>CM065697.1:4193639-4201139 GCA_017654935.2 Phymorhynchus buccinoides
ACTGTGTTGTATGGATTCGGGCTTGTCCCCACAACAGCACTGTAACATCAGTTTTAACGTCTTCAGGTAATAACTGTGTTGTATGGATTCGGGCTTGTCCCCACAACAGCACTGTAACATCAGTTTTAAAGTCTTCAGGTAATAACTGTATTGTATGGATTCGGGCTTGTCGATAAAGGGGACAGTTTAATCAAATAAAGTGGGCGGAGCGATGGGAAGGAGGTACGAAAAGAACATATGGGCAGCCACGAAGCAACATCCAGGAAACAGGACAAACGTCAAAACTATTTCTTTTCCTCAATATATGCACACACGTTAATAATATTACTTAAACCCAAATATATTACTTGAAACATGATAACAGTGCGTCAAAAAGAATGTCCGTAAAAGACATGCCGTCCCTTTCTCAAATCAGACTCGGGGCAAAATTGCTCCCAGGAACCATAACCCAGGATTTCACTCCATCTTGTCTGTTCATAGAGTTGAACAAGTCTGGCATGAGCTCTGGTTGTGGTTCCGGTACGTCGAAGGCTATTAACTCGACGGAAAAGGAAGAGCGAATAGAGAGTTGGAAAATTAAAAATAATAAACTTCTGTACTGTCCGGTCTTTTAAACATTGACCATAGGCCTTTATTTCGCAGTATACAGTCTAGTGAAGCGCTCACCGGGGACAAACACCGACCGGCACAGCTCCTACCTTTCATTTACCATTATTTTGACTTTGTTTATTTGTTGTAATAAATAGAATTTTGACGACTTGAGTATTGATTATTATTGATATCACAGCGTGGATTGCACGCTGATTTGGTTTAAATGATTTTTTTAATTATTGAGTAACACATAGTAAAGCACCAAGATAAACAAATGAGAACGAGTACAACAAGCTTAAAGCTTATACAAGGCGCTCAAACACAAGTAGATTATACAATATTGGCTGCCACAAGTAATAAGAGACTGGAACAGAACATGATAATGAAAATGATAACATACAAAACGTGCACGAACAAGCAAGCAACAACAAGAACAACAATAACATAGAAATTGAAATTGAAAATGAAATGAAATTGAAATTGAAATTGAGGGGGCAAGAGGCATCTAACTCCAAAAAGTATAAAACTATTTGTGATTTGTGATTCAGTGTCAAGACAATCAATAATTTGAATCACATTCTCAGCATATTTTCAGCCAGGACCACAAGTCCACGTGACCTCGAATAAATCGAATTGGCATAAAGCTGATCACAGGGAAGTAATTAATCAATAGCAAACCTGTTCGATATCTGAATAAATCTACAAACTGTAGAAAATATTTGCCTATTTTCAGTTTGATTTTTGTTTTGTCTACCAAACAACAGCACTGTAACATTAGTTTTAACGTCTTAACTGTACTGTATGGATTCGGGCTTGTCCCCACAACAGCACTGTAACATCAGTTTTAACGTCTTCAGGTAATAACTGTGTTGTATGGATTCGGGCTTGTCCCCACAACAGCACTGTAACATCAGTTTTAACGTCTTCAGGTAATAACTGTGTTGTATGGATTCGGGCTTGTCCCCACAACAGCACTGTAACATCAGTTTTAACGTCTTCAGGTAATAACTGTGTTGTATGGATTCGGGCTTGTCCCCACAACAGCACTGTAACATCAGTTTTAATGTCTTCAGGTAATAACTGTACTGTATGGATTCGGGCTTGTCGATAAAGGGGACAGTTTAGTAAATAGTGATTAGCATTTTCTGTAGGAGAACCACAAGCGCACGTAGAGTTGTTCGAAAGGTGCCTTTTGAATAGGTCGTCCTGTAAATCACTCATTTCTAGCCTCAATTTACAAATGATTATTTCGGATACTCTGTCAGTTAAATAGTAATGGGTAGGAACAATACTGTCTTCACTACTGAGGAAGTGCTTTAGGGCACTGGGGGAATCTAATCGTTTTATGTTTGCTGGGAGATTATTCCAGAGATATGTCGTTGAGGGGAAGAATGAGGATTTATACAAGTCTAATCTGCATCGAGGTATTTGTCTTTCAAGAGGATATCATTATCGTCTGTACGTCGTACGCTCATTTCACGCAGCCATTTCTCCCAGTTGTTGCTAGCTTTACTCGACTAGCGAAGACAGTTGATCGGAAATGCATATCTGGAAGGAAAGGCCAAGGAAAAGGAAGCGGACAAGGTCAGGTCAGTAACATGTCAACAGGAAAGGAGAAGGTTGAAGAAAAGCAATGAAAACAATCATGTTAAATAGATTTAGGGTGCCCCCGTGGGGATACCGGGGGGTCTTTTGTACAAATAGTTCCTCCACCTTCTGGAAGTTCTGTGCTTGTAACTTCCTCTAATTCTGTCATTCTCTTTGACTCTGCCTTTTCCCTTTGCTTACTGTTATCTGCTATCTTTCTATCTCACTGGTCCATTCTCCTGCCTTTTTTCTATAAATTCTTACAAAGTTTTCTTCAGCCGAAGTCGGACATGCTGGGCCTAACTATTTCTTAGGCGGCACATAACGGCAGCATGACGCATCTACGCTCATATGACAGGAAACTGAGCGAACGAAGAAGAAGAAGACGACACAGATTTAGGTAAAGATGCAGATCAACACCCCGTGCTCAACAGTCTTGGTTCATGGCGTTCTTTCCCCTTCCGTCTGGCCTTTATCTTCTACTATTATTGAATGTGTGCTTTGTGACTGTGTACATGGATGAAAATTAACATCAAATATAGAAAAAGGTTAGAGGTTTAAGCGCTCAATCTGCAGTAAGAAAGGCAAGACTGACAAAACCTGAAATAACCGAGAAATGGAGGAGGGGGTGTCAATCTGTATCTTTGCCTAGCTTTCTTCTGTAACAGCTTTTAATGTTTGCTAGACAGGCCTTCCGTGCAAATAACTTTATATTTATGTCCAAATCCTTGCGAAGCGTGATTTGTTGTCCTTTTTTCCCTTCTTCTTAGTTTTACTTCCGTTTTTTAATGCATGCCAATGTGTTTCCTTGCTTGTATCGTGCTTGTACGAGACCACACTGTAATTTCACCTAACGTGATAATAAAACATTTTTGACTTTGACTTGACTTGATATTAAAAGTGTTTTGATAAATCCAAATTTACAGATTGAAGCGAATAAACACCCAAGTCTAATAATTATAAGTTATTGAAATCCCTTAAAGATAAACGAGAACAGATGTGTTGGTTTTTCTTGCAATGAAAAGATAGATGAACGCTTCTATAGTCTACAGATCCAGTCATCGTCGGGCATGAAAGCCGCAGAAAATAAGGACTCACCACAGAAACAGAAGACAACTCTAATCACTGTGCTGGTGGTCAATATATTCAGGGTCAAAAGATATTAATGATGTCTATGTGCATGGGCTTGGTGATATTCATTGTGTATCCTTGCACATGCGCGGTTAATATATTCAGGGTCAAAATATATTAATGTTATGTGCATGGGTTTGATGATGTATTCTTGCACATGCGCGGTTAATATATTCAGGATCAAAATATATTAATGTTATGTGCATGGGCTTGATGATATTCTTTGTGTATTCTTGCACAAAAATCTCATGCGCATTTTGCACTGAGTTAAATGCGTTAATGATATGTCAATTATGTTAATGACATCTCTGTATATGAAATTAGTTCATGGATGGTTTCTCTGTATAAGAGTTCCTAAACCACTCGGCTCACGACTATAACATGTTTAGCAGATTGGTATATAGAGCAGTTTATATGAAATTAGTTCATGGATGGTTTCTCTGTATAAGAGTTCATAAAGCACTCGGCTCACGACTATAACATGTTTAGCAGATTGGTATATAGAGCAGTTTATATGAAATTAGTTCATGGATGGTTTATCTGTATAAGAGTTCCTAAAGCACTCGGCTCACGACTATAACATGTTTAGCAGATTGGTATATAGAGCAGTTTATATGAAATTAGTTCATGGATGGTTTCTCTGTATAAGAGTTCATAAACCACTCGGCTCACGACTATAACATGTTTAGCAGATTGGTATATAGAGCAGTTTATATGAAATTAGTTCATGGATGGTTTCTCTGTATAAGAGTTCATAAAGCACTCGGCTCACGACTATAACATGTTTAGCAGATTGGTATATAGAGCAGTTTTCACGGGGTCACGTGGGTCCACAGACAAGGGTACAGCTAAGAGGGAACACATGTGTTGGTATTTATTTGGTATTTTGGTACTTTATAGTCACAGAGGCTTCTCTGTGGAATTCAGGTTGCTCCTACCCAGGAGAGCGCGTCGCAGCCAGAGACGCGCCACCCATTTTTTTATATATTTGTTTTAAAATTTGCATGTGTGATTGGTGAGGAAGAAAAGCGGTGGGTGGGTAAATTTTGACCAAATGACAACCTTTTCATTGCCACTGGGTTTAGCGTGTGCTAAGTGCATGGGCACACGGGACCTCAGTTTATTGTCTCATCCGAAAGACTCCACGTTCAGACCGTAAGGGTGAGGGGAAAAATCCCCTGTACCCAGGTTTCACACGTTTACACACACTCTATGAAATGGACATAGTGGCACTAACACTAACAACAACAGCATACATTACGCCTCAGACAAAGGTAAACTCACGCATGCAAAACATTACATTCTGTTTAGTTTGAGAGCATTCTTTGAATTTGCACATTAAAAAATTGTACAGTTGCACTAAAAACAACAACTGTTAAGCCGTTAACCGTTAGACAAATGTAAAGCTGCCTAGGCAAACTCGTCATGGGTTCACTGGCTTTCTGAAGACAGAGTTGTATATGACGTGCGGATCCTTGTCAAAGACCTGGCATCCTGTTTTGTCCATCGTCACACGGAGCAGCCGAGATTTTCTGAAGGAAAACAAGAAAATGGAATAAACAAAAACCCATAATAATAATAATAATATTAATAATAATAATTCATAGCGCCTAATCTTAAAAAAGCCCTAAGCGCTTACAATAATAAATAAATGAATAAACCAGCAAGAAATAATAATAATAATAATAATAATAATAATAATAATAAGCATTTCTAGCGCCTAATCTTTAAAAAAAAGCACTAAGCGCTTACAATAATGAATAAATAAATAAATGAATAAACCAGCAAGAAATAGAAATAAATGAATGTCAAAAATATATTCTACACGGCACGGGGGCGGAATAGCTACTCTCAACATAGCGACGATCAAACGAGCGACCTCAAAATAGCGACTCTATCATAGCAGCGACCGTCATAACAGCGACATAAAAATAGCGACTGCATTGAAACAGCGACTGTCAAAAATCGCGATTCGGGAGAAAGAAAGTTGTTTGTATATCATTTCTCAGAGCCTAAATACTGAACCAATTTAAACCCTTTCATCGCCACTGTCGCCTCTTGGCACCACAATGATTGAACACCCATGTCACTGAAAGGCATCAAATGAGGGTCTGGTATCCAGTGACCTTATGTTCTTCATTCTGGGAGGTAAGGACAGGCCCTATTTTATGGATGTCACAAAGGAATCCCAAATATTGCAGATGAAATCTTTTCTCTACCCGGGTAAGTTTAATGGAAAGTTTTGGCTGAAAAAATGGCTGCCGTTGAAAGGGTTAACGGAAATGTGAACATGTGTCCTTCATGCCCCCAAAATGATGCCCATAACACTACTTTACCCAAATGGCTGCCGTTGAAAGGGTTAACGGAAATGTGAACATGTGTCCTTCATGCCCCCAAAATGATGCCCATAACACTACTTTACCCAAATGGCTGCCGTTGAAAGGGTTAACGGAAATGTGAACATGTGTCCTTCATGCCCCCAAAATGATGCCCATAACACTACTTTACCCAAATGGCTGCCGTTGAAAGGGTTAACGGAAATGTGAACATGTGTCCTTCATGCCCCCAAAATGATGCCCATAACACTACTTTACCCAAATGGCTGCCGTTGAAAGGGTTAACGGAAATGTGAACATGTGTCCTTCATGCCCCCAAAATGATGCCCATAACACTACTTTACCCAAATGGCTGCCGTTGAAAGGGTTAACGGAAATATGAACATGTGTCCTTCATGGCCCCAAAATGATGCCCATAACACTACTTTACCCAAATGGCTGCCGTTGAAAGGGTTAACGGAAATGTGAACATGTGTCCTTCATGCCCCCAAAATGATGCCCATAACACTACTTTACCCAAATGGCTGCCGTTGAAAGGGTTAACGGAAATGTGAACATGTGTCCTTCATGCCCCCAAAATGATGCCCATAACACTACTTTACCCAAATGGCTGCCGTTGAAAGGGTTAACGGAAATATGAACATGTGTCCTTCATGGCCCCAAAATGATGCCCATAACACTACTTTACCCAAATGGCTGCCGTTGAAAGGGTTAACGGAAATGTGAACATGTGTCCTTCATGGCCCCAAAATGATGCCCATAACACTACTTTACCCAAATGGCTGCCGTTGAAAGGGTTAACGGAAATGTGAACATGTGTCCTTCATGCCCCCAAAATGATGCCCATAACACTACTTTACCCAAATGGCAAGCCGTTGGAACGTGGTTTCAGTGAGTTGAACATGTATCACCATATACTTTAAAGAATTGAACTAATGGTAATGAAAATTGGCAGATCTGCCCCCACGATCGCGTCAATATATCACACTTTATCCACGTATGCATCATTTTTTATTTCCAGAGCCACTGTGACTAATAGGGCATTTGCCGCATGCCGGTGACCTTGACATTCACCGAGTTGAATTTAGAGAGTTGAGTTAGAAAGGTCAGCGTACCTCGGGCAGAACGAGCGCGGGCAAATTAGTAGTCTAATATAGAGAACGAACACTCGTGGCAAATGCCCTATTGCTGTTGTCTAGATTAAAGAACGGTTCATAATAACAAATGAAATAATTGTTCAGTGTGCGAATGACAATGCCCATGCTATTTCACCCAGCCTACCACCCTATCTGTCCCTCTATGTCTGAATGACAATGCCCATGCTATTTCACCCAGCCTACCGCCCTATCTGTTCCTCTATGTCCGAATGACAATGCCCATGCTATTTCACCCAGCCTACCACCCTATCTGTTCCTCTATGTCTGAATGACAATGCCCATGCTATTTCACCCAGCCTACCACCCTATCTGTTCCTCTATGTCCGAATGACAATGCCCATGCTATTTCACCCAGCCTACCGCCCTATCTGTTCCTCTATGTCCGAATGACAATGCCCATGCTATTTCACCCAGCCTACCACCCTATCTGTTCCTCTATGTCTGAATGACAATGCCCATGCTATTTCACCCAGCCTACCGCCCTATCTGTTCCTCTATGTCTGAATGACAATGCCCATGCTATTTCACCCAGCCTACCACCCTATCTGTTCCTCTATGTCCGAATGACAATGCCCATGCTATTTCAGTCCGAATGACAATGCCCATGCTATTTCACCCAGCCTACCACCCTATCTGTTCCTCTATGTCCGAATGACAATGCCCATGCTATTTCACCCAGCCTACCACCCTATCTGTTC
>CM065697.1:4208639-4216139 GCA_017654935.2 Phymorhynchus buccinoides
CAATTTAATTAGCAAATATTTGGGACTACTGTCCTTTGACGATGCCTATCTCCTTCTGCCAGAAAGAGTCACATTTAAAATACATGTAGAAACAGTGATTAAAATTCACAAATATTAAAAAAACTAGAAGAAATTAAAAGCAAAACGATGGACATTGTATTGCACGTGCAGAAAATATAGGCCACAAGGCTCACACAGCACACCACCTTTACTACTCCCATTCCCCACCCTCACCCTATCCCCACCAGCAGGTAAAGCACGCTTGAATAAAGAGCCCAATAGTGATTATTGTGAATACATTGAATAGTGGAAGGCAGGATGGACAGAGGAAAAGTGAGAGAAAGAAGAAGAGAATGAACAAGGAGGAATAACAATTTTATATGTAGATCCGTTCGTGTGTATTAAAGAAAAGGGCGGGGTGGGGTAGGGGTTGGGGGGGGGGGGAGCAGTTGAGGTGCGAGTAAGTGAAAGAAAGTAAAAGTTGATAGATTGAGTGAACGAGAACATGGAACCAAAGGTTGGGGGGGGGGGGGACATCATGTTTCTAGCAAGCAAATAAGGTTGGGAGTTATTAAGAAACGAAAGAGAGGGACGAGAAAGAGAGAGTGAGAGAGAGAGAGAGAGAGAGAGAGAGAGAGAGAGAGAGAGAGAGAGAGAGAGAGAGAGAGAGAGAGAGAGAGAGAGAGAGAGAGAGAGAGAGAGAGAGAGAGTGATGGGAGGGGGAGGGAGAGAGAGGAGGAAGAAAGAAAGATAGGGAGGAAGAAGAAAAGGGATATATAAAGAGAGAGGGAGAGAATGAGAGGGAAGGAAGAAGAGAGAGAAACAAAGGGATGGAGGGGGAGGGGAAAAGTACTGGAGAAAAACATTGAATGGGGGACAAACTATTAGATATATTGACAGTAAAGAGGAGGGTTATGAGGGGGGGACCATTGGTCATGGCAGGTGGGGGAAGGGGGATATAAATGTTAAGCATGGACATGAGGAACATTGAATGGGGGACAAACTATTAGATATATTGACAGTAAAGAGGAGGGTTATGAGGGGGGGACCATTGGTCATGGCAGGTGGGGGAAGGGGGATATAAATGTTAAGCATGGACATAAGTAACATTGATAACAGCAGTAGATACATCAATGCACGTATTATGACAACATTAATAGTTCCAGCATCACACCATAACCATGCCAAATACCACTTTGAAAACAATGACAATACCATGACAATAGTTGTGCCAGCAAAAATGGAAGTGCTAATACTAATGATGTTACTGATGATATATATATATATATATATATATAGTATATAAATTGTGCAGTTGACGTACATTAAGGGGCAGATGGTTGATGCTGGAGATCTTACACAACGGACAGTGAGCCAGTTTCCACATTAGAAAGTCAGAGAAAGAGAAAGAGAGAGAGAGAGAGACAGAGAGAGAGAGTGAGACAGAGAGGTACAGAGGGATAGTGCGTGTACGTGTGTGTGTGTGTGTGGTGTGGGTGTGTGTATGCGCGCGCACATGTGTGTGTGTGTGTGAGTGTGTGTGTGTGTGTGTGTGTGTGTGTGTGTGTGTGTGTGTGTGTGTGTGTGTGTGTGTGTGTGTGTGTGTGTGTGTGTGTGTGTGTGTGTGTGTGTGTGTGTGTGTGTGTGTGTGTGTGTGTGTGTGTGTGTTTGTGTGTGTGTGTGTGTGTGTGAGATAAAGAGAGAGAATGTGAGACAGAGAGAGAGACAGATAGTGCGTGTGTGTGTGTGTGTGTGTGTGTGTGTGTGTGTGTGTGTGTGTGTGTGTTTATGTGTGTGTGTGTGAGATAAAGAGAGAGAATGTGAGACAGAGAGAGAGACAGATAGTGCGCGTGTGTGTGTGTGTGTGTGTGTGTGTGTGTGTGTGTGTGTGTGTGTGTGTGTGTGTGTGTGTGTGTGTGTGTGTGTGTGTGTGTGTGTGAGAGAGAGAGAGTAGAATGTAGATCGATAAAGCTGTAAAGCGAAACGTCTCGTCCAAGTTTTATTGTTGTTTTGATTTTTTCAATTAATTTTTATATATATATATACTCTTCTACTCTCTTCGAGGGATTGTAACTTTATTAGAACATTATTATTTTTGTTACTTTACACAAGATTGTTACCATTTCTTTTTAATTAAGTGCTGGTTTGCTTTTATTGTGGACTTTCAGTCTGGTGCAAAGAGGACAACCTTTCTCTTGTAGAAAGTCTTCTAGCTCAGTTTGAATGTTCACTGTGGACATACTTTGCAGACCGATATGCAGACTGAAGAGTCTTTCTGAAAGACGAAACAGCTGTCTTTGCATAGGCATTGTCTATCTCCCCCATTGGGAGAAAAAGTAAATCAGCACATTATTTTCTTTTATTCTTTTCAGAACACAGAATAAATTGTAAAGTTAAAATTAAAGTTATTCAGTTTCTTTCTTAGGCTCACAAACTTAAATATTGGACACAAAACAAGTTTTTTTCAAGCAAACTATATATATATATAAGAGGAAAGTTTAATGGTGTGGTTGTTTTTTCTTCTTCAATTCTTGTACGTTTATATATATATATATATATATATATATATATGGTCAGGTATATATATATATATATAAAAACATCAAACAATAGTGAAAATTCACAGGATGTTGCTTCAGACAAAGAACGCGAGTTTATAACTCAGAGATGCTAAATGTTATGTGGGTTGCAGTTTTTGACGTCTTAGGAAAGTGGACAAATGATCAGCATCACTATGCAGTGCTTGAATCAAGTGCTGTTGAGGGGCTAAGATTTCGTGTTTGTTTTGTATTGGTGGACGCCTTACTTTCATAGCGCCTTCACACAGAGTCTTCAAATTTGGCGCAAATGGTCAGGGTCATGTACTGTGTCAGTGTGCAAAATGTCATGTAGATATCGGCATTAGTTCCTGAGAAACAAAAACATAACAAACAAATACCCCACCCCCCACCCCCAAATGCAGTATATCACCAGTAACATCATCCTTCCAATGTGTGAGCTAAAACCACAAATACTCTGTCACCACAAACCGCGGGGTATTTTCCAGAAGGACCTATCAGTCTTCTTCCTTCCTTTTGTAAATGATACCCTCTGGCTCTCACCCTGGAAATGAGGAGTAGGTGAAGACGGGGTAAAAAGCCCATGGGCGGGTAAGAAGCACATGCCAATTATCTCTTATCACTTTTGCCCATGAGACGAATGCTAAACATTAACACTCGTCTCATGGGCAAAATGTGACTAAAATTGGCTTCATTTCATGAGATAATTGGCATGGGCTTCTTACCCGCTCATGGGCTTTTTACCCCGTCTTCACCTACTACGTACGTCCAATGAAAAACTGCAGGAGGGAAAACCGCTGGGCGATACCTTTTGTTGTTTGTTGTTGTTGTCGTCGTATCCTGGCTAAAAGACTCCAGGGATCACCCCAACAGCCGAAGCACTTGAGTACTATGACACAAAATGCACCAGCTAGGGATGAGAGCATTACTTATGTGACCGTTTTTGATTACCCCGCCACGTGAGCAGCCACAGTCCGACTTCGAGAAGGTTTTGGGAGACTGGTGACGTTACGCTAGGAGCTTGTCACGGCTAAAGACGATCCCCGCACAACAATGCAGAGCGTAACAACATTTTGATGTAGCCTTGGTGTTCTAGGCAATGCCTTTTAATTACAGTGATACATACGACACTCACAGACACACTGGGAGATGTGCGAGGCCCCCGGGACATCCCAGGTGGTGCCTGGAGGGCAGGGGGAGCAGGAGGTGGACCCTGGGACGTCCTGGTACTGACCCATGGGGCACAGCACGCACTGACCACCCGCCTCGTGGAACCCTGCCCCACACGCCACTGAAATCACGCACAGACACAGACACAAATGCAGGTAAATGGGCAAACTCTCTCTCTCTGTTTATATCGCATCGCTAGGAAGAAAGGTGGCAGAGTGGCTCAGACGTTCGCCTGCTAATTTCAATGCGTGACTGCAGACTTGGGAAACCTATCTATCAATTTCGTGAGCATAAGTCTCAACACCGGAGGCACAAACTTGCTCCTGTCGACACTCACCATGCTATTTCATTTCATCATTCTGACATGCATAATATGATCCCTGGTCTTACCGACTAAGTGACCCGGGTTAGAATCCCGGCCTTGCCCTTTCTTTCTAGTTCGACAGGAACAGCGAACCGAACGTCGAGTCCTTTCGGATAGTAGGGACATAAAGCTAATCTGACCCGTGCGCTTTACTTACGTAACAATCCCATGGCAGTTAAAAGTCGGTAAGAGCAGGAGAAATCCCACTGCCTGGTATGGCCAAATTGATAGCAAGGTTTCCCACGTCTGGCCCCACCCCCTCCTCACACTGTCTCCCTAAAAACAAATGGCTAGGCGCTGCGCGTGCGACGACGCGCTCTCCGTGGGAGAGCAGCCCAAATTTCACAAACATAAGTCTCTATGACTAGAATATACCAAATACCAAATACTCCTATCAACAGGTATGGTCATTTGAGGACCGTCACAAAGTAAGGTTCGAACTGCGTATATCATTACAACACACTACATCAGTACATATTTAGTAGGAGTAGATCATATTATGCATGTCGGAATGATGAAATGAAATAGCATGGTGAGTGTCGACAGGAGCAAGTTTGTGCCTCCGGTGTTGAGATTTATGCTCACGAAACAATCTTGTGCCTCCACCCGAGCGACACCGCAGACGACATTCACTACAGCTCCTTGTCCCCCAGTGCCGGACTGAGTACCGCCAGACTTCATTCTTTCCTCGCGCCATCAAGGAGTGGAATGAGCTGCCAACAGTAGCCGTGGAAGCACAATCTCCTGAGCGCTTCACAGCTAGGGTATTGGAACACCTGTGGACACAACTGCTGTGGACACCGCCTCTGGCAGACCTGTTGAGGGCTTTACAGCTGGGGTCTGGGAACACCTGCATGGACCCTACTGCTGTGAACAGCACCTGTGGCAGACCTGTTGAGGGCTTTACAGCTAGGGTCTGGGAACACCTGCATGGACCCTACTGCTGTGAACAGCACCTGTGTCAGACCTGTTGAGGGTTTACATCCAGGGTCTTGGAACACCTGCATGGACACCCTACTGCTGTGAACACCACCTGTGGCAGACCTGTTGAGGGTTTACATCCAGGGTCTGGGAACACCTGCATGGACACCCTACTGCTGTGAACACCACCTGTGGCAGACCTGTTGAGGGCTTTACAGCTAGGGTCTGGGAACACCTGCATGGACCCTACTGCTGTGAACAGCACCTGTGGCAGACCTGTTGAGGGCTTTACAGCTGGGGTCTGTGAACATCTGCATGGACACCCTACTGCTGTGAACACCACCTGTGGCAGACCTGTTGAGGGTTTACATCCAGGGTCTGTGAACACCGGCATGGACACCCTACTGCTGTGAACACCACCTCTGGCAGACCTGTTGAGGGCTTTACAGCTGGGGTCTGGGAACACCTGCATGGACCCTACTGCTGTGAACAGCACCTGTGTCAGACCTGTTGAGGGTTTACATCCAGGGTCTGTGAACATCTGCATGGACACCCTACTGCTGTGAACACCACCTGTGGCAGACCTGTTGAGGGTTTACATCCAGGGTCTGGGAACACCTGCATGGACACCCTACTGCTGTGAACACCACCTGTGGCAGACCTGTTGAGGGTTTACATCCAGGGTCTGGGAACACCTGCATGGACACACTACTGCTGTGAACACCACCTCTAGCTGTCAGACCCGCTCAGGGTTTGCCAGCATATAGGAACCAAAGACTGCTTTTTTTTTAATCCAGCCTTAGATCCTCTTTATCTATCTGGTATTTGGTACTTTACAGTCACAGAGGCATCTCTGTGAAATTCGGGTTGCTCCCACTTAGAGAGCGCGTCACCGCCCGAGACGCACTACCTTTTAACATTTTTTGGTGTATTTGCATGCAGTGTTTGTGTGACTGATGAGGAAAGAAAGGGGTGGTGGTAAACTATGACCAAATGACAACTGTTTCGTTGCCACTGTGTTTAACGTGTGCCAAGTGCATGGGCACATGGGATCTAGGTGTATTGTCTCATACGAAAGACTCCACGTTCAGACCGTAGGGCCTAGTGCAAAGTGAGAGGAAAAATCCCCTGTACCCAGGTTCGAACTCGGGTTTATTGTATACGAGGCGAACGTGTTAGCTCTGTGCCACTCCACACCACTCTATCGTATCTTGTCATTCTCAAATTCCTTCGCTGGTCCACTTAAGGCCCTTTCCTCCGGCAGGAGTGGTTGAACCTCCCCGGTTCCATGGCACAATAATCAACGAATTGACTGTGGCCATGCGCAGCCAAGAAGAAGTAGAAGTGCGCCAGCAAAGGTCTAGATAAAGACCGCAGGACAGGGTGCAGGATGAAGAAATAAAAAAGACAACACCCCCTCCCTCCCTCCCTTCCTCACAGTACTCACCACACCCCCCGTCCACAGACAAGGCTGCTCCGCTAGGACAGACCATCTCAATGGTGTAGGACGAGCCGGTGACATCAGGGGAGATAACCTCGCCATCCACGACGACCGTGAACAACTCCTGAGTGTCGTTGATGGCTATCATGGCCGCCGATTGGTCCACTTCCAGGAAGGTCCGCAGAAACTCCTGCACTTGGCTGTCATTGGCTGTTGGGGAAACGAACAAATGATATCTTCAATTAGGCCTGCATACAACTGGTTTATGCCTATGCGTTGTGTTGTATCGTGTTGCATCATCTACAACTGGTTTATGCCTATGCGTTGTGTTGTATCGTGTCGCATCATCTACAACTGGTTTATGCCTATGTGTTGTGTTGTATCGTGTCGTATCATCTACAACTGGTTTAGGCCTATGCGTTGTGTTGTATCGTGTCGTATCATCTACAACTGGTTTATGCCTATGTGTTGTGTTGCATCGTGTCGCATCGTCTACAACTGGTTTATGCCTATGTGTTGTGTTGTATCGTGTCGTATCATCTACAACTGGTTTATGCCTATGTGTTGTGTTGGATTGTGTCGTATCATCTACAACTGGTTTATGCCTATGTGTTGTGTTGCATCGTGTCGCATCGTCTACAACTGGTTTATGCCTATGTGTTGTGTTGTATCGTGTCGCATCATCTACAACTGGTTTATGCCTATGTGTTGTGTTGTATCGTGTCGTATCATCTACAACTGGTTTATGCCTATGCGTTGTGTTGTATCGTGTCGCATCATCTACAACTGGTTTATGCCTATGTGTTGTGTTGTATCGTGTCGTATCATCTACAACTGGTTTATGCCTATGCGTTGTGTTGTATCGTGTCGTATCATCTACAACTGGTTTATGCCTATGCGTTGTGTTGTATCGTGTCGTATCATCTACAACTGGTTTATGCCTATGCGTTGTGTTGTATCGTGTCGTATCATCTACAACTGGTTTATGCCTATGCGTTGTGTTGTATCGTGTCGTATCATCTACAACTGGTTTATGCCTATGTGTT
>CM065697.1:4236139-4243639 GCA_017654935.2 Phymorhynchus buccinoides
CTTACAGTACTGACTTACCGACACAATCTTCTCTGATGGCAGTCATAGTCTGAAATAACAGACTGACACACACACACACACACACACACACACATACGTACAAACCAGTGTAACATGTCTTACAGTACTGACTTACCGACACAGTCCTCTCTGCTGACAGAGCCAGAGAACACAGTCCAGGTCCCAGAAGGGCAGAGGTCACAGCGCGTGCTCCGTTCAGTCGACTGGTACTGACCAGCGGGGCAAGGGAGGCAGGGGACAAACCCATTGCCGGACAAATGACCTGGTCCGCACATCTCTGGAAAGGAGAACAAGAAGGAGGGGGGGGGGGTATTAAGCAAAAGAATGAACAATGGTCGCCAGGATGAAGAGCATAAATCACAGTGTTGGCTAACAAAATTGCCTACATTCTTTATTTCTTGTTTTTAAAATTGGTTTTAAAATAGGTTTTGGGTTTTGAAATACAAATAAGGTAAACAACCCTCCTTAAGACTGTAAATGACATCCTCCTTGCTTTTGATGACAACAAGGTATCTCTTCTGGCTTTGTTAGACCTCAGTTCTGCTTTCGACACAACAGACTACTCCATTCTCCGTCACAGACTCCATGACCCTTCTGGCTTTGTTAGACCTGTTCTGCTTTCGACACAACTCCCACTCCATTCTCCGTCACAGACTCCATGACTCTTCTGGCTTTGTTAGACCTCAGTTCTGCTTTCGACACAACAGACCACTCCATTCTCCGTCACAGACTCCATGACTCTTCTGGCTTTATTAGACCCAAGTTCTGCTTTCGACACAATAGACCACTCCATTCTCCGTCACAGACTCCATGACTCTTTTGGCATTCGGGGTCCTGCTCTTTCCTGGTTTGAGTCCTACCTGAAGCATCGCACACAGACTGTCTGTGTGAATGGTAGATACTCAGGGCCCTCAGACCTCTCCTTTGGTGTTCCCCAGGGCGCTGTCTTGCGGCCCATTCTTTGTGTACTGTATGCTGCTCCTGTGTCTGATGTCATTAGTAAACATGTCCCACGAGAGCTTTGTTAATGATACTTAGATCAATCAGTCAGCCTCTCTTGCCGAAGTTGATGGGCTAGTTTCAAGGACACAGAAATGCATAGCAGATCTCAAAACATGGATGACTGTTAATAAACTGCAGTTGAACGAAGACAAGACTGAACTTATGTTAGCCTGTCCAAAGAGATTACTTGGCCATTCCTCTCTTCCAGATTCTGTTGCAATCAGCAACATTCCTGTCTCTTTGTCCCCCTCTGTTCACAATTTCGGAGTCACGTTAAATCAGACCCTCTCCCTCCAACAACATGTCTCAAATGTTTGTCGATCTGCTTATCTGGAGCTCCGTAAAATAAGTTCTGTTTGCCACTATCTGTCTGCTGATGCTACGAAAACTTTGGTCTGCGCATTTGTTTTGTCTAAACTCGATTACTGCAACTCTCTCCTTGCTGGCCTTCCAAAGTATCTTCTCAGTCGCCTCCAAAGGATTCAGAACAATGCTGCCCGATTAGTCCTTCGATCTTCCAAGTATGAACATGTCACACAACTTCTGCACTCTCTGCACTGGTTAAAGATCTATGATAGGATTGACTATAAACTCTCCACTCTTTCCTTCACTGTCATCTCTGGTTCTGCCCCTGATTACCTGTCTGACCTACTTCATCTCTACACACCTTCTCGTGTCCTCCGCTCTTCCTCTGACACTCGCCTCCTGCAACCAGCCACTGTCAATATATGGTGAAAGGTCCATCTGTGTGGAACAACTTACACCTGTCTCTCAGACACTCTGATTCTCTGGATGCATTCAAAACTAATCTAAAAACTCATATCTTCTCTAAGCTGTAGCTGTCATGCATAGGTTGATTGTAGTGAGTGGTGTGTGTGTATGTGTGTGTGTGTGTGTGTGTGTGTGTGTGTGTGTGTGTGTGTGTGTGTGTGTGTGCGTGTGTGTGTGCATGCGTGTGCGTGTGTGCGCACATGCATGTGTGTATGTGTGTCTGTGTGTGTGTGTCTGTGTCTTTCTGTGAGTGTCTGTGTCTGTGTGTGACCCCCCACATCTCCTTCTTCTTCTCTCTCTCTCTCTCCCTCTCTCTATTTCATATTATTATTATTATTATTATAAAAAAGAACACAAAACAACAAGCCTTTTCGTTATGAAAATAAAGACATTTTCGGCTTTATTTTACCAGTTAAAAACACTGAAAGCCTTCCTCAGCCATTGAGTCAACCAGGTTAATAAATCAATTATTATTATTGATATATTTATTTATTTTTGTCATTATCACGGGCACGCGCGTGTGTGTGTGTAATGGAAATGTTTGTAGTTGTATGTAATTGCAAAGCGCCATGACAGTCATATGTTCAGGGCAGCTTTTAACTACACTTGCATTCCCTGTTTTTGTACATTTAGCGTAAACAAACATAAACACACCAAACTGCATGCATGCACACACATACTCATAATGGCACAAATACATGCAAACATGAGTGCGCATGCATACACACACACACAAATGCACACACATCACACTCCACACTAATACCCCCACACACCCCTCACCCAAACAGTTTTGCTGACTGGTGGAAGCGGTGTTCAGAGTGGAGTGACCAGAGGGACAGATCTCACAGGACACAGCATTGTCCACCTCACTGTACTGACCCACAGCACACTCCTCGCACTGAGCCTCCTCATTTAAATAATGTCCCTTGGAGCAGCCCGCTGCACACACACAGAGGGGAGGCAGGTTACACTTACAACATTATACTAGTAAAAAACAAAACCCAACTGAAACAGACTGCAACGTCACTGTAAAGTGACGTTATTTTATTCACAAGACAACGCACCTTTATCAGCATAGACACACACAAAAACAAAAACAATACACACAATCAAGTGTAAAGTGACGTTATTTTATTCACAAAGAGACACAGTTTACAAAATTCAGATTTTGTTACAACTGGATATTTCGGCGAACGCACCTTTATCAGCATAGACACACAAGAAAACAGCAAGCAGGAGAACAAAACAATAATTCCCCTCTACAATCCAATCTGTAAACAGATATAATACATATACCAGTATTATTTTGCACACGCAGAGGGGTGGTAGGTTACACTTACTACACATTCAATGACCTTTGGAGCAGCCTACTTTGGAGCACACGCAGAGGGGTGGTAGGTTACACTTACTACACATGCAATGACCTTTGGAGCATCCTATTTACCACGCAGAGGGTTGGTAGGTTACACTTACGACACATTCAATGACCTTTGGAGCAGCCTACTGCACACGCAGAGGGGTGGTAGGTTACACTTACTACACATTCAATGACCTTTGGAGCAGCCTACTGCACACGCAGAGGGGTGGTAGGTTACACTTACTACACATTCAATGACCTTTGGAGCAGCCTACTGTACATGGAGAGGGGTGGTAGGTTACACTTACTACACATTCAATGACCTTTGGAGCAGCCTACTGTACATGGAGAGGGGTGGTAGGTTACACTTACTACACATTCAATGACCTTTGGAGCAGCCTACTGTACATGGAGAGGGGTGGTAGGTTACACTTACTACACATGCAATGACCTTTGGAGCAGCCTACTGTACATGGAGAGGGGTGGTAGGTTACACTTACTACACATTCAATGACCTTTGGAGCAGCCTACTGTACATGGAGAGGGGTGGTAGGTTACACTTACTACACATTCAATGACCTTTGGAGCAGCCTACTGTACATGGAGAGGGGTGGTAGGTTACACTTACTACACATTCAATGACCTTTGGAGCAGCCTACTGTACATGGAGAGGGGTGGTAGGTTACACTTACTACACATTCAATGACCTTTGGAGCAGCCTACTGTACATGGAGAGGGGTGGTAGGTTACACTTACTACACATTCAATGACCTTTGGAGCAGCCTACTGTACATGGAGAGGGGTGGTAGGTTACACTTACTACACATGCAATGACCTTTGGAGCAGCCTACTGTACATGGAGAGGGGTGGTAGGTTACACTTACTACACATTCAATGATCTTTAGAGCAGCCTACTGCACACGCAGAGGAGTGGTAGGTTACACTTACTACACATGCAATGACCTTTGGAGCAGCCTACTGTACATGGAGAGGGGTGGACAGTAACACTAATGTTAAAACAGTAAAGGGCCCAAGATTTTGGGCCTGTGCAATACATACGTAGAAACATACACACTCACATGAAACACATGAATAGTGACACATACACTACAGTCATACATGCACATACTATAACAAACATTTCACAGGGACACTAAAACAACAACAACAACAACAACAACAATAATAACCCTCCTTCCTTCCTTCCTTCTCCCTTAACTCCGTGAGGAGTCATCGGGGCGCCGCAGTGAAGTCTTGTTCACCAGCTTCCTCCAGCTCTGTCGGTCGTGAGCCAGAGTCTGGGTTTCTGCGAATTATTTTGATGTCCATTCTGTGATGTTGTCAGACCATCGTGTCTTTTGTCTTCCCCTCCGTCTCCCTCCCTCAACAGTTCCCTGGAGTATCGTTTTGGCAAGGCCGTTGGATCTTGTTGCATGGCCATACCAGCGTAGCTTTCTTTTCTTTACTAATGTCAGCAGATCTTCATATGGTCCAATGTGCTGTCTGATGGTTTGGCGCACTTGTTCATTGGTGATATGCTCTGTGTATCTGATGTTAAGCAACTTACGATTGCATCTCATTTCCATAGCTTAGATTCTTCTTTCCAGATCTGCTGTGCGAATCCATGGCTCACATGCATACAAGAAGATGGAGTATACCAGTGCACGCAGAAGCCTGATCTTGTGCTTCATTGAGATGTTTCTGCCCTTCCGCAGAGGCTTCAATCTGGACAGTGCTGCTGTTGTCTTTGCTGTCCTTGCAAGGATTTCTGGTTTGGATCCTTCACTACTGATGACGGACCCCAGATATGTGAACTGCTGAACAGCTTCTAGCTTCACTCCACGCACATTTATGTTGGTGGTGATGTTGTGGCTGACTATCAGCTTGGACTTCTCTGCGCTGATTTCCATACCATATCTTGTTGATGTTTCATCCAGCCTTTGAACGAGGCTGGCAAGTTCTTGTTTACTGCCTGTCAGACCGTCTATATTGTCTACAAAGCGGAGATTTGAGACGGTTCTTCCTCCAATGCTAACTGTGCAATCATGATCTTCAAATGTGTCAGTCATGATACGTTCCAGGAAAATGTTGAAAAGTGTGGGAGACGGAGGGCAACCCTGACGAACTCCTACTGAAGTATGGAACCACTCCCCAATCGTACCTTGTGTGATCACTGCACTGGTTGCTTTGGAAGACAATTGTTGGATTGCATTGATGAGCTTTTGTCCAACGTTAAATTTCTTCATTGTGGCCCATAGTGCTTCATGTCAGACTCTATCAAATGCCTTCTTGAAGTCTATGAAGACACAGTAAAACTCTTTCTAGTGTAGGATATGTTGTTTTTTGCAAAGGATCCATAAGCTGCAGATCACTAATAATACAGACATCTATTACCCTCTTTGAACACAAAAACTGACAGACATTTTCCACGAATTAGAAAGCAGAAATACATTAAAATACGGATATAGGTCAATCAATATATTATTATTTTCTAAAATGAAAACAAAACGTCGGTCTATGCTCACCACAGGACGGTTTGGTTTGTTGATAGCGCTTCACATACTTGGTGCCGTTGGGACAGCCGTCAAAGGTCGGCTCAAAGACGGTGATGTATCGGGGGTCAGGGGTTAACGAGTCAGACAGATCAAACAAGCCTTCCTCTGTGTTGTCCCGCAGCAGTTGTCTTAAATCGTCCTTCTTTGCTTTGTACACCTGATAAAGACAGCGAAAGAAAAAGAAATGTATTGTCTGTGTGGTCACTGTGCGGGTATGTGCCCACGACACCCGCTCACTTTTGCACTGCATGCACAAGCGTATCTGAACTAGAACAATGAGGCTTATACTGAAAATCCCCTGCCCCTGTCTCGTGCACCGAGATGCGTGCGCCACCTACATAAGATTATAATCCTTGCCTGTCACGAAGCAGTAGTCTATAGCTACATAAAATGATCTGCTCCTGACTCGTCACTAGGTGGCATAGGCAGTTCAGGCCTAAAATTATCGCCATTTCGTGCGGGCAAGAAGAAGTATAAAGCCCCGTTATGTGCGTGCTTATGTGTATGCCTGTCTACTGCTTCCCGCTATAACAGCTGGATAGCAGAGGAGCGAGATGCTGCTCCGTGGAGTATCGTTTTGGCAAGGCCGTTGGATCTTGTTACATGGCCACACCAGCGTAGCTTTCTTTTCTTTACTGATGTCAGCAGATCTTCATACGGTCCAATGTGCTGCCTGATGGTCTGGCGCACATGTTCATTGGTGATATGCTCTGTGTATCTGATGTTAAGCAACTTACGATAGCATCTCATTTCCCAGTGAGGCTGGGCGAAGATTGATTTATAGTAGAGAAGCCTTATACTCTTATGAGCGCTTGCTTGTACTTACAAAGATGCACACATGCATGATAAACACACACAAAACATACATTCACAAACGCAAACACCGTCATATAATATACATCCTTCACCTGCGCACACTCACACACCTGCCCCTCCTTCGGCCTCACCCTCTACCGCCCACACATGCACACGTTAGGAAGTACATGCACCAGTAAGGGCTTAGCGCGTGATATTCTTAGTTGGGGAGAGAGAGAGAGAGAGAGAGAGAGAGAGAGAGAGAGAGAGAGAGAGAGAGAGAGAGAGAGAGAGAGAGGGAGGGGGGGGGGAGGAAGGGAGGGACTCATCTCAAAAGGCACCAGAAGGGTCACCATATTGCTCGTGGACCCTAAAGAGAAGAAGAAGAAGGAGGACTCACAGTCAGGGTCTGCTGGCACCACAAGGGTCACCATATTGCTCGTGGACCCTAAAGAGAAGAAGAAGAAGAAGGACTCACAGTCAGGGTCTGCTCGGCAGTGCCGTTCTGGACAAAGTCCATGACAAACGTCACGCTGACCACCAGAGCCAGTCTGCCGCTACGTCGATGTCGGCGTGACTGACCCCTCAGTGACACCTCCCTCTCCCCCTCCCCCTCCTCCCCCACTGACCGACGACGACGGAAAGAGCCGCAGGTGACCTGTAACAGACACGTGGTCAAGCTGTGATAGATTGTGGTTTGATTAAAACACAACAGATCCATCAACATGATGATGGTGGTGACCTGTAACAGACATGGGGTCAAGCTGTGATAGATTGTGGTTTGATTAAAACACAACAGATCCATCAACATGATGATGGTGGTGACCTGTAACAGACATGTGGTCAAGCTGTGATAGATTGTGGTTTGATTAAAACACAACAGATCCATCAACATGATGATGGTGGTGACCTGTAACAGACATGGGGTCAAGCTGTGATAGATTGTGGTTTGATTAAAACACAACAGATCCATCAACAGGATGATGGTGGTGACCT
>CM065697.1:4248639-4251139 GCA_017654935.2 Phymorhynchus buccinoides
GATCTAAATATAAAACACTGTTTAGTACGCATTGAACTGTCTCAATGTTTCGTACTCTGTACCAGAGAAAAGTACGCTTTCTGAAATTGTTCTGTCAGAGTCTTTTTCGTAGCTTTTTATAAAACAATAAATCTTCTTGTTCTGTGTTCCCAGCAATGTCCACACTGGGCGAGGTAAGGATACGTCTGGGCTTCGGTTTCCATGTATTCTCCCTGCACCCTCACACCACACATTCTGATATTTGGGAAGCTCAAAAGAGAGAACGGTTAAAAAGAATGCATAGAAAAGGGCAGACTACTGAATAGGCTAAGAAGGCAGAAAGAATTATTGATGACAATGAGGCTTTATTCTATCTACGTCTTGGCGACACGAAACGGCAATAATAATAATAATAATAATAATAATCATCATCATCATCATCATAATAATACATAGCATTTATATAGCGCCTTTCTTTAGAATTAAACTCAAGGCGCACATATTCTAGGCCTGAGTTGACCATACCATCTAGTGACGAGTCAGGGGCAGGTAATTGTCTGTGGCTATATACTAATAGCTCCTGACAGACAAGGGCGATAATCTTATGGAGGTGGCATACACATCTCAGTGCACGAGACAGGGACAGATCATTTTCAGTATAAAGCCTCATAAGAAAAGGAAATGACAGTATCAAAGAGATTGATATATATACTACTAGTTCCTGACTGGCAAGGGTGATAATCTTATGGAGGTGGTATACACATCTCAGTGCACGAGACAGGGACAGAGAATGTTCAGTATAAAGCCTCATAAGAAAAGGAAATGACAGTATCAAAGAGATTGATAGACGTGGAAACAGCACTGAAGTTCCAGTGGACGGGCAGCCTGTTTGTACTCCCCCAAAGACAGAGTGTAGCGCGGTAATCAAAAACGGCCTCCACACGCAATGTTCTCATCCCTAGCTGATGCGTTTGTACCATAGTGTTCAAGTTCTTCTGCTGTTGGAATGATCCCTGGAGTCTTTTAGCCAGGGTACGTCAACAGCAACAATCTATGTGTACAACTGCAACAATGTCCTGAGTATCTTTATGAGTGAATTTTGAGTTTGTGTACAATAAAAAAAACCCACAACAACAAACAAACAAACCATCAGCCAACAAATCAGCCAAAAGTCAAGAACCATCCACGAAGAAGCCAACGCTTACTGACTCACACTGACATGTTCCATGCTGTGACCAGTTGCCCTGGGCAGTACAGGTGACCACTGACTCACACTGACATGTTCCATGCTGTGACCAGTTGCCCTGGGCAGTACAGGTGACCACTGACTCACCCTGACATGTTCAATGCTGTGTCCAGTTGCCCTGGGCAGTACAGGTGACCACTGACTCACACTGACATGTTCCATGCTGTGACCAGTTGCCCTGGGCAGTACAGGTGACCAGTGACTCACCCTGACATGTTCCATGCTGTGTCCAGTTGCCCTGGGCAGTACAGGTGACTCACCCTGACATGTTCCATGCTGTGTCCAGTTGTCCTGGGCAGTACAGGTGACTCACCCTGACATGTTCCATGCTGTGTCCAGTTGCCCTGGGCAGTACAGGTGACTCACCCTGACATGTTCCATGCTGTGTCCAGTTGCCCTGGGCAGTACAGGTGACTCACCCTGACATGTTCCATGCTGTGTCCAGTTGCCCTGGGCAGTACAGGTGACTCACCCTGACATGTTCCATGCTGTGTCCAGTTGCCCTGGGCAGTACAGGTGACTCACCCTGACATGTTCCATGCTGTGTCCAGTTGCCCTGGGCAGTACAGGTGACTCACCCTGACATGTTCCATGCTGTGTCCAGTTGCCCTGGGCAGTACAGGTGACCAGTGACTCACCCTGACATGTTCCATGCTGTGTCCAGTTGTCCTGGGCAGTACAGGTGACTCACCCTGACATGTTCCATGCTGTGTCCAGTTGCTCTGGGCAGTACAGGTGACCAGGTCCGGCCGCTGGACGGTATATCCAGGGTGACAGCTCAGGAAACAGCTGGACTGGTACTGCGGTGGGAACTGAGTGCACGTCCAGTCGCCTCCCTTGACCTCAGGGGGCGCTGCTGGGCATGTGACCTCTGTCCACCAATCGTATCACATCTGAGAGATCAGCTTACTTCAACGGCACAATGATAGGCATGAAATTTCACCCCTTTAAAAAAAACTAGTACAGCTGAGTCTTTAGTGAATGATTATGACTATGACTCTCAAACTAGGTGATATTGTGCTACAGCCTTGAGGATATGCTGAACTGTTGAAAACCAGCATCTCCATTGTTTTGAATGATCTATAGTCTTTAACCCTAGACTAAAAACGGGTGTTGTTTTCATTTATAAACTGTTATCTTAGCAATGCCAAACTAACTCTCTTTCTTAGCTTATGTCTCTCTCTCTCACTAATGCGCGGCAGAAATAGATTCTGACTCTTACGCCTTGTGCGCATTAGAATAGATCAGACCGCACCAGAATAGAACAGACCGCAC
>CM065697.1:4256139-4266139 GCA_017654935.2 Phymorhynchus buccinoides
TTCAAGGGACCTAACCATGTAAAAAACAACAAATTAGCCACAACGTGAGATACGAGGTTATCTTAGGACACTGACGATATACGGCTTCATTGACACTGTTGGATTAAGAATATGATAACCTTGGAAAAAAATCATGATTTTGCAATGCAGAGGACCAATCCTGTTTAAAACAGTCAATAAGACTTTGTTTGAATTCTGTAAGAAACAATTTCATGTTCCCCACCCCTTGTGCTTCCCATGCTCCCAACCCATACAGATGTCACACATTACGAACACGGCAAGCCCAGGTGACATAGTTTTGATTTTGAAAAAGTAATAACATAATTATTATAAGCTTTTTATTTTAAACCTGTAATGTTCCATGTTAACAAGTCGCAGCCATAATTTGATACATCTAGAGTATGTGTTAAGCCGGCGACAGATATGTGACTGCCTCATGTGACTCGATCAGGTCGTGACGTTGAGTACCATCCTGCTTGGTCGGTCTGACTCAGTCGGCCCCAGTCAGGTGACAGGGCCGAATAGGGCGGGTTCTAAATCGAGCTGATCGAGTCAGATGGCTTGTGACCTCTTCTGTGCGGGAAACAAAATTTGATCTACGTCACGACCTGATCGAGTCATATGAGGTAGTCGCATAGTCTGTCGCCCGCTTTAACAAACAGAGAATACCTACCGGTCTCACCAGGTCACAGGAGTGGTTACAAAACATTACAACTTCATAGGCAAGAGAGAGAGAGAGAGAGAGAGAGAGAGAGAGAGAGAGAGAGAGAGAGAGAGAGAGAGAGAGAGAGAGAGAGAGAGAGAGAGAGAGAGAGAGAGAGAGATTACTTTCGCATTGTGGCAAGGCATGGCTCCATGTTTCGTTGTTTTGACAGATCAGAGTTGACTCCCCTACCACCTCGTGACCTTTGTTACAGCTGACCGTGCACTTTGACCCCTCCAGGTTGCCATGGTCACAGGTCAGGCGACCGTCAAGGATGAAGATGCTCTCACATTCTCTTACTGCAACAAACAGCACAAATGGACAACTTTATCATAAAGAAAAGCAACAATGGAGAGAGAGAGAGAGAGAGAGAGAGAGAGAGAGAGAGAGAGAGAGAGAGAGAGAGAGAGAGAGAGAGAGAGAACAATGAACAATAGAACAATTGTTTAATGACCAGGGCATTGCATGTGGGAAGGGGTAACAATGGGAAATCTTCATAATGCAAACAAATAAACATGACAAATAGTATCAAGATTATAATAGAAATATCACATTGTTTCATTACGAATTCTAAGTGCATCAGACAGGTACATTGCAAGATTAAATATACATCTAGAGTCACACATCAGCAAAACTAGCCTAAAAGCAGAAGGATGATTGTAATATTTTTTAGGGATCAACTTTTCTCTGAGTACGAAATATTTTGGTCCAATTAATACACAATGTATTTCAGTTTCATGTGAACCTTTACAAAATGGACAATCAAGACCAACATTTCTTGAATAACGATATTTGTGGATGTGCAAAGCTGACACACCAAGTCTAAATCTAGATAAAGTCTTCCTCAATGTAAACTACTTAATATCTAATAAATATTGAGATGCACAAAAAGATTGTTTAAGGGAAGCAAAGAATGAATAACAACTTTTATTTGATAATTCAGACTCCCAACCTTGTATGTAACAATCAATTACCCTTTGTTTGAATTCACGTAGAAAATACCAATGTTAAGAAAGAAAGAAAGAAAGAGAGAGAGAGAGAGAGAGAGAGAGAGAGAGAGAGAGAGAGAGAGAGAGAGATATAAGGACAGGAATCTTCAAATGAAAGGCTCAACAGTGTGTGTGTGTGTGTCAAGTCAAGTCAAGTCAAGTCAAAATGATCTTTATTGACGATAACATAATAAGCTTGATAAAGCTTTTTTTGCATCTTGTGTGAGCGCACGCGCGTGCGTGTGTGTGTGTGTGTGTGTGCGTGTGCGTGTGTGTGTGTGTATGTGTGTGTGTGTGTGTGTGTGTGTGTGTGTGTGTGCATGTATGTGTGTGCATGTGTATGTGTGTGTGTGTGTGTGTGCATATGTATGTGTGTGCATTTGTATGTGTGTGTGTGTGTGTGTGTGTGTGTGTGTGTGTGTGTGTGTGTGTGTGTGTGAGTGTGTGTGTGAGTGTGTGTGTGTGTGTGTGTGTGTGTGTGTGTGTGTGTGTGTGTGTGTGTGTGTGTGTGTGTGTGTGTGTGTGTGTGTGTGTGTGTGTGTGAGTGTGTGTGTGTGTATGTTTTATGTTAATGTGTATGTAATATTAAAAGGGTACCTACCTGTAACATACACAAGGAACTTGCACGTGCGGCTGTTCCCAGCCTCGTCCGTGGCTGTTACTTTCATCGTGCTGAACCCCACTGGAAAATCCGACCCTGACGGTTTGTCGCTCGTCAAGGTCACATTGCCCTCGCTGTTGTCACGGGTTACGGGGTCATCCCAGGTCAAGGTCACGGGTTGTCCCAGCGGGGCAGAGAACTCGTGGAGATCTGAGGGGCAGCCTGCAGGGAAACTGGGGGCTTCCATGTCTGCACCAGAACAAGAAGCGAAGAATGCAGTCACTGGATTAAAGCAGGTCGATCTGTGACGGTCTAGAATCAGCCTAGAATTAAGGTAATGGGAAAACGGATGGTCAGGTTTCCCAAGTCTGCCCCCCCCCCCCCTCTCTCTCTCCAAACCTCTCACATCCCTCCTACCCTTCACTCCCCACCCCCCCCCCCCAAAAAATAAGAAGAAAAAGTAGGTTATGCTGCACGGGCAGTGACGCACTCTCTCCAGGCAGGAGCAGCCCGAATGTCACAGAGACGAGTCTAGCTGTGACCAGAAAATACCAAATTAAAAACCAACAACGAAAGAGAGGGCTACAAACTTCTCCTTCTTCTTCTGCCTTCCCAGGCCATATAGCCATAATGGGTAAGGTACATATGTGTCCGGTTTTCAGTTTTCACTGGTCTCCCCGCTGCGTACAACCGACACATTCCGATTTCGGAGGAGCTGAAGAGAACAATTATTTGGAAGATTCTTTTGAAAAAAGGCAGGAGAATGGGCCAATAAGTCAGAAAGATGACAGTAGATGACAGAAAGCAAAGGAAAAGGCAGAGTCAAAGAGAGTGGCAGATTAGAGGAAGTTACAAGCACAGGACTTCCAGAAGGTGGGGGAACTATTTTTACGAAAGACTCCCCGGTATTCCCACGGGGAGGCTACAAACCAAGCCGTGGTCTTACCCACACACGGGGAGATGGGGGTCCACAGGCCGTCAGCTGTGCAGGAGGACAAACCAAGCCGTGGTCTTACCCACACACAGGGAGATGGGGGTCCACAGGCCGTCAGCTGTGCAGGAGGACAAACCAAGCCGTGGTCTAACCCACACACGGGGAGATGGGGGTCCACAGGCCGTCAGCTGTGCAGGAGGACAAACCAAGCCGTGGTCTTACCCACACACGGGGAGATGGGGGTCCACAGGCCGTCAGCTGTGCAGGAGGTGAAGGTGGATCCCGTGTGGCGGTAGCCTCCCTTGCAGGTCACGCTGCACCAGGCGGGGTAGGCGTGGCCAAGGGAACAGATCACCGAGCCTCCAGACACCTGTCCTGGGTCACCGCACGGCACGGCTGTACACACACACACACACACACACACACACACACACACACACACACACACACACACACACACACACACACACACACACACACACACACACACACACACACACACACACACACACACTCAATAGCTATCTGCTGTAGGCTTAATTAATTTCAAACACACTTTTTTGTTGTTTTGTTTTTGGTGTGTCTAATATGACTTGCGGGTGAACAGACGTAAAACTAAAGAACGAACACACACACATACACAAACACATATGCATGCACGTACGTATGCATACACACATGCCACCACATGCGCACGCGTAAGCACACAGAGACACCTTCATATTGTCAGGAAAAGTCATGAATAAAAGACAATTGAACAGTTTGCAAGACACCAGTAGATTCACACGCACGCGCGCATGCGTGGTCTTACCCACACACCGGGATATGACAGGGAAGCAGGGAAGGGGAGTGTTTAGCTGTAAGGGGGCGGAGTCGACGCGCGAAGCGCTAGTTTGCTATAAATCTATCCATAAAGCTTACCTCTGCAGCAATATTTCTATCTATACGCCAGCTCGCACCTTACGTTCAATTTCTTACCCTCTTTCTCCCCAGATCCCTAGATATAAGCTTTCAACTGTTGGTTGGCGCTCTTCTGCTGTCTCAGGGCCGACCTCCTGGAACAAACTTCCTCTTTCCCTCCGTCAGCGACCGACTCTCTCTGCTTTCGAAGCTAACTTCAAGACCCACCTGTTCCCCCGTGATTAAAGCTCCGCTCTCTTTCTCTTCTCTCTCTTGTCTTTAGGTCTGTTTCTGCTGTATTCCATTTATGTAATCTGTGTGTGTGTTCGCTTTGTATTGCGTTTTTGTTTGAATGCGTTATGAATGCTAACGTGTGTGTGCGCTTTGATTTGATTTCTATCAAGATTCAGCGCCGTATAAATACTGCATGTTGTTGTTGTTGTTGTTGTTGCTGCTGTTGTTGTTGTTGTTGTTGCTGTTGTTGTTGTTGTTGTCATACCCTGGACTCCGACTGCGGTTTTTTTTGGAGACTGATGATGTTACGCTAGAAGCTTGCCATGGCTGAAGACAATCTCCGCATAACTATGTGTAGCACAACAACGTGTTGATGTTGCCTTGCATGGTGTTCTAGCCTATGTCAATTGGTCTGGCAGAGCCTCGAGCCAAGGCGATTCTCTCTTTCTCTCTTTAACCAATACTCTGCATTTATTCAGCTTCCGATGTTGTGTTTAACCCTTTCACCGCCATCCATATTTCAGCCCAAAAGTTCCATTAAATTTACCTGGGTAGAGAACAAAGTCCATCTGCAGTATTGGGGATTCTTCTGTGACAGATATAAAATAAGGTCTATCCTTACTTCCCAAAACTAAGACAACAGGGTCTTTGGATAATAGACCCCAATTTGATGCCTTTTAGTGACATAGGCGTTAAATCACTGTGGTGCTAAAATGCGACTTTGGCGGTGAAAGGGTTAACGTGCATATTATAATAATGTAACGGGAAAAGAAAAGAAAAGAAAAAGGGAGAAAATGATTGAGAAAGGAAAGGAGGGAGGGTGGGGGGAAGGAGGTGATCATTTTATGGAGAACTTACGTGCACATGTAGGAAAGTCCGAAGACCACTCCCTGGTTTCGTTGCAGTGGATGGTGTCATTGCCCTCCGGCTGGTAGCCAGGGTCGCAGGAGAAGATGCACTGGGACCCAAACACGTTGTCCTCGGGTGCACCCGTACACTGAGGCCACGGGCCGTGCTTCGGGGCCCGGGCCACCTCGCATCGGATCACTAGAGGAGGGAGGGGGGCAGGAGTGGGTGGGTGGGTGGAGGTTAGAAAGGAAGAAATCAAAACAGACAGTGATAAGTTTGATAGAGAACGGAGAGGAGATGAATTGCTGTGCGACAACGGTATTGACCATAGCTATTGACAAGCTTATCTTATGAGATTATTGTTTTATGATAACAATGTCTGTCTCTCTGTCTCTGTCTCTCTGTCTCTCTGTTTCTGTCTCTCTATCTCTGTCTCTCTCTCAGTCTCTCTGTCTCTCTCTCAGTCTCTCTGTCTCTCTCTCTCTCTGTCTCAGTCTCTCTCTCTCTCTCTCTGTCTCAGTCTCTCTCTCTCTTTCTCTCTCTCTCTCTCTCTCTCTGTCTCTCTCTCTCTCTCTCTCTCTCTCTCTCTCTCTCTCTCTCTCTCTCTCTCTCTCTCTCTCTCTCTCTCTCTCTCTCTCTCTCTCTCTCTCTCTCTCTCTCTCTCTCTCTCTCTCTCTCTCTCTCTCTCTCTCGCTCCCCCTCTCTCTCTCTCTCTCTCGCGCGCTCTCTCTCTCTCTCTCTCTCTCTCTCTCTCTCTCTCTCTCTCTCTCTCTCTCTCTCTCTCTCTCTCTCTCTCTCTCTCTCTCTCTCTCTCTCTCTCTCTCTCTCTCTCTCTCTCACGTGGAGTATTGCTAGCTGCTCACACACTCAAGTCAGCTAAAGCTGTGTTTTGTCACCCACAATTGACCCCAACGAGGTTGTGACTCTCCAATAGACGATTTTCAGGGACAAACATCTAGGGGAGAGCACTTCGTGAAAATGAGAGTTGATTACCTCGACTTACTCGGTCAAAGCCATAGCAACCATGGCGGCATGGCGTCGAAACTTGAAACCGCAGGATACGAGTCAGCGACTTGCAAACATTGTTAAAATAAAATAAGGGGTGGCCAGTTGCTACAAAGTGATAGAACTTGCAAACTGTGACTTAAATATAAATGACATCAATTTCAGAATGATGCACTGCGTTCTACATGCTGTGCGTCTCCTCAAACACACGAGGCGAGGGCTGTGTTTCTACCTGATGGAAGAGTAACTTCCCCTCTTTGATCGATTGAATTAGGTGAGATCACTCCCAAACACGATGAAATTACTCCCCTTAATAATTTCCGAACAATTCCTATTAGTGAAAAAACATACTGAAAGAGACTGCAACGTCACTGGAACATACAACAGACAAACAAGCACACAGCAAGTGTGAAGTGACGTTATTTTATTCACAAGAGACACAACAAAACATCTGGATATTCCGGCGAATGCTCCGTTATCAACATACACACACACACACACACACACACACACACACACACACAGCAACGATAGCACAGCTGTTCCATCTCATACAAAATCTAGCTTTTTAGTTAAAAGACTGAATCTAGAAATCTTAGATAAAAACTGAACCAAGCTTTTGTTTGTTAACATATTTGGGCTGTATGTTCTTCATTGTATTTTTAATATATTTCTTCAATCAAATTTATGGTAAAAACTTATTTTGTTGAGCAGTTTCATACAATATATTTAGTAGAAAATGTTCTTGACTAATGCACTTAGTATCGCAAAATTGCCCATGAGTAACAATCAAACAATATCCACTGAATATAAATAATGTTGTCACATACTACAACATATTCATTACTGTTATTTATGAAAAGTAATTTATGGTAAACTAAAGTTGGCTTGAAAAAACTTACGAAAGTACAGATAAGCTAACTGTTGCTCCCGAAACAGCTGTGATAGCAAAACGGAGCAAAAACAACAATACTTCCCCTCTACAGTCCAATCTGTGAATGATCATTGCTGTCTTTGCTGTTTGCTGTTTTCATGTGTATCTATGTAGTTTGATAAAAGCGCGTTCGCCGAAATATTCAGTTGTTTTGTTGTGTGTCTTGTGAAAAAAAAAGTAACACTCAGCAGACAGCCCCCCCCCCCCCCCTGTCATACCTTCTACAATGATGGTGAAGTACCTCTCATCAGACAGCCCCCTCCCCTGTCATACCTTCTACAATGATGGTGAAGTACCTCTCAGCAGACAGCCCCCCCCCTGTCATACCTTCTACAGTGATGGTGAAGTACCTCTCATCAGACAGCCCCCCTCCCCTGTCATACCTTCTACAGTGATGGTGAAGAAGCACTCATCAGACAGCCCCCTCCCCTGTCATACCTTCTACAATGATGGTGAAGTACCTCTCATCAGACAGCCCCCCCTCCCCTGTCATACCTTCTACAGTGATGGTGAAGTACCTCTCATCAGACAGCCCCCTCCCCTGTCATACCTTCTACAGTGATGGTGAAGTACCTCTCATCAGACAGCCCCCCTCCCCTGTCATACCTTCTACAGTGATGGTGAAGTACCTCTCATCAGACAGGCCCCCTCCCCTGTCATACCTTCTACAGTGATGGTGAAGTACCTCTCATCAGACAACCCCCTCCCCTGTCATACCTTCTACAATGATGGTGAAGTACCTCTCATCAGACAGCCCCCTCCCCTGTCATACCTTCTACAGTGATGGTGAAGTACCTCTCATCAGACAGCCCCCTCCCCTGTCATACCTTCTACAATGATGGTGAAGTACCTCTCATCAGACAACCCCCTCCCCCCTGTCATACCTTCTACAGTGATGGTGAAGTACCTCTCATCAGACAACCCCCTCCCCTGTCATACCTTCTACAGTGACGGTGAAGTACCTCTCATCAGACAGCCCCCCTCCCCTGTCATACCTTCTACAGTGATGGTGAAGTACCTCTCATCAGACAACCCCCTCCCCTGTCATACCTTCTACAATGATGGTGAAGTACCTCTCATCAGACAGCCCCCCTCCCCTGTCATACCTTCTACAATGATGGTGAAGTACCTCTCATCAGACAGCCCCCCCTCCCCTGTCATACCTTCTACAGTGATGGTGAAGTACCTCTCATCAGACAGCCCCCCTCCCCTGTCATACCTTCTACAGTGATGGTGAAGTACCTCTCATCAGACAGCCCCCTCCCCTGTCATACCTTCTACAGTGATGGTGAAGTAGCACTCATCAGACAGCCCCCCTCCCCTGTCATACCTTCTACAGTGACGGTGAAGTACCTCTCATCAGACAGCCCCCCCTCCCCTGTCATACCTTCTACAGTGACGGTGAAGTACCTCTCATCAGACAGCCCCCCTCCCCTGTCATACCTTCTACAGTGATGGTGAAGTACCTCTCATCAGACAGCCCCCCTCCCCTGTCATACCTTCTACAATGATGGTGAAGTACCTCTCATCAGACAGCCCCCCTCCCCTGTCATACCTTCTACAGTGATGGTGAAGTACCTCTCATCAGACAGCCTCCCTCCCCTGTCATACCTTCTACAGTGATGGTGAAGTACCTCTCATCAGACAGCCCCCCTCCCCTGTCATACCTTCTACAGTGACGGTGAAGTACCTCTCATCAGACAGCCCCCCTCCCCTGTCATACCTTCTACAGTGATGGTGAAGAAGCACTCATCAGACAACCCCCTCCCCTGTCATACCTTCTACAGTGATGGTGAAGTAGCTCTCATCAGACAACCCCCTCCCCTGTCATACCTTCTACAGTGATGGTGAAGTACCTCTCATCAGACAGCCCCCCCTCCCCTGTCATACCTTCTACAGTGATGGTGAAGAAGCACTCATCAGACAGGCCCTCACTGTCCTTGACCTCATAAACCGCGTAGGAATGACCTTCTGGGAAGGCTGAGCCAGACGCATGTCCAGACCGCTGTTGAATGCTGCAAGATAAGGCATGGCAATTGGGCTTCAATTGTGGCCAATGTCACGGGAAACGTTATTCTATATGGCAAAATTGTGGCCAAAGTTATGGGAAATGTTATTCTATAAGGCATAATTGTGGCCAAAGTCACGGGAAATGTTATTCTATATGGCATAATTGTGGCCAATGTCACGGGAAATGTTTTTCTATATGGCATAATTGTGGCCAATGTCGTTATTCTATATGGCATAATTGGGAAACGTTATTCTATATGGCATAATTGTGGCCAATGCTATGGGAAATGTTATTTTATATGGCATAATTGTGGCCAATGTCACGGGAAATGTTATTCTATATGGCATAATTGTGGCCAATGTCACGGGAAATGTTATTCTATATGGCATAATTGTGGCCAATGTCACGGGAAACGTTATTCTATATGGCATAATTGTGGCCAATGTTATTCTATATGGCATAATTGTGGCCAATGTCACGGGAAATGTTATTCTATATGGCATAATTGTGGCCATATGGCATAATTGTGGCCAATGTCACGGGAAATGTTATTCTATATGGCATAATTGTGGCCAATGTCACGGGAAATGTTATTCTATATGGCATAATTGTGGCCAATGTCACGGGAAATGTTATTCTATATGGCATAATTGTGGCCAATGTCACGGGAAATGTTATTCTATATGGCATAATTGTGGCCAATGTCACGGGAAATGTTATTCTATATGGCATAATTGTGGCCAATGTCACGGGAAATGTTATTCATAATTGTGGCCAATGTCACGGGAAAAGTTATTCTATATGGCATTTGTGGCCAATGTCACGGGAAATGTTATTCTA
>CM065697.1:4271139-4276139 GCA_017654935.2 Phymorhynchus buccinoides
TGTAGCGAAGAAGAACTGTGTGTATGGCGCAATGCCTTACTCTACCGTTACTAGCCATCTCCGACAGCTGATGTTATACAGGAGCGGTTTGGGTGTAGCGAAGAAGAACTGTGTGTATGGCGCAATGCCTTACTCTACCGTTACTAGCCATCTCCGACAGCTCCGTCAGACTGCGTGTGACTGACTCTGACAAAAACGACAAAGACTTAGACTTTCCTGCTCTATCGTGGATAACTGACCCAACAGCTGAACTATTTAAAACTACTATCCGCTTTTTATGGAAAACCAAGAAAAGGGTCATCATTACTCTATACTTGAAGTCGACTCAGAACTCTGGCACACTTCTCTGCCATGGTAGAAACTGTAGTACGTGGGATGAAGAGGAATGTGAGGAAACCAAACACCTTGTGTCCACGTTTCTCAAGAAAAAGACTGTCGTACGTGGGATGAAGAGGAGTGTGAGGAAACCAAACACCTTGTGTCCACGTTTCTCAAGGACAAGGACATTGACACCTTCACAACATCCCTCCTTCAAGTCCCTCTGACTTTCATCCATCCCCTTGGCCCTGTTTCCCTGGCCACCCCTACCACTGACCCTCACAACATCCCTCCTTCACGTCCCTCTGCCTTTCATCCATCCCCTTAGCCCTGTTTCCCTGGCCACCCCTACCATGGACCCTCACCACAACCAGAAGGAAACGCCAGCCCTCCAGGACGAGTCCGAACATTCTGATCCCATTTCCCTTGTCCAGCCTGTCTCTGACCCGGCTGTTATCACGCACGCACACACACACACACACGCACACGCACGCGCACACGCACACACGCACACGCACACACACACGCACGCACGCGCGCGCACGCACGCACACGCACGCGCACGCGCACGGGCACGCACGCACGCACGCACGCACGCACGCATGCACACGCACGCACACGCACGCACGCACACGCACGCACGCACACGCACACGCACACACACACACACACACACACACACAGCTAGTTTCATTGAGTTCCAAATGATTTGTTTTACGATTGAGTTGTGATGGGAGTGATATAGAGAACAACACAGGACCCATTTCTTAGAATAGTGGACTTTGAACATTTTTATTTGTCCATGTTAGATTTTAACTAGCAGAACTAAGTTGTACAGATCTAAACGAACTTTGTCAACTGATTTGCAATTAGACAAACAGACAGGAAACATGCTGACAGACAGAGAACGAATGAACAAACCTTAGGTCTTATTGAAAGTTTCCCCATATTTTTTTTATAAGCTTGCAAATTACATCACAAAGAAACAAGACAGCAAAATGAATTTGAGATTGTCCCCATATACTACACAGGGCACAGCAGGCTAGTGAAACGTTTTTATCATTGGTTGACATTAGCCTAAATCTGGGGCCAACAGTAACGTGACTGTGCGAGCTTGAATGGCATACGATTTTCTACTTCAATGGGAAAAATCATGTTGAAGTTATTTTTGTTTTTGTTTTTATCTAGTCTCTTGGTTGTCTATAAAAGAACGTTTTACCAATGAAATAATGGAACATGAAAGCCTCTGTTGGGATTTAAAAAAGAAAACATTTTGTTGTAAAGAATCCATCGACAGTGCTAGCTTTTTCATCCCATAATTTATTTGTATACTAATCTCCCAGAGGGTGGTGGGGCTGGAAAGGAACAGGAAACAAAGCAGAAAGAGAAATGACCAAAGACCATTCATCTCTGCGGGCTGGTGGTCTTTCTTGCGTTGTTATAATGTCATTGTTAATGGTATTACTGTGTGGTTAACATGTTCTGTCATATCTTCTATGGTGGATTTATTGATATTAATAATATCTCATGGTTAGTCCATTTGCTATTATTAATATTTCAAGAATAGCTTATTTTATCAGTTATTTTAGCAAACCTGGAGTTTTTAGGGCTTGATAAAATATTAGGGTCTATTATTATCATTATACATTATGTATTGTTAACCATTTGTTTATGAATTATACCTGTCCTTATTGTTTCCAAGCTCACTTTGAACATTCATTTCTATGCCGTTATAGCCCATTTTGTTAATTCTTTTCTATGCCGTTATAGCCCATTTTGTTAATTCATTTCTATGCAGTTATAGCCCATTTTGTTAATTCATTTCTATGCCGTTATAGCCCATTTTGTTAATTCTTTTCTATGCAGTTATAGCCCATTTTGTTAATTCATTTCTATGCCATTATAGCCCATTTTGTTAATTCATTTCTATGCCGTTATAGCCCATTTTGTAATTATTTTCTCTGCCGTTATAGCCCATTTTGTAATTATTTTCTATGCCGTTATAGCCCATTTTGTTAATTCGTTTCTATGCTCTGTTAAATTCATCTTAACTGATGGTCCAAGTGTGTGTGTGTGTGTGTGTGTGTGTGTGTGTGTGTGTGTGTGTGTGTGTGTGTGTGTGTGTGTGTGTGTGTGTGTGTGTGTGTATGTCTGTGTGTAAGTGAGTGTGTGTGTGTGTGTGTGCGTGCGTGTGTGTGTGTGCATGCGCGCATGTGTGTGTGTGTATGTGTGTGTTGAAACTTATTGTCTTATCTATGTAAAATTGTCTTCTAAAAAAGTTACTTGTGTTGTGTCAAAAAAATGTTTTTTAATAAAATAATGTGTATGCCAGGCAGCGAATTTCTTTGCTTTGAGTGAGGACAACACAATCATTGATTGATTGATTGATTGATAGAGCTTGCGTTATTGTTAAGTGTCTTTGACGTGAGGAGTGATTGTTGCGTGGTGGTACCTGGCCGGGTCCATTTGCCAGAGGTGCAGGTGAAGACAATGCAATGATTGATTGATTGATTGATAGATTGATTGATTGATTGATTGATTGATTGATTGATTGATTGATTGATTTGATAGAGCTTGCGTTATTGTTAAGTGTCTTTGACGTGAGGAGTGGTTGTTGCGTGGTGATACCTGATCGGGTCCATTTGCCAGAGGTGCAGGTGAAGACAATGCAATGATTGATTGATTGATTGATAGATTGATTGATTGATTGATTGATTGATTGATTGATTGATTTGATAGAGCTTGCGTTATTGTTAAGTGTCTTTGACGTGAGGAGTGGTTGTTGCGTGGTGATACCTGATCGGGTCCATTTGCCAGAGGTGCAGGTGAAGGCCATGCGGGGGAAGAGACACACTGAGCCATCGGGGACCCAGCGGTCAGAGTGGCTTGGACACTGTGGAGCGGTCAGTGGCTCACACAGCGGATGACCCTTTCCCTTTCCTTCTGAGGGGTCAGCAGTCAGCTCGCACATACCAATGGCCCTTTCTTCCCCGGGCTGTGGACACGACCGTAGAACACAGTATTGTTATTTGAAAGGGCCAGGTCTCTGCTCCGGTACCGGTGTTGCATAACATATTTTACCCATGAAATAAATACTCTTTTCCTCATTCAAATTGTTTACTGCTTGGGAAAGATTCGCCCCTAAATACATTCAGAGGCGTCTTGTAGCATGCAGGAATAACAGAAGATTCATTATTAAATACTGAGAAGTCAGGGATATTTTTCTAATATTATTTGTTATTTATTTGCACGGACGGTTGTTTTTATCGTCCGCCATTTTTAAAAATACGAAACTAAGTAACATAGCTTTGTATATCGATTTATCGGCAAAAATGTAGATTTACACCCTCCCGCTCTATTTGTTGGGTTTTTTTCCGTGTAGATTGAGCACTTAAATATCAATATCTTAAATAATTGTTGACTTATTTATTACATGAAAGAAGAATGGCTCTAGTGCGCTTTAGAAGGGTATTTAATTCACGGTAGGTACTTATTTCTCATGACACCAGATCGGAAAATGGAAAAAGGGAGTAAAATGTGTAATCTGTTGTGTAGACGGGGCTTTGAATACAATGTGAGAATGTGTGAAACTAGTGTATGAATGTGTGAAACTAGTGTATGAATGTGTGAAACTAGTGTATGAATGTGTGAAACTAGTGTATAAAGTAATGGAAACAGGCGGTCCTGATGTCTGTGGCAGGGATGTCTGATTAGTAGAGGGAATACACAACCATTCGGACCATCCAGAAATCTGCTATAGGATATGGGAGTCAAAGTCAAAGTCAAAAATAATTTATGATCACTTTAGGTGAAATTACAGTATGGTCTCGTACAAGCACAATACAAGCAAGGAAACACATTTACATGCATTAAAAATGGAAACGAGACTAAGGAAAAAGCACGCTTCGCAAGAGGTTGGACATAGTTTGAGTCGATACAAGCGACTATCAAACCATTTTACGAACTGCCCTCTTTCCCACCATTTCTATCCTCACATTCATTTATTCACCCCCACACCACCATCCACACCCCCACCCTCTCCAATTCACCCCAAGCTTTCACATATTTTGGGTCCCTCCCCGTTCCCAACATTTCTCATCATTATGTATACAAGAAACTATGTATGCATCTGTATTGTTAAAAATCGGGACATTCCTGATGTTGCACTGCCTTCGGGCATTGCCTCCAGGATCGTTCCGTAATTCCCACCATCTTTATCTCTATAAATGTCCCATATGTGTCTGTTCCAGACCAGAGGACGTTAAATGTGTTTTCATTCATTCCCAACATTTCATGCGCCTCCATCGTCTCTCTCTCTCTCTCTCTTCTCTCTCTCTCTCTCTCTCTCTCTCTCTCTCTCTCTCATCTCTCGCTCTCTCTCTCTCGTCTCTCTCTCTCTCATCTCTCTCTCTCTCTCTCTCTCGTCTCTACTCTCTCTCTCTCTCTCTCTCTCTCTCTCTCTCTCTCTCTCTCTCTCTCTCTCTCTCTCTCTCTCTCTCTCTCTCTCTCTCTCTCTCTCTCTCTCTCTCTCTCTCTCTCTCTCTCTCTCTCTCTCTCTCTCTCTCTCTCTCTCACACGCACTGTGTATAACAGATATAAGATAAGAGTGATAAGAAAAATATTTTATGATTATGGTTTGCCTTTCTGTTGCTTTTTCCCTTGTTATTTATACTCAATTGTTT
>CM065697.1:4281139-4288639 GCA_017654935.2 Phymorhynchus buccinoides
GCAACCCGAATTTCACAGAGACGCCTCTGTGACTATCAATACCTAATAATAAAAATAATAATATTTGCTCGGGTGATGGCGACGAAAGCACGATTGGTATGTGAGCTTCTGAGCGTCATGTTGTACCTTTTCGTTCGATTATATCCCATTTAACTCTGAATATCAAGAAAACTACTGCTTTAATATGAGAATCATTTTACAATTGTGATGCAACAATGATGAATATACAGAATAAACACATATTTGATCAAAAACGTTTCAAAACATATTTTGGCATTTTTTCAATTAGGCCTACCCCCCTTAACGGGCACTCTACTGTTAGATCACGTTCCCATGCAACACGTGGACTGGACAAAAACATGCGTATCATTATTTACTGCTTAAAAATTAACTCATTCCGGACGAATTCCGAGTATACTCGGAACAGGAGAACGCCAGTCAGGGCCTAATTCCGAGTATTCTCGGAACAGCGATTTTTAGTCTAAAACTTGTCTAAATGCATGGGTTTATTTCCAATCCAAACCACGTTACGTGTCTTCATCACTGTTCCAGTTTTTGTTTGGCATATGTTTGACTTCTATCACAATTTTTAATGTAAAAAATGCATTAACAAAACGGCCCTAGACAAGCCTCAGAAAACACTCCAATACATTTTCATTAACACTGATAGTAATAAGGAGACTAATGATTCTGATTTCAATGCAAGTAACCACGATTTCAAAGCGAAAAATAAAGTTGGATCAACCAGTAATGTTGTCAAAACTGAATCATCAACAGTGTGCGTGTTGTTGCGCTTCTTATGTGTTATAATTTTATTCTAGGCAACCCCAGGCCAGTAATGGAGTTTGTGTAAGGCAGTGATGTCCTGAAGGGGTTACGAAAGCGAAAACAAATAATGAAAAAAGATAAATAAAGGAATACAGCCCGACTAACTTCGAAATTGTACATAAACTATTGCGTAGCACCCTAACCCTCCACCAAATATGATTCAAATCCTTCGCATGTTATGAGTTTCGGATATTAAAAAAAAGACATAAAAAAGTCAAATTCTAATACCCTTGGCATTTGTAAAAAAAATACCTTTTTGTTGTTGGTGGTTGTTGTCTAGTGTTTTTTTTCTAATAGTTTTGTCCTAATTCGCTTTTTGTTAAGTTGAGTTGCTGCCATAGCAACGTTACATCTCAGCCACACTCACTTACCAAAAGCCATGATGGTTGAAATCTCTCTCCAGACTTTAGTGCAGTCTGTGAGTGCCTGTTATGTAACAGGGAGGAGAATCGGACGCTTCTGTAGATAAGTGAGAGAGAGAAAAATAGAGTTTTTACGCCTTCTGGGACAAAGGACCGTTTGGGGCATTTGAAATGATAAAGATCCTGTAGATAAGTGTTAAGGCTTCGCGCTATATATAGGCCATATTACGTGGTCCCGAGAGCAACCTGCTCCCCCAGACCCCGCCCAGAGAGAGTCACGTGTGTGATACTGATGAGACTTGAATATGAAGAATGTATGGTGCCCTTGTGGGAGCAAAAGTTGGAAAATGTTCGACCATTAGCAACACTATTTGAGTTTTCTTTATGATCGATTAAACAGTATGCGCGCATCCTCTCCACCCCCTCCCCCTCCCTTTCTCTGCCGAGGATTGAAGCAAGGAAAGCGACTTCCCCCCCTCCCCACTCCCCCCTCTCCCCTTCCCTCCCTCCTCTCCACCCCCTCTCCCTTCCTTGCTCTCCCGAGGATTGAAGCAAGGAAAGTGACTTCCCTCCCTCCTTCCCCCTATCCCCTCCCCTCCCTCCTCTCCACCCCCTCCTCCCCCTCCCTTTCTCTCCCGAGGATTGAAGCAAGGAAAGCGACTTCCCCCCCTCCCCACTCCCCCCTCTCCCCTTCCCTCCCTCCTCTCCACCCCTCCTCCCCCTTCCTTTCTCTCCCGAGGATTGAAGCAAGGAAAGTGACTCCCCTCTCCTCCCTCCTCCCCCCTCTCTCCCCTCCCCCCCTCCCTCCTCTCCACCCCCTCCTTCCCCTTCCTTTCTCTCCCGAGGATTGAAGCAAGGAAAGTGACTCCCCTCCCTCCCTCCTCCCCCCTCTCCCCTTCCCTCCCTCCTTCCCACCCCCTCTCCCCTCCCCTCCCTCCTCTCCACCCCTCTCCCCTCCCCTCCTCCTCTCCACCCCCTCCTTCCCCTTCCTTTATCTCCCGAGGATTGAAACAAGGAAAGTGACTTCCCGGCCTCCTCCCCCCCTCTCCCCCCCCCTCCTCCCTCCACCCCTCCCCCTCCCCTCCCTCTCTCCACCCCTCTCCCCTCCCCTCCCTCCTCTCCACCCCTCTCCCTCCCCTCCCCTCTCCCCTCTCTCCCCTCCACCCCCTCCCCCCTCTCCCCTCCCTCCCTCCTCTCCACCCCTCCCCCCTCCCCTCCCTCCTCTCCACCCCTCTCCCCTCCCTTTCTCTCCCCTCCTCTCCCTCCCCTCCCTCCCTCTCCACCCCTCTCCCCTCCCCTCCCTCCTCTACACCCCTCTCCCCTCCCCTCCCTCCTCTCCACCCCTCTCCCCTCATTCCTCTCCACCCCTCTCCCCTTCCCTGCCTCCTCCCCACCCCCCTCCCCTCCCCTCCCTCCTCTCCACCCCTCTCCCCTCCCCTCCCTCCTCCCCACCCCTCTCCCCTCCCTTCCTCCCCCCCCCCTCTCCCCTCCCCTCCCTCTCCACCCCTCTCCCCTTCCCTCCTCCTCCCCACCCCTCTCCCTCTCCCGAGGATTGAAGCAAGGAAAGTGACTCCTCCCTCCTCCCCACCCCTCCCCCCCTTCCCCTCCCCCCCACCCCCCCTTCTCTCTCCCGAGGATTGAAGCAAGGAAAGTGACTTCCTCCCTCCTCTCCCCTCCCCTCCCTCCTCCCCCTTCCTTTCTCTCCCGAGGATTGAAGCAAGGAAAGTGACTCCCCTCCCTCCTCTCTGCCCCCTCCCCCCTTCCCTCCCCCCTCTTCCTTTCTTTCCCGATGATTGAAGCAAGGAAGGTGACTCCCCTCCCCCCTCCCCACCCCCCTCCCTCTTCCTTTCTCTCCCGAGGATTGAAGCAAGGAAAGTGACTTCCTCCCTCCTCTCCCCTTCCCTCCCTCCTCTCCCCCCCTCCCCCCTTCCCTCCCCCCTCCTCCCTCCCCCTTCCTTTCTTTCCCGAGGATTGAAGCAAGGAAGGTGACTCCCCTCCCTCCTCCCCACCCCACCCCTCTTCCTTTCTCTCCCGAGGATTGAAGCAAGGAAAGTGACTCCCCTCTCTCCTCTCCCAGTCCTACCCCTTCCCCCCAAAACAAAAAAGACAAACAGGCAATGACAGACAAACTTACCCTTTCTATTCCTCGTACAAACACTAAGACATATGGTGAACGTTCATTTTCTGTCAGCGCCCCTTCTGTCTGGAACACCCTACCATGATATGAACTTCTTTCTGCTAAATCTTTCCAATCTTTCAAAATCGCTCTTAAAACTCACCTCTTCCAGCAATACCTCTGATTACTTTTTTGTCCTGTTTCCTGCCTTAAAACTATGTTTCCCACATTGTGTGCGACAGTGCTCGCGCGCATGTTTTTGTGTGTGCGTGTGTGTGTGCGCGCGTGTGCGCGCGTGTGCGTTTTGAGGCTGTGTGCGTGTTTGTGATGGCTAATATTTTAGTAGTTTATTTAAATATTTATGATCTATCCATTTATTCATTTAAATACTTAGTGAAGCGCCCTGAGCTCAAGAGAGAAAGGGCGTTCTATAAATGTTAGTTATTATTATTAAAAGAATTGTGCTTCACAGTTGGAAGACCACCATAGCAATTGCCTTCTGCAAGCTCCGGTCATCATGAATATAATCTATAATGAAGTAATGCGATATTGTATTTGTAGGCTTGGACTTTTTACCGATCTTTATCAAGCGCATTTATTAACGCTACTAGCAATAGTATAATCTCAGCAGCTTTCGAGATATGAAAATTATGAGTCTTGATATGCCGTGGATAGTTCTTTTCTAGTAAGAAAATATTGCATGCACTCCAGTATAATTATGTCATCTCTCTAAGTAACTGACCCCCACCCTTCAATTCCATGAGCCTGCCAATGCATGCAATGAGGCTCACCACCATGATTACTATTCTAGCCAGGAATACAGTCTTTGAGCTCTTTGTTCCCTTATATTAAGTGCACAGCTATCCAGCACAGCTGTTGGTCACTGGCGAACACAACCCACGTCTGCCCAGCCATGGACAATACAGGCTGGAGACACGTCCAGGAAGGGAGTGTACATGAGGGTCATATTGTGCCCAGCCATGGACAATACAGGCTGGAGACACGTCCAGGAAGGGAGTGTACATGAGGGTCATATTGTGCCCAGCCATGGACAATACAGGCTGGAGACACGTCCAGGAAGGGAGTGTACATGAGGGTCATATTGTGCCCAGCCATGGATGATACAGGCTGGAGACACGTCCAGGAAGGGGTGTACATGAGGGTCATATTGTGCCCAGCCATGGATAGTACAGGCTGGAGACACGTCCAGGAAGGGGGTGTACACGAGGGCCACATTCTGCCCAGCCATGATGATACAGGCTGGAGACACGTCCAGGAAGGGGGTGTACATAAGAGTCATATTGTGCCCAGACATGATGATACAGGCTGGAGACACGTCCAGGAAGGGGGTGTACATGAGGGTCATATTGTGCCCAGCCATGATGATACAGGCTGGAGACACGTCCAGGAAGGGGGTGTACATGAGGGTCATATTGTGCCCAGCCATGGATGATACAGGCTGGAGACACGTCCAGGAAGGGGGTGTACACGAGGGCTATATTGTGCCCAGCCATGGATGATACAGGCTGGAGACACGTCCAGGAAGGGGGTGTACACGAGGGCCACATTCTGCCCAGCCATGATGATACAGGCTGGAGTCACGTCCAGGAAGGGGGTGTACATGAGGGCCACATTCTGCCCAGCCATGATGATACAGGCTGGAGACACGTCCAGGAAGGGTGTGTACATGAGGGTCATATTGTGCCCAGCCATGGATAATACAGGCTGGAGACACGTCCAGGAAGGGGGTGTACATGAGGGTCATATTGTGCCCAGCCATGGATGATACAGGCTGGAGACACGTCCAGGAAGGGGGTGTACACGAGGGCCACATTCTGCCCAGCCATGGACAATACAGGCTGGAGACACGTCCAGGAAGGGGGTGTACACGAGGGCCACATTCTGCCCAGCCATGGACAATGCAGGCTGGAGACACGTCCAGGAAGGGGGTGTACACGAGGGTCATATTGTGCCCAGCCATGGACAATACAGGCTGGAGACACGTCCAGGAAGGGGGTGTACACGAGGGCCACATTCTGCCCAGCCATGGATGATACAGGCTGGAGACACGTCCAGGAAGGGGGTGTACATGAGGGCCACATTGTGCCCAGCCATGATGATACAGGCTGGAGACACGTCCAGGAAGGGGGTGTACATGAGGGCCACATTGTGCCCAGCCATGATGATACAGGCTGGAGACACGTCCAGGAAGGGGGTGTACACGAGGGTCATATTGTGCCCAGCCATGGATGATACAGGCTGGAGACACGTCCAGGAAGGGGGTGTACACGAGGGCCACATTCTGCCCAGCCATGGATTACAGGCTGCACGTCCAGGAAGGGGTTGTACACGAGGGCCACATTGTGCTAAGCCATGATAATACAGGCTGGAGACACGTCCAGGAAGGGGGTGTACACGAGGGCCACATTGTGCCCAGCCATGGATAATACAGGCTGGAGACACGTCCAGGAAGGGGGTGTACATGAGGGTCATATTGTGCCCAGCCATGGATGATACAGGCTGGAGACACGTCCAGGAAGGGGGTGTACATGAGGGCCACATTGTGCCCAGCCATGATGAATACAGGCTGGAGACACGTCCAGGAAGGGGGTGTACATGAGGGTCATATTGTGCCCAGCCATGGATGATACAGGCTGGAGACACGTCCAGGAAGGGGGTGTACATGAGGGTCATATTGTGCCCAGCCATGGATGATACAGGCTGGAGACACGTCCAGGAAGGGGGTGTACATGAGGGTCATATTGTGCCCAGCCATGATGATACAGGCTGGAGACACGTCCAGGAAGGGGGTGTACATGAGGGCCACATTCTGCCCAGCCATGATGATACAGGCTGGAGACACGTCCAGGAAGGGGGTGTACATGAGGGCCACATTCTGCCCAGCCATGGACAATGCAGGCTGGAGACACGTCCAGGAAGGGGGTGTACATGAGGGCCACATTCTGCCCAGCCATGGACAATGCAGGCTGGAGACACGTCCAGGAAGGGGGTGTACATGAGGGCCACATTCTGCCCAGCCATGGACAATGCAGGCTGGAGACACGTCCAGGAAGGAGGTGTACACGAGGGCCACATTGTGCTCCTGTCTGCTGACTGTTGGGTTGTCTTCATCTGTTGAGTGGCGTGTCCTCCGTACTCAGGACTTGGGTCACCACTAATGACTGTGCTCTTGAAAACAACATTTTCTTTGGCCACTCGATTCAAGGAAACCTGACATCTGGCGAGAGATGGGACTTACTAGAGGTGGGAAGAAAAACCGGTTTGAACGGAAAAACCGGTGCTAATCATTCGCCGTTCGAAAAACCGGTTCGAGTTGCTGTGAACCGGTTTTTTAACTGCAAACTGAAAGTAATTTTTTCTTAGAATAACGCATTCTTTTCGAAAAACAACACCGATTGTTGAGTGTTTGTAAATCAAGAGTAGCTGTTTCTAGTTTGTGGTGGTCTATGGCTTTGACTTTGACTGAGTGTTGAGTTGAGTGTGTGTGCGCGTGCGCGCCATAAGTCATAAGTATCTTTATTTTGCGCATGTGTGTGTATGTGTGCGCGTGCGTGCGTGTGTGTGAATATTCTGACAAATAAATATGTGTGTTGCATAGGTGAAACTAGTGATGCGAGTTTTAAAAAACGGTTCGATAAAACCGGTTCGAATAGGAAAAATCGGTGTAAAACCGGTTCGGATTTTTGAACCGGTTCTCAACTCTAGGACTTACATAAGAAAAAAGAAAATACAAACATTTGAAAAGAAAATTTTAAAAAGCGAACAGTAACAGAACTAACACGTACGTCTGTTAAACTAAACATTACTGAGACAGTGCATGCGTTTTCACATTTCCAGACACAGATGTAATTGTCAGTTGATTTGGCTCTTGGTATTAAACCTACGGATACAATGTCGAATTACATCATCATTACATGTATTCACGATGACCAGAACTTGCAGAAGACACTTTGTTAGGGTGGTCTTCCAAATTTGAAGCACATTGCTTCTACGCTCAATATTAAGTGGCTTGTGGAGGCAGCATCACACCAATTCCAGATATCAGTCCATTGACAATTCTGCATAATGCATAGTCAGCACTTCTTACAGAGCACAGATGAGGCCCTGACAGTCAGCAGAATGCATGGTCAGCACTTCTTACAGAACATGGACTCCAGGGACAACTGCCAACAT
>CM065697.1:4293639-4296139 GCA_017654935.2 Phymorhynchus buccinoides
CGTTCTCCTGAGAAACACCCACGGATGCATACCACTGTTACCACATACCAATATTCCCACACACCATTGCTATGAAATATTTTAGACTGCTATTACATGTATTACAAAATGTGCTGGGGGGAAGATATGTGGTACAAGCGGTGCATAGTAGGCTAGCTATCCCATTTCCCATTTCAGATTTACATCAGAATTGTGGGAAGAGCGCAGTATGTGGGACTGGTGGTACCATGCATTGAAAATATACTTTGTAGGACCCACTGATTTCCTTTTTAAAAACATTAATGCCTTTTGAAGCCATAATTTACCCCCCCCCCCCCCCCCCCCCCCCCTTTTTAACAGGCTTAAAATGTTTTAAAAAATGGTTATAGTTTCTGAGAAACTAGCCCAGCGCTTAATATCCTTTTTGTGGTGTGGGTCACGTAATTCATGCTTGTCTATAATTTAATTCGTACATGTGGCATGCGTGTGTGAGCGTCTGTCTGTGTGTGTGTGTGTGTGTGTGTGTGTGTGTGCGTGCGTGTGCGTGTGCGCGTGTGTGTGTGTGTGTGTGTGTGTGTGTGTGTGTGTGTGTGTGTGTGTGTGTGTGTGTGTGTGCGCGCGTGCGCGCGCGTGTGTGTGCGTGCGTGCGTGTCTGTGTTTCATTTTGTTCATGATTGCTTGCTGATCTCTTTAAACAATATATCTTAAATCTTTCTTTTTTTCTTATTATTTGCGGTTTCACATTCTTTGTTCCACATACATTGCCGTTATGATGTTTTGATTTTGTGCTTTTTATCTTTGGGATTGATTTATCTGTTGTTGTTAGAACAAAAAATATTTACAAAATGTATCATACTGATCATCTATTATCAGTAGCTGAATACTCTAAATCTATGATTCTAAGAGTTTCTTTGAAAAGTGACCAGCTTGCACACTTGTAATTATACTTTGGATTAATATATTCTGTGTTCTCCTCTTCTTTTACTTTGTCAGTTAAGGATTGGAACATGGTCTGATCCCAATGAATCATCTCCCGTTTCCCACATTGAACTGACTAACAGTGATGGAGATGTAAAAGTTAAATCAATGTGTGTGTGTGTGTGTGTGTGTGTGTGTGTGTGTGTGTGTGTGTGTGTGTGTGTGTTGTGTATGTATGTTGTGTATGTGTGTGTGTGTGTGAGCATGCATGTGTGCGTACAAATGGGAGGATGCGTAGACATTTGGTTATGTTTGTGTGTGCGTGTGCATGTGTCGATTTATGAATTGAGTGCTATGTAAATATTTTATGACGCTTATATGAATTATTTTATTACTACTTTTAACTTTTAACTATTTATCATTGTAAACGCCTTGGGCTCCTGGTTTTATCGGGAGGCAAGTGCGTCATAAATTTTCATTATTATTATTATTATTATTATTACATGTGTGATTGTGTGTTGTTGGGTTTTTGTTGTTGGTTATGTGTGCACGCATGTGCATGTGTGTGTCTGTATGCATGTGTGTGTGTGTGTGTGTGTGTGTGTGTGTGTGTGTGTGTGTGTCTGCGTGCGTACGTTGTATGTGAGTGTATCCTCTGACGTTTTGTGTATGTGTGTTGGTGTATGTGGTCAGTCCGTGCAACTCAGTTGCTCTGGCTTACTGAATGAAAGATGAATAATGAGTCGGTGTCGATAAATGTGTGTGTGCGCACAAACGGGTTTAGCGTTTTCGCTTGTGGACCAATGAAAATATCCATTACGCCAACAGAAACTTAACGCTTTCCGCTCTTGTCACTGAAACAATTAACAGAATACTCACGTTTTTCGCCAATTTTTTTTGTAGTGTGTCAGAGTTGATTTTATATACTTTGAAACAGTTTTTTTACTTGGTCTAGATCTACTGGCTAGTCAAGAAACGGAACTAGGGACTTACGTCTGTAGGGCCTATATATAGTTCTGGCTCAGCTCAATAATATTTTGTCTCCTATACATCCTTGGTCTCGGGCAAAGAAGAAAATAAAACGAAATAAAAATCAATTAAATAGACAAACAAACAAACAAACAGACAGACAAATGAATAAGTAGAGATCAGATAATGTTGTGGTAGTAAATGCATAGGGTCTGAAACCACTTATGTGTTGGTATGATTTGTTTATGAATCAGGTAGACAAAGTAGGCCTGTGACTGTGACACGGACCTAATGTAAGTTCGTGGACTGTGAGGCTCTGTGTGTGTGCGCGCGTGCGCGCGTGTGTGTGTGTGTGTGTGTGTGTGTGCGCACGGACGGGAGGGGTGGGGGGTGGGATGGGGCACGTGTATATATGTGTGCATGCGAGCGAGCAAAAAGTCTCTCTCTCTCACTTTGTGTGTGTATGTGGGTACGCACGCGCGCGCGCGCGTGTGTATGAAAAAGAAATAGAACAGCGTGTGTGTACGAGAGAAAGAGAGAGAGACTATGTGTGTGTGTGCGCGCATGTGTGTTGGTTGAGAAATGTATGTTGAAATAAAATGTTCAGTCAGTTTGATTATAGTCGTGCGCACAG
>CM065697.1:4301139-4313639 GCA_017654935.2 Phymorhynchus buccinoides
ATGCTATGACTATGAGGCATGTATAACGTGAAACGACCTTGACATACCAGGGAACATTCAAGGGAGGAAATCAGCGAAGTAACAGCGTGTACGACCAGCATGCTAGAAATATAATTAGCCTAGAACTATCATAACAGCAACTAATTATGTTAACGTGGATGGAGACCTTTATCAACTGCTGCAGCCGTGACTTTCTTGGAAAATGGCGAGTCGAAAGAGAAACCAACCTCAACAGAAATCTGCGGGTTTTTTCGCTGTTGTAAGAAACCAATAAGACAGAACTACCAGTAATTGGCCAGCCAAACATGATGATAAGCAAAATGATCCAGGTAGGGTTTTATCAGATTCTGAACAGCCATCTACCTCGAACAAAAAGCTCACCCCCCATCGTGTGCAGAAGCTTTGCAAGGCAAAATGCAGCCAACACAAATATTCCAACAAATGGCTAACAGATTTCGAGTGGTTGCTGTATGATGCAGAGATAAATGTAACGACGTGCCAAGATTGCAAAGCTAAGGCTCACAGCAGCGCTGGTAACACAGCCTTTGTTTCCGGATGTGTAACTCTCAAGAGGGAATATCTGACTGCACACTCAAAAAGCAGATAATACGTGTGTCGTGATAGTGTGCTAGTGTGCTGTACATAATATTCTGGTTTGAACAACCCCGTATGTATATTGTGTATCTCTCGACTGGTATGCATGTAATTACTGTGAATCTCCGTGCATATTAAGCTATCAGGAACACTTTTGGTTTAAACAAATGTTTTATTGACACACTTTTGCAACAACACAATATATATGTAGACAAGAGTACAACAAGCCGAGGCTTATAAAAGTACTCCACACATAGACATCGTACTAGCAACAGGCTGCATCACACTTTACAATTAATGGAAGTCAGTCACATTTTGTAAGATAAGCTGAATAATGATCGATAAAACTGACTTCCGGGAAAAGGTGAACAATATAAACAAACATGAATATCAAGGTCATGAAACATTATTCTAAGAACTAATAATTCATAAAAATGGAAGAAAAGGGAATAAATAGTTAAGTTAAGTTTAAGTGGGGCAACTCAGTGTATCACTATAACAAGATATCTATTGAAGCAGGAGCATGTTTTCTATATCACCAGGGACAAAAAGAAGGATAAACACATATTAATCTAACACTGTTCATGTAGGTTTGTTTATTTGTTTGCTTGCTTGTTTTGTATGCTTTATTGGGATTCTCCCTAAAGGAGAATACTATTGCATTCGTCAAAATTCTTCTTTTTTTCCCTTTTTTTTCTTTTTCTTCTTTTCCTTCCCCTTTTTGTGTTCGATTTGGCTGAACTTTTCAGAAAAGTTGCAGGACTTTATGGGTATGTGACTTTTAAATATTAAATGATTTCGCCGAATTGTCGGCAAAATTTGGCCGAAAACCCCCCATCTTTGCAACACTTCCGATATGAAACTGAGCCAGAAATGCCAACTGGAAGTGGGGACAAACATTTTCAAATTTATTTACTCAAAATCCCTTCCACAAAATGCATAGAATGCTATTTATAGTATGCATGTCATAGCAGAGTGTTACAGTGACGCAAAGTGACACTGACGTCATTGGTGTCTTGAGGTAAGCTGTGACGTATAGTAGCTTATGGAATTGCGGTAGGCCACAACAATATCGCCACAGAAAGAGAGAGAGAGAGAGAGAGAGAGAGAGAGAGAGAGAGAGAGAGAGAGAGAGAGAGAGAGAGAGAGAGAGAGAGAGAGATGGTTGATGAAAAGGGAGAATCCTGTCATGTTTGTCTTAAAGACAAATATAAGCCATCTACTCACAAAAAGTTAAGGATCACTATGAGAAAACAGGTGCGCAAGAAACTCCGTTCGCTCCTGTTCTTTTTTTCTCAGTCAAGCCAAATTGTTATGAATTCTTGTTCAGCTGTAAGTGGGCGATGTTGTGTTAGTGGAAACATTGCACGTGATTCTCTATTACTGAGCTTGGCAGCAAAAGAAAAAGCGGAAACTTGCGAAAAAGGACCTTGTTTTGGATCGTTCTGCATGAACACATTGCACAAGCCAGATGGAAAAACCATTATGCACGTGCAAGCACTGCTGTTTATGTGTGAGATGCTGTCTCTTGCTTGGCTTTATAAGAAGACATACCACCAGTATTAGGCCTGATTTGACAATGCCTCCACGACGAAAATTGAGCGAGTTGGATAGGGGACGAGCTGTTGCATGGTTCCAAGATGGTGTTCCCAAGCGGCAAAATATGGCCGAAAAACCGCGATATCGACTTCTTGAATATATCAAAAACGGCTGTCCATTTCGTTCATTTTCAGAATGACAAAATAGATTTGCAACACTTCACATAAAACCCAACCGGGAGGGTACCACAGCTATGGTCAGGCAGCTTTTATTTGGTTCACGGAATAGCCAAAACCGGAAGTGAAGTCACAAAACTAACTATTGGATATTGTAGCCCTTATGACAAGTGTCTTGAGGTAAGCATGTGACAGTATAGTAGCTTCTGAAATTCCGGTCAGGCCAGCACAATTCGCCACAGAAAGAAGAGAGATGGTTGATGAAAAGGGAGAAAATCCTGTCATGTGTCGTCTTTAAGGCCACGCTTAATATAAGCCATCTAGTTATTATTATTATTATTATTATTACTACTACTACTATATGGTTTAAATAGCATTTTTATTTCTGAAAGTCACAAATGAAAAACAACAATGATCATTAGATAGGGCAACAAGAAAACTTATATAAAGCCCTACTGATCTTAAAGAAAAAAAGTGCACAGACGATAATGGTGACGGATGGCCAATTAGAGTAATAAAGTGCTATCTTAATTTCCAAACATGTTTTATATTGGTAAACAATCGGGGGCCTTCAACAAAAACAAAGAAAAACCCAAAGCAAACAGTAAGAAGAACATAAAAAGGTACACAGTATTAAATAAAAATATATTAAATTATATTAATGAATATTGAACAAATGTGAGAAATGGAGATCAGTCTCCGATTACATGGAAACAAACTCTTACATATCTGCAGTACAACAGTATGTAAATTATATTCATGAATATTAAACAAATGTGAGAAGTGGAGATCAGTCTCCGATTACATGGAAACAAACTCTTACATATCTGCAGTACAACAGTACGTAACATACAAACATGTCATTCCATGAGCCGGGATGAACAATAATAAATTCTATGTGTGTAGACGTGAGAGAGAGAGTGGAGAGAGAGAGGAGAGAGAGAGAGAGAGAGAGAGAGAGAGAGAGAGAGAGAGAGAGAGAGAGAGAGAGAGAGAGAGAGATGAGCGGATACACGCATCCAGGAGAGCTTTTGAAGAATGCACCTTAACTTAAATTTCAAAACGTTTCGTTTGCAGGATGAATGCTTCAACTGCTTCAAATATATTGACATTGTCTTGAATGGAAAAAGAAGTATTGCCGAATAGTAGGTTTGTAATAAAGATGTATTCCTGCGGAAGTTTATCGATGGTGTTTCTACGTTGTGTACTACTATGATTCTGGTTTGTATAAGGGTCCAAGGCCTTAAGCTTTCTTATTTGCACATTAAAGCCATTATGAATTTGCAAGTCTCCTTAATCTCTCTCTCTCTCTCTCTCTCTCTCTCTCTCTTTCTCTCTCTCTCTCTCTCTCTCTCTTCTCTCTCTCTCTCTCTCTCTCTCTCTCTCTCTCTCTCTCTCTCTCTCTCTCTCTCTCTCTCTCTCTCTCTCTCTCTCTCTCTCTCTCTCTCTCTCTCTCTCTCTCTCAGAAACTCTCTCTCTCTCTCTCTCTCTCTCTCTCTCTCTTATACGTCCATTTTAAATACTAGATTGTATAAATGGTTAGAAGATAATGACATGATTTCTGACAATCAAGCAGGTTTTCGCAGAGGGTATTCGACAGTTGACCAGATATTTAATTTATATGCAATTGTTCAAAAGTGTTTACAGAGAAAAGGTAGAAAATTATATGTAGCGTTCGTTGATTTTAAAAAAGCGTTCGATTCTGTATGTCATAATAAACTGCTGGAATGTTTACAAAATCATGGTGTTAAATGAAATTTTTTAGTATCTCTTAAATCAATGTACCAGTCTCTTCTTTCATGTGTACGTGCAAATTATAAGATGTTAGATGTATTCGAATGTCCAATAGGAGTAAGACAAGTCCGGTAGGCCACAACAATTTCGCCACAGAAAGAGAGAGAGAGAGATGTGTTATGAGCCCTACATTGTTTTCAGTCTTCATTGATCGGCTAGCAGCCCATATGAATATAGGTGGTAAGCATGGTTTTCAGATGTTACCGGGCATTATGGAATTGTTTATTTTGTTGTTTGCTGATGACGTTGCTTTGCTGTCTACAACCCCAAATGGCCTACAGAACCAGTTAAATATTTTACACAAATGTTGTACTGATATGAAATTAAATGTTAATGTAGATAAAACTGAAATAATGGTTTTCAGAAAAGGCGGTTTTTTGGGTCGAAATGAGCAATGGTTCTTTGATGGTAAAAAAACTGGATGTTGTTAATAGTTACTGTTATCTTGGATTTAACTTCACTACAATGCTTAGCAACAAAAGGGGAACAGAACATTTGGTAGCAAAAGGTAAGAAAGCAGTGATTCAATTAAATAAAGCTTTTCAAAGGTACAAGGAAATGTCTGCAGCTATATATTTTAAAATATTTGATGTTAAAATACAGCCCATACTACTGTACTCATCTGAAATTTGGGGCCTTCATAAATTAGATCATTTAAAAAAATTCACATGTTAGCTTGCAAACGATTTTTATGTGTTCCATTAAGAACTCCGAAAAAGATGATCTATGGTGATTTAGGAAGATACCCTTTGTATGTAAATTCTTATATATCTGCTATCAGATACTGGTGTAGACTTTTGCATATGAATAATGACAGATTAACCTATAAAGCTTACCGCATGCTTCTGCAGCTTGATGAATCTGGAAAACAGTGTTGGGTATCTAATGTAAGGGAAATTTTATGTTTAACACGTTATAATTTTGCATGGCTACAACAAGATGTTGGTAATGTAAAATTGTTCCTTTGTGATCTTAAACAAAGACTTGTTGATATTTATATACAGGAATGGACAGCTACTATTAGGGACAGGGAAAGGTTTGAAAATTATAGAAAATTTAAGTTAATTTTTTAGAAAGAAAGGTATATTTTGAATATGGATGCATACTGTTTCCGTGTGGCTATTACTCAAGCACGATTGAATGTATTACCTATAAACAATAACGTACATCGTTACAGCAGCCGTGATCAAGATAGAAACTGCCCTTTCTGCAAGACAAACGTTGATAATGAATTTCACGTTTTGTTTGAATGTGTAAAATATACTGATCTTAGGGTTAAGTTTTTGCAAGGTTGTAAAAGTGCATCTGTTTTTAAGTTATTGGAAGCATCCAATAGTAACAATATGTACAAGCTATCCAGGTATATCTTTCATGCTATGAAAAGAAGGAAGAAGTTAATGTAATTTGATCTTTGTTATATGGTAAGCTGCATGACTTAGAAATATTATTCATCGCGTAGCTAAAAACATAACTGTGGACAAGTTAATATTTGTTTTCAAGTAATGGTTGTGGTTTCTTCAATACAATATTTTGTATGTGAACCTTTGTAAGAAGTAAGCTTCGAAACTATGATATTGCAATTTTGAAGGGGAAAAAAGAAGACAAAAAAAAGAAGAAGTAATATGTAGCGTGCACTGCTCATACTTAAAATAGCATTACTGATGTGCATTTTCTTTTCTTTTCTCTTTAAATATTGCGCTACACATACTTAGATAGTATTAGCGATGTGCGTTTGTTTTTGTTTTTGTTGTTGTTATTTTTTCCCTTTACCCTGCTGGTTGTATTGTGGTCTATGGCCAAAGTGCAATGAACCAGTTCAGTGTTTTCAGTGTTCTCTCTCTCTCTCTCTCAGCCCTCTCTATGAATCTAGGTCTCTCTCATCTCTCTTCTCTCTCTGTTACCCCCCATTATGGAATTGTCTCTCTCTCTGGTGATCTCGACGTGTTTCTTGCCAAAAACTGTATCCGTCAGGGTGCCAGAACCAGTGTACTCTTTTACTCACATTTCTTCTGATATGCCGGTTGGCTTAGTTTAGATGGTTATAAACTAAAATTGTTTCAGGTTGTAATAGTTTTATGGACGATGTTTTTTGGTTATCATATTTGGATTATTAACTTGGACCGGTCAGCCATCTTGGTCTATCCTTTCTTCTGTATCATTGCCTCACTCTCACCATTTAACACTTAGTTTACAGTTGTAGGCGTTAGCTAGGAGAGAGCGTTCTGCTAAAGATTAAACATTCTGAACCAGGCCAAAAGGTACCCAGCCCCCCCCCCCCCCCCCCCCCTCCCCTTTTCAAATAATGAAATGATAAAAAGAGCAGCTATTCTGGTTTATGGACTGATACTTGTGTTAACGCTGTCTCTGGCTCCCTGCTCCAAAATACACATGTTAGCTAAACACAACGAAAAGAATGTGCGTCGCCGAGCGGCAGACATGTCCAAACCAGCAATGCCACGCACTTGCGACACCCCGTAGCATACTTTTTTGTGTGTAGGCTAAGTGTAGGCCAACGCAACTCTCTCTCTCTCTCTCTCTCTCTCTTCTCTCTCTCTCTCTCTCTCTCTCTCTCTCTCTCTCTCTCTCTCTCTCTCTCTCTCTCTCTCTGCTTCTCCATGATGTAAAAAAAGAAACCAGAGGTAAGTTAAATCATTACAGAGCAGTGCGTAAAGAGGTATTAGTCCATAAAAAGGGGGACATAGCTCGAGCAGAAGAAGCCAGGTTAGCTTTTATTGCTACAAAGAAAATATATCGACATTTATTAAAAATTAAAGAAAGGGATTTCAAGAGACAGCAGATATAATTGCTGGCAAAAGAGTCTAAAAACACAGCAGATTTCTGGAAACAACTTAGAAATATGGGTTTTCCAACAAAGAAAAAGTTGAAAATAACATTAGTATAGAAGATTGGTTGAAACATTTCCAAAATGTTTTTCAAAGTAATGATGATTTTGCAATATTGAAGCTAATATTCAAAATGATGCAGAACACAACCTAAATGCAGCCATTTCAGAAGAAGAAGTTATGCTTGCATGGAAAACTGAAAAAGGGTAAAGCAGCTTGGCTGGACGATATCTCTGCTGAAATGTTAAAGCTAGGTGGTCAAAGTGGTAAAATCAATTATATTTAGCAAAATTGTTCAATACAATCTTTGATAAAGGCATTTACCCTTCAGAATGGTCGAAAGCCATTATCATCCCAAGTTATAAAAAAGGTAACCCTGAATGCTATGATAATTATAGAGGCGTCTCTCTCTGAAGTATCATATCTAAATGCTAAGCATCCATATTGAACAGAAGGTCATACAGGTGGCTGGAAAACAACCAATATATCTCAGAAAATCAAGCAGGTTTTCGTAAGGATTATTCTACCGTTGACCAAATATTTACGTTGCATGCTGTAATTCAAAACTGTTTAAGTAAGTAAGGTAGAAAACTCTATGTTGCTTTTGTAGATCTAAAGAAAGCCTTTGATTCTGTTAGGCATGATAAACTTTTACATTGCTTAAAGGAACATAATGTTAATGGTAAATGTTTGTCTCTCTCAAGGCTATGTACAATTCGCTGTTATCATGTGTTCGGGTAAATCATGAACTTTCTGATATGTTTGAAGCACCTGTTGGGGTTAGACAAGGATGCGTTATGAGCCCTACTTTATTCTCACTTTTTATAAACCAGTTGGCAGATCATACGAATTATAACGGAAAACATGGTGTGAGGTTACTTCCAGATATATTAGAGCTATTTATATTAATGTTTGCTGATGACTATTGCTCTATTGTCTATTACACCAAGTGGTCTTCAAACTCAACTTAAGATATTAGAAACTTGTTGTGACAATATGAAGTTAACAGTAAATACCGACAAAACTAAAATTATGGTTTTTAGAAAGGGCGGGTTCTTAGGTAGGCACGAAAAATGGTTTTATAAAGGTAAGAAAGTTGAAGTTGTAAATGAGTATTGCTATTTAGGATTTAGCTTTACAACCATGATTAGTGCAAAAAAAAGGCACACAACATTTAGTAACGAAAGGTAAAAAGGCTGTATTCCAAGTTTGTAAAGTGTTTAAAAAATACCAAAAAATGTCTGTATCTATATTCTTTAAAATATTTGACACAAAAATCCAGCCAATACTGTTATATGCTGCTGAGATCTGGGGTCTAAACAGATTAGACCATATAGAAAAGGTACATTTGTTGGTATGCAAAAGATTCCTATGTGTTCCAAGCAGGACTCCAAACAAAATGGTATATGGCGAGTTGGGTCGTTTCCCACTTTACATCAATTCTTATATTGCATGCATTCGCTATTGGTTTAGGATTTTACAAATGAATTCAGATAGGCTTCCACATAAAGCATATATGATGCTATTAGAGTTAGATAGATCTGGTAAACAATGTTGGGCATCTAAGGTAAGGGAAATGTTGTGTTTGACAGGTTTTGGATTTGTATGGTTACAGCAAGGAGTTGGACAAGTAAAAACCTTTTTATTTGAATTTAAACAGAGGCTCATTGACATATACATTCAAGAATGGTCAAGCTCCATTAGAGACCGCGAGAGATATGATAACTATAGATCTTTTAAAACAGTGTTTGAAAAGGAAAGATATCTTATAGAAATGGATACATATTGTTTTCGTGTAGCTGTAACTCAGGTAAGAGTAAATGCTCTGCCACTAAATAATAATGTTAATCGCTATAGTGATACAGTAGGAAATAAGATGTGTCCATTCTGTAGAAACCAGATTGAAGATGAAGAGCATTTTTTGTTGAACTGTTTGTCCTGCAGTGATCTTAGAAACAAATTTCTCAAAGAATCTGCTAAATTTCCAATTCATGTTATTCTTACAGTCACTAATGTTTCACACAGATACAACGTATCACGATTTGTGTTTCACGCAATAAATAGGAGGAAAAGGGCATTGCTATTGTAATTCTTGTATTAAAAGTGATTCGAAATACAACATATAAGCGTAATTGTTAAAAAACAAAAAACAAAAAACACACACAAAACCCCCACTATATAATAATATATCAATTGCACCCATATTGGGAATGATATTGAAAGATGGTTATTTTGGACGTTTAAAACTGTATGATTGTGTTAGCTTCTCACATAGTATTTTTGAAAGCACTTCGAGATATATGATTGTGTTAGCTTCTCACATAGGATTTTTGAAAGCACTTCGAGATATATGATTGTGTTAGTTTCTCACATGGGATTATTGAATGTAGTACAATATTTATTTTTCATTTAAAATTTATTTTCTTCATGTAAATACTAACCCTTCACCCCCACTCCCTTAACAATGTATTGTGGCCCAAGGCCAATGTGCATTAACAAAGTTCTGAGTTCCGAGTTCTCTTTTAAGCCATTCTGTCAACCAATTCGGAAGCAGGGTCCAGCATTCTCCTTGACCTTGACCTTGATCAGTACATAATATTCGGAAGCACCATAAGCCAAACCACCTTCACACCAAGTTTCAACATCCTATGTCAACCAGTGCCTGAGATATGGCTAAAAATAGATTTTCTGTTTTCAAGTTCATTCATCAAGGTCGTGACCTTGACCTTAAAAATTCATGTTTGGATCTCTTCCTATTAAGGTGACACACCACCACACAAAATTAGAAGCGATTCTGTCAACCCATTCGAAAGATATCCTTGGGACAGACAGAAGGAGAAAAAATGACCCTCCGATTTTCAGGCTCCAACGATCTTTATGACCTTGACGTTGACCTTGATTGGTATGCCATCATCAGAACGGGCATAAGCCAAACCCCCTTCATACCAAGTTTCAACATCCTATGTCATTCGGTGTCCAAGATATGGCTAAAAATAGATTTTCGGTTTTCAAGGTCATGCGTCAAGGTCAGGGTCACGACTGCGACATGGTTTGCGCGGATCGGTTCCTATTACGTTGGCACACCTCCACACACAATCTGAAGTGATTCTGCCAACCGTTCGAAAGATATCCTTGGGACAGACAGGAGAAAAAATGACCCTCCGATTTTCAGGCTCCAGCGATCTTTTTTACCTTGACCGTGACCTTGTTCGGTATGCCATCATCAGAACGGGCATAAGTCAAACCACCTTCATACCAAGTTTCAACATCCCATGTCGATCAGTGCCCGATATATGGCTAAAAATAGATTTTCAGTTTTCAAGTTCCTACGTCAAGGTCAAGGTCACGACGGCAAAATGGTTTGCGCGGATCTCTTCCTATCAAGGTGGCACACCTCCACGCAAAATGTGAAGCAATTGTGCCAACCCGTTCGGAAGATATCCTTGGGACAGACAGAAAAAACCTATGGTGACAGACAATAAGGGAGGGGGGAGTCATTCTGGCCTGATCCAAATTAATCTCCGGGAGTTAATCTAAGCACCTGCCTGAAATGACACACCCCCCCCTCTCCCCTCTAAAATATAAAATAACAAGGGCGTCGCCGGGCGGCAGACATGTCCGTCACCAGCAATGCAACGCACTTGCGACACATATCCTGACACAAAATTGGAAGGGATTCTGTCTTCTAGTTCACGACATACAGCTTGAAGAAGAAACATATAGCGCAAAGAAGGAAATTTCGGTTTTCAAGGTCACACTTCAAGGTCAAAGTCAGCATGGTGATAATCTATGCTCGGATGTTTTCTTCTCTAGGGTATACAGTACCACACACAATCTGAAGCGCTTCTGTCAAGTACAAATGTGGAAAATATGGCTTAAAACCCAATTTGTAGACCCCTACCACTTTCAAGGCCTACGATCTCCCATGACCGTGACCTTGACCTTGATCGGTATGCCACCATCAGAACGACCATAAGCCAAAGTACCTCCATGCCAAATTTGAAGACTCTAACACCAACGGTGTGGGAGTTATGGCCCCTTAAAGATGTTCGGTTTTCAAGGTCGTACGCCAAGGTCAAGGTCACGACGGCAAAATGGTTTGCGAGGATGCCTTCCTCTCATGGTGACACACCAGCACACAAAATTTGACGCCAATTCTGTCAACCCATTCGAAAGATATCCTTGGGACAGACAGAAGGAGAAAAAATGACCCTCCGATTTTCAGGCTCCAGCGATCTTTTTGACCTTGACATTGACCTTGATCTGTATGCCATCATCAGAACGGGCATAAGCAAAACCACCTTCATACCAAGTTTCAACATCCTATGTCGATCGGTGCCCGACATATGGCTAAAAATAGATTTTCGGTTCGGTTTTCAAGGTCGTACGTCAAGGTCAAGGTCACGACGGCAAAATGGTTTGCGCGGATCTCTTCCTATTAAGGTGGCACACCTCCACAGAAAATTTGACGCGATTCGGTCAAGCAGTTCGGGGGATATCCTTGGGACAGACAGGGAAAAAAAAAAAATACAAACCAGCCCATCGCAAAGTCCGATCACCTTAAGGTGACGGACAAAAAGAGGTGAGTCATTTTGAAGTGGGGATATATTATGATGTGTAGACAGTCAATCTGGCTCCATACTCCAAAACACTCGCGCTCTAAATCCATAGAAATATTCATCAATTCTTTTTTTAGATTTTTGGGACGCCGTCAAATACCCCCCCTCCCGTACGTGAGAAGTCACGCGGCAGCCAAAGGGAAGTAAATTTTAAAAAAAATAATAATAATGTAGTATGCAACACAGTCGTCTGTTCCAACACACACACTGTGGCACAACGACAGTGGCATAGGTAAGTAAAACCAGACGCTCTATGGTAAAACAATTTTTGTCTATTAATCTTTTTACTTTGCGTGACAGACTGACTCTCTCTCTCTCTCTCTCTCTCTCTCTCTCTCTCTCTCTCTCTCTCTCTACTAGACAATCAATCAGATGCATGTATGTGCGAATATAATTATGTTGGTGTTGTATCTCTGTCTCGTGTGCGGATATGTACAAAGGTGGCTATGTTTGTGAGTGTTCAAGGTGTGTGTGTATGTGTGTGCGCACGTGCGTGCGTGTGCGCATGGAGAGAGATGTCTGGTTTGTGAGTATCTGGAGATATGTGCGCGTGCGCAGCATTTGAAGATGCTTTGTAGTTGAAGCCTGTCGATTTTTGTCCTTGACAGTTGTTACAATTGTGAAAAATTTATACAATTTTCTCTACTAGTAATCTGTGTGTAATGTGTGCTTTCAGACCTTCATGTTTTCACTTTGAAGTGTAAAGCTTAAATTTGTTTGAAATGTTCTGATAAGATACTTGTTAGTGTATGCGTTTCGTTTCCTGGCCACTTTATGTATTATGTAAAAGTGTTATGATTGCGAAAAATTTATATGTGTGTTCTACTAGTAATGTGTGTTTCAGACCTTCATGTTTTCACTTTGAAGGACTTAAAACTTGAATTTGTTCGAAATGTTCTGACAAGATACTTCGTTTCGTAGCCACTTTATGTATA
>CM065697.1:4316139-4321139 GCA_017654935.2 Phymorhynchus buccinoides
TACAGACAATCAGACAGACAGGGAGACAGAGAGAGGGAGACAGACAATCAGACAGACAGAGAGGGAGACAGACAGTCAGACGAGAGGGAGACAGACAATGATATAGAGAATCAGACAGAGACAGGAGACAGACAATCAGACAGACAGAGACAGAGAGGGAGACAGACAATCAGACAGACAGAGAGGGAGACAGACAGTCAGACAGAGAGGGAGACAGACAATCAGACAGACAGAGAGGGAGACAGACAATCAGACGGACAGTGAGACAGGTCCAGAAGAGAGGTAGCCCACCACCATGGTTGGTCTGCTGCTGTGGCTGTGCTGTCAACTTCTCCTGTCCTCAACGGTCACTTCGGATCTTCTCTTCCAGGCCAAAGACTGTGAAATACAGGTTGGTCCATTGTGTCCATGTGTGTCTGTTTGTCTCTGTGTGGCTGTGCTGTCAACTTCTGTCCTCAACGGTCACTTCGGATCTTCTCTTCCAGGCCAAAGACTGTGAAATACAGGTTCGTCCATTGTGTCCATGTGTGTCTGTTTGTCTCTGTGTGGCTGTGCTGTCAACTTCTGTCCTCAACGGTCACTTCGGATCTTCTCTTCCAGGTCAAAGACTGTGAAACACAGGTTCGTCCATTGTGTCCACGTGTGTCTGTTTGTCTCTCTGTCAGTCCCTCTGTCTGTCTTTTTTATTTCTCTGTGTGTCCGTCTTCGCGACAAGTAGTGTCACCCGAGAGACCACTACTCTCTTTTATCTGGTGTCACGCAGCCCTGCACTGAGTCACTCAGTTCACATTTTGTATAGAAACACATCTAAATTATTATCTAAACTTGATGGGTCCCGTGTACTAGCTATAACCGAGGCATCTCCGAGTACGGTTACATGTGCAATTTCACGTGCGTTCGTGCGCATGCGTGTGTAATCATATCTTTTATTAGTTTGTTTTTAGTCTGCTTGCACATGCTGTGGAAATGTTTTTCCCATTTAAACCATGTTTTAATGAACAATAAAGTTTTTGATTTGAATTGAATGATCACGCTACGTTTATTTATTTATTTATTTAATTTTTATTTTATTTATTTATTTATTTATCATGTATGGATGGCATTGGAATTATGCAACAATTTTGAAACTTTTAATTTTGCAAATAAACGGTATTTGTCATCTCTCTCTCTCTCTCTCTCTCTCTCTCTCTCTCTCTCTCTCTCTCCGTCCGTCCGTCCGTCCGTCCGTCTTCGCGTGCGTGCGTGCTCCATCCGCAGCAGACGTGTCCCTCGGCTCTCTAAAGGTTATATTGTTTTACTAGTTTCTTCAGCACGTAGACATGTGCAAAGTAGCATATAGGTGCCTGTAGGCCATGCGAATGTGCTGCCGAAATTGTGGATTATATCTCGTTGTAGTTATTAATTTATTTTCAATTTTCAATGTGTGAAAATTCTCAAAGTCAGTAAAACTTTACTAGTGTTGTGCGGTGTGGTGTGCTACAAGGATGAAGAATGGTCGCCTAAGTCATCCGTCTCAAGAGGTCTCAAGTGGTTAAGTGGTTAGTGCTACGAGAGAGAACCGTCCCTTTCACATAAGGGACAGCCTATCCCTGTGCTCTTGAAGGACCTCCACCCTGCGTCAGTGTGGCGCCTGTAGGCGACACCCAAACCAGCTGACCATCAAGCCAGAATGTGGTGGACCAGCTCTAGGCAGTTGAGAAGTGTGGTGTAATTAACAAGTCTGACTACCCCCCCCCCCCCCCCCCCCCCCCCACCCCCCCCCCACCTGTGTTAATGAACATCAACTCATCAGTCGTTCACAATCAGCGTACAGGCCATTTCACAGCACTGAAACTGCACTGTTGAAGGTAACTTATGACATTCTCTTAGCTCTTGACTCTGGTGACGCATCTATATTAACTCTTTTGGATCTTTCAGCTGCTTTTGATACTATTGACCACCATACACTCCTTAAGAGGCTTCAAATCACCTATGGGATATCAGGCACTGCTCTGTCATGGTTCTCCCCAACACCACCCCTACCACCCCCCTACCCCACCACCGCCCAGCACCAGACAGTCCAACAGCCATTCCCCACTGCCCTGCCTCTGGGACTATTGGCTGAACTACTGCACCCCTACCTGAGACGATAGACACTGATGTGAAAATGTTACTCTCTCTCTCTCTCTCTCTCTCTCTCTCTCTCTCTCTCTCTCTCTCTCTCTCTCTCTCTCTCTCTCTCTCTCTCTCTCTCTCTCTCTCTCTCTCATGTGGTGTATAAGCTGCACTCGCCAATTATTTGCACGTGCAAATTTATAAAAACTTTTACCGAACCTGTGACTGTTTGCTTCACAATATTCACTGTCGGTGACATTTGCTGATCTGCTTATCGTTTTCCTCACTCTGCGGAGTGTAGGCCTTACAGTTCTCTTCCCGTTAAAATAATAGCAGATGACATTATTGTGCACTCTGTCAGGATTCTTATAGCAGCGTGTTGGATTTCTGCACCACAAAATAAGCTGCTGGTGACAATTACTGAATCCCTAATCGTTTTTGACTGTTTCCACACCCTGTGGGGTGTATACTTCTAATTTGGTATTTTCTTTGTAAGAAGAAAAAAGGTGACATCATTCTACTTCCAGTGGGGATTCTACCAGCTACGTTTTGACTTAAGAGTTTTCTTCTTTTAATTGTTTGCTGTTGTTTTTCCTTGTGAAACTCTTCCTGAAAACTGTTTTATTCGTGCTTTGGTTTTGGGTTAATCATCTTGTTTTTTTGTTGTTGTTTTTCTATATAAGTTTGTTTGCTTTGCGATAACCTTCCTGAGAAGTGTGTTTCATTTTGTGCTTTGACTGTTGTTATATTAGAACGTGTTTTGCTCTCTTAATTGTTCTTTTGGTTTCCTTTCCTTCGTTTTACGTGAACCGAAGGCTTACTAAGTGTGTGTGTGTGTGTGTGTGTGTGTGTGTGTGTGTGTGTGTGTGTGTGTGTGTGTGTGTGTGTGTGTATGTCTGTCTGTTTGTCTCAAGGAGCCGTTGTTGACGTTTTGACAAGACTTGAACATTTGGGAGACGCTACCCTTCACATTTCTGGCTCAAATTTTATGAACAGTTGAAAGGATATTGCATAGTGTTTTACGTCCTCTCGGCCCGGCAGGGCACATATGGGACATGAAAGGATATTGTATAGTGTTTTACGTCCTCTCGGCCCGGCAGGGCACATATGGGACATGAAAGGATATTGTATAGTGTTTTACGTCCTCTCGGCCCGGCAGGGCACATATGGGACATGAAAGGATATTGTATAGTGTTTTACGTCCTCTCGGCCCGGCAGGGCACATATGGGACATGAAAGGATATTGTAAGCGTGTGAAGTGTGTAGTAGAACTACTGCAACACAAATACGGATAGTCTTGCTTTCTTATGTTCAGGTCAGGTCAGAGAATGAGGACAACTAGGCCTCGCGGCCTCTTAATGTGTCCTTTCTGATTATTTGTATTCTTTTTCATGATTGGCATGACTAGGACGCTTTTAGATGTGTTAATCATATACACATTTCAATTGTTGATTCTTGGGGTCTTTATCGAGGAGGTTTTTGAACTGATTACGGTTAGGTGCCAATTTAATATGTGCTGGAAGAGAATTCCAGTATTTAGTGACTCTGTTACTAAAGAAATTCTTTCTAATGTTAGTTCTGCTGAATTGGGTTAGTAGTTTCAAATCATTATTCCTAGTTTTTGAGTAGTTAGAAAGTTGTAGCAAATGTTTGTTAGTAATATCAGAACTGTGAAAATTTTTATAAACATTTATCAAATCACCACGTAGTCGCCGATATTTTAGGGATGGTAAATTCAGTTTATCTAACCTGTCACCATAATCTAAATTTCGTAATGCTTTTACTAGTTTGGTTGCTCTCCTTTGAACACGTTCGATAGCCTGAGACTGTCTTTTTAGGAAAGGATTCCAAATTAAGTTGCCATATTCCAAATGGGGTCTCACCAAACTTTTATACAAATTTACAAACACCTCTCCATTTAGTCCTATAAAAGTCCTCCTTATTAATCCTAACATTTTGTTTGCTTTATTAATTGCGGATGTTATATGCTTATCAAATTTCAGTTTTGGATCAAAAATCACTCCAAGATCCTTTTCTTCTACACAAGATTCCAAAACGTGTCTGTCGTTACCGTGTGTTATTTCGTACTCTGTTCGAGGATTGTTTAGGCCCAAATGCATGACTTTACACTTATTTGCGTTGAAGTAAAGATTCCACTTTGCAGACCAGTCAATAAGTTTGTTAATGTCATTTTGTAATTTATATATATTCTTTATATTCGTTGTTTTAATACGGGGACAAACCTGTATTGTTGTTGTTGTTGCTTTTGTACGTGCATATCTATAGGTGTTTGTTGTTGTTATTGGTTTATTTTTCTGTAATTCTTGTTTTTATTCAGACAATTCTTGTATTTGTGTCTTAATTAATACAGAAGATCCTGTATCTTTGAATTATTATTTTAATAGTCCTGTATTCTTTGACAATGTATTCTAAAACTAACGGAACTCGTATTGCACACGTCAATGTGTATCATTTGTATAATAAGTTAGCAAACATAGGTATGCTTCTGAATGATACCCCACCTATCCACATGTTAGGCCTCAGCGAGACTCGCCTTAATACCTATATACCAGACAATATGCTCACAATCCCCAACTACAACATTATCCGCCGTGACGCCTCTAAACCGGGCGAAACTGGCCTTGCTGTCTACATTCATGACAGTATTTCTCCCTTTGCACAAAGGAGATTGGACTTAGAAACCACAGATATAGAATGCATTTGGATAGAAGTAAGATATTCTAAATCATCACCTTTATTAATTGGTTACTTATACAAAAACCCTGCCTCTACATATGATTGGCTGGATGATTTCGTGTTTATGATGGATAATGTCAAGGTAAACAATCGTAATATACTGCTATTGGGTGATTTCAATTATGACTTATTTAAGCCTCAAATTTCAT
>CM065697.1:4338639-4343792 GCA_017654935.2 Phymorhynchus buccinoides
AAGATGGTGAAGAGGGTGGGGGAGAGTAGGCATCCCTGGCATACTCCGACCGTTATCCTTGTTGTAGAGGCTCTCTATCAATGTGATCAGGTTAGCATTGATGTACTTTCTCATTGTTGTCCCCAACGCTTCATGCCAGACTCGGTCAAAGGCCTTCCTGAAATCCACAAATATGTGATATAGGTGCTGTTGGCGTTGAAGGTGTTTCTTGCAGATTATTGAGATTGAATATTTGCTCTGTTGTACTTCGACCTGACCTAAATCCTGCTAGTTCTTCTGCGATGATCTTCTCTGCTTGAGGTTTCAGTCTGTTCAGTTTGACTTTTAGAATGACTTTGCTAGGATGACTGATTAGGCTGATGGTTCGGTAGTTCTGGCATAACTGTAGGCTGCCTTTTTGGGGGGAGAGTGATAATCAGGGATTGAGTCCATGGTTTTGACCATTCGCCTGTCTGCCAGATCTTGTTGCAGATGACCAGTAGCATGTCTATCATGTCATCTCCTCCTGCCTGGATCAGTTCTGCTGGGATATTGCCCACACCTGGTGATTTCTCGCTCTTTGAATATTTTACTGCAGATAGTTTTTCTTCACGAGTCATACAGTATTTGTCATTGTTGGTCTCCTGTGGCTGTGTGGGTGTACAAGTCGGAGCAATATTCTGTCCATCTACATCTGGTGGCCATCATTGAAAGGCGCGGTCCTAAATCTGGGCGACGACCGATCCGGTATGTGTTGAGCGTAGGTTGTTATCTTCATGTAGCATGTCTTGGGCGATGACCGATCCGGTATGTGTTGAGCGTAGGTCCTCATCTTCATGCAGCGTGTCTTGGGCGACGACCGATCCGGTATGTGTTGAGCGTAGGTTGTTATCTTCATGTAGCATGTCTTGGGCGATGACCGATCCGGTATGTGTTGAGCGTAGGTCCTCATCTTCATGCAGCGTGTCTTGGGCGACGACCGATCCGGTATGTGTTGAGCGTAGGTTGTCATCTTCATGCAGCGTGTCTTGGGCGATGACCAATCCGGTATGTGTTGAGCGTAGGTCCTCATCTTCATGCAGCGTGTCTTGGGCAATGTCGCATGGCGGATCCCGTCCCTCTCCATGCCAGACCACAGCCGAAATCCTCCAACTAGGTGACTCGCCTTGGTCTCCAACACATAGCCGTTGAGTTCGTTGGTTAACGTCTTCTGTCCTGGCCAGTAACCTGCATCGTGGAGGTTCTTCTCCCAGTGATGCTGTGTTATCATCACCCCCTCACATGGTTTAGCACGCCTGCTGAGGCGAGATCCCGGGGAATGGCGCTTGGAGCCACATGTGAGAGATTTAGGGGATGGAGGGGGACCAGTGCGCCCGACATTCCTACAAATAGGAAGCAGCAGCCAAACAACAAGGGTACTACCCCTCTCCAGAGCCCCCTATATCCCACAGGGTACAAGTAGGAAGCAGCAGCCAGACAACAAAGGCACTACCCCTCTCCAGAGCCCCCTATTCCCCACAGGCCGGTGGCTTTGCAGTAAACCATTTCAGTGTTCTCTCTCTCTCTCTCTCTCTCTCTCTCTCTCTCTCTCTCTCTCTCTCTCTCTCTCTCTCTCTCTCTCTCTCTCTCTCTCTCTCTCTCTCTCTCTCTCTCTCTCTCTCTCTCTCTCTGTCTCTCTCTCTCTCTATCTGTGTCTAACTTGATCTATATTACACACAGACACACAACCCCCAAAGCTTCAGTAAGGCTGCCCTCACGACCAGTCCTTTTCTCTCTCTGCCTCTATCCATCTGCCTGTCTGCCTGCCTCTCTCTGTCTCTCTGTGTCTCTGTTTCTCTCTCTCTGTCTGTCTCTCTCTCTCCCTCTCTCTCTCTCTCTCTCTCTCTCTCTCTCTCTCTCTATATATATATCTCTCTCTCTCTCTCTCTCTCTCTCTCTCTCTCTCTCTCTCTCTCTCTCATTGCCTTCCTTGAACCCTGTCACAGACACCCAGGCCCCACAGCTCCCACAAGGCTGCCCTGAGGACCAGTCCCTGTTTTCTGGACCCCTGCAGTTAGCAGTGACCGTGACCTGGCCTGACCCAGAGGTCACCGATAACGGGCCCGACCCCGTGACCTTGACCTTCGACCCCGCCAAAGGGTCAAGGTTGGAAGTGGGGGTTACCGCAGTAACGGTGATGGCCGAGGACAGTGCGGGCAATCAGGCAACTTGTACTTTCCATGTCAACATTGTGGGTGGGTTTTCCCCCTTTTCTTCGTTTTCTAGTAGTGTGTGTGTGTATGTGTGTGTGTGTGTGTGTGTGTGTGTGTGTGTGTGTGTGTGTGTGTGTGTGTGTGTGTGTGTGTGTGTGTGTGTGTGTGTGTGTGTGTGTGTGTGTGTGTGTGTGTGTGTGTGTGTGTGTGTGTGTGTGTGTGTGTGTGTGTGTGTGTGTGTGTGTGTGTGTGTGTGTGTGTGTGTGTGTGTGTGTGTGTGTGTGTGTGTGTGTGTGTGTGTGTGTGTGTGTGTGTGTGTGTGTGTGTGTGTGTGTGTGTGTGTGTGTGTGTGTGTGTGTGTGTGTGTGTGTGTGTGTGTGTGTGTGTGTGTGTGTGTGTGTGTGTGTGTGTGTGTGTGTGTGTGTGTGTGTGTGTGTGTGTGTGTGTGTGTGAGAGAGAGAGAGAGAGAGAGAGAGAGAGAGAGAGAGAGAGAGAGAGAGAGAGAGAGAGAGAGAGAGAGAGAGAGAGAGAGAGAGAGAGAGAGAGAGAGAGAATGAATGAATTTGATATTTATAGAGGGTAATAGAATAAGCAATAACATGCTTGTTTACATCCAGCCCTCTGGAAAAATAACACATAATTATATATATATATATTGAGAGAATACGAATACGAATACGAATACGAATGTTTTTATTGAGGGTAAAACAGATAAGCTGGGTAGCTTTTTTACACTATTGCCCTCAAGCAAATAAACAATTAATGAAGAAAATGATTAACAGAAACGTAAAAACAACAACAACAAAACTGGCAACAATAGTGACAAAAATATACATGTAATATAATACAAGGCAAAAATGGCCACACAACAGCAATTCAAAATTAAAGACCCCCACCCCACCCCACAAAAAACACACCAAGAAACAACAACAAAAAACACCTCCCGGTCTCTACCCCCTCCCCCCCGCACTCACTCCCACAAGCACCCCCCACATACCCCACCCCCACAAACCTATGCACACATACATACATGCATACAAATTCTTACATTATGTACATGTACATGTATATCAGTTCACATAAAATCTTAAATGTTCTCTACACCTTGTAATATCATTTGAATGTATATATAAACATAATTAAACGTGTATTGTGAACATATGTATTGTAATTCGTAAGGTAAAATAAAACTAAACAGATTTATAATTGGTCCATCAAGTATTTATGATATGCCTTTCTGAAAGATGACAAGCTCGGTTTCTGTTTTATGTGGTTAGGCATATCGTTCCACAATTTTGCTCCTGAGTGGACTAATGAGGACATGAATAGATTTGTTCTAGGTCGAGGGGTACGAATAATCGACTTCCCACGAATGTTATATACTGGGAAATGTTTTTGCAGATAATATGGTGTTAATTTATTCATAATTTTAAACATAAACACAGCTTTGTTATGCTTACATTTGAGATGAAAAGGCAGAATATCTAATTTCTTATAGTCACATGAATCAAGGGAGGAGGATTTTAATAGAATAAGTTTAAGGGAACGTCTATAAATACTGTGAAGTGGTTTTAAACAATTTTCACTTGCTAAGTCCCAACATGTTGACACATAGTCCATGTCTGATTGAATATATGCATGAAAAAAGAGAGTCCGGGAATGCTGGTCTAGAAAGTGTTTAATTCGATTCAATTGAAATGTTTTTTGTGATAGTTTCTTGGACAGAAGTGAAACATGCTTTGACCACGAGAGATTATTATCAATAGTAAGACCTAACAGCTTATAGAAATTTACTTCTTCCAATTCCTTATTTAATATATTTAACTTACATAAATTAGTCTTTATATTTTGGCGCTTTTGCCTAGTTGTAACCAACATAAATTTGGATTTCTGCGGATGAATAGCCATATGATTCAACTCCGTCCAAGAAACCAATTTATCAATATCTTGTTGTAAGGAAGCACATAAAACGTCATTATTTTTATTGTTGTTGTGTATACTTGTGTCGTCTGCGAAAAGTTCGCAGGAAGACTTAACATGCAGCGGTAGGTCGTTAATATATATTGAAAACAATATTGGGCCTAAAACAGAGCCTTGAGGAATACCATATTTGATTGGAGACAGAGAAGACCACGATGAATCTTGAGTAACTGCCTGTCTTCTGTCGCTAAGGAAAGACGTTATTAGCTTTACACCCTTATTACTTAAGCCATACATAACAAGTTTTCTGGTGAGAAGTTTATGGTCTATTGTATCAAATGCTTTAGCAAAATCGATAAAAATTACGCCAGTAAACAAATCATTATTTATGTTAGAATGCCATTTCTCAGTGAGATTACTTAACATAGTATGACAAGAATGTTTTTGTCTAAAACCGTTTTGATTTGGGTGAAATAAATCATACTGACTAAAGTGGGATTGAATATTCTTTTTAATGTATTTTTCTAGCGGCTTTGATAATATAGATAGAATGGATATTGGGCGATAATTTGAGGGATCAGATGTATCCCCTGACTTAAAAATTGGAATAACTTTAGAGTTCTTTAATGCTTGTGGGAAGGTACATTTATCAATACAAAGGTTATAAATATATGTTAAGGATTCGGAAATAATCGGAGCAGCTATTTTTAAGAGTTTACTATCAATTCCATCTAATCCTCGGCAAGTCGACTGCTTTAATGAACTGAGTTCTGTGAAAACCTCATGAACACTCATAAATGGGATGTTAAATGAGTTGTTTATTTGCTTCGAGTCACAGAAGCATTTAAGTTTGTTTAAATCATTTAAATGTGTTTTATCAGTTACTATTATCCTTTCAGCAACAGTTGTAAAATGTTGATTTAGGTTTTCAGCGGGTATTTTAGAACCCTGATTAGAAGATGACACTATTTTCCCCGACAATTGGTTAATAGCCTTCCAAATGGTTTTTGAATTTTGTTTAGAGGAAATCAAGTCACTGAAATATTTTTTCTTGGCCTTTCT
>CM065697.1:4344292-4349292 GCA_017654935.2 Phymorhynchus buccinoides
GAATGTTTTACAAGTCATGGTGTTAAATTAAACTTTTTAGTATCATCTTAATCAATGTACCAGTCCTCTTCTTTTCTTGTACGTGCAAATATAAGATGTTAGAATGTATTCGAATGTCCAATAGGATTAAGAACAAGTTCGGTGTTATGGAGCCCTACACTTGTTTGCAGTCTTCATTGATCGGCTACAGCCCAATGATATAGGTTGTAAGCAGGTTTTCAGATGTTTACCCGGCATTATGGAATTGTTTATTTTTTGTGTGCTGATGACGTTGCTTTGCTGTCCTACAACCCAATGGCCTACGAACCAGTTAATATTTACACAAATGTTGTACTATATGAAAGTAATTTATGTAGATAAAACTGAAATATGGTTTCCAGAAAAGGCGTTTTTTTTTTGGGTCGAAATGAGCAATGGTTCTTTGTGGTAAAACCTGGATGTTGTTTAATAGTTTATGTTATCTGGATTTAACTTCACTACATGCTTAGTCAACAAAAGGTGAACAGAACATTTGGTAGCAAAGGTCAGAAAGCATTGATTCAATTAAATAAAGCTTTTCAAAGGTACAAGGAAATTGTCTGCAAGCTATATATTTAAAATATTTGAATGTTAAATAGGCCCATACTACTGTACTCATCTGATTTGGGGCCTTCATATTAGATCATTTAGTAAAAATTCACATGTTAGCTTGCAAACTATTTGTATGTGTTCCATTTAAGAAACTCCGAAAAAGCTGTCTATGGGTGATTTAGGAGATACCCTTTGTTATGTAATTCTATATATCTGCTATCAGATACTGGTGTAGAACTTTTGCATATGATAATGACAGCTTAACCTATAAAGCTTACCGCATGCTTCTGCAGCTTGATGAATCTGGAAAACAGTGTTGGGTATCTAATGTAAGGGGAAATTTTATGTTTAACACGTTATAGATTTTGCATGGCTACAACAATGATTTGGTAATGTAAATTGTCTTTGTGATCTTAAACAAACACTTTGGTATGATATTATATTACAGATGGACAGCTACTATTAGGGACAGGGAAAGGTTTTGAAAATTATAGAAATTTAAGTTAATTTTTAGAAGAAATGTATAATTTTGAAATCTGGATGCATACTGTTTCCGTGTGGCTATTACTCAATCACGATGAATGTATTTACCTATAAACTACGTAACAATCGTTACAAGCAGCCGTGATCAAGATAGAAACTGCCCTTTCTGCAAGACAACGTTGCTAATGAATTTCCACGTTTGTTTGAATGTGTAAAATATACTGATCTTAGGGTTAAGTTTTTGCAAGGTTGTAAAAGTGCATCTGTTGTTTAAGTTATTGGAAGCATCCAATAGTAACAATTGTACAAGCTTCCAGGTATATCTTTCATGCTATGAAAAGAAAGAAGAATTAATGTCTTTGATCTTTGTTATATGGTAAGACTGGCATGACTTAGAAATATTATTCCCCCCCCCCATCGCGTATCTAAAAACATAACTGTGGACAAGTTAAATATTTGTTTTTCAAGTAATTGTTTTGTGGTTTCTTCAATCCAATTTTTGTATGTGGAACCTGTTTAAGAAAGTAAGCTTCGAAACTATGATATTGCATTTGAAGGGGAAAAAAGAGACAAAAAAGAAGAAGTAATATTGCCTGCTCCATACTTAAATAAGCTTACTGGATCGTGCATTTTCTTTTCTTTTTCTCTTTACAATATTGCGACTTAACACAGCTTATAGTATTAGCGATGTGCGTTTGTTTTGGGTTTGTTGTTTATGTAGAGAAGTTTTCCCTTTACCCTGCAGGTTGTATTGTGGTCTATGGCCAAAGTGCAATAAACCAGTTCATTGTTCAGTGTTCTCTCTCTCTCTCTCTCTCTCACTCTCGTCTTCTCATCTCCTCTCCTCTCTCGCTCTCTCTCTCTCTCTCCCCCCCCCCCCCCCGTCTCTCTCTTCTGGTGATCTCGACGTGTTTCTTGCAAAAAACCTGGTAATCCAGTCAGGTGTCCCCTCCAGAGTGTAATCTTTTTACTCACGTATTTCTTCTTAGCGGCAGGTTGGCTTAGTTAGATGGTTAAAAATAAAAACTTGTTCAGGTTGTAATAGTCATAGACGATGTATTTTGGGTATCCGATTTGGATATTAGCTCGGACCGGTCAGCCATCTTGGTATATCCTTCCTTCCGGCTGTGTTATCATCGCCTCACTCGTCACCATTCCAACACTTAGTTTTAAGTTGTAGGCGTTGCTAGGGAAGAGCGTTTTCTGCTGCTAACATTAAATTTCCTGAACCAGGCCAAAAATCCCTCAGCCCCCCCAAAAACGTACCCAGCCCCCCCCCCCCCCCCCCACCCCCCCTCCTCAAAATAATGAAATGATAGAAAGAGATTAATTTCTGGTATATGGACTGATACTCTGTGGGACGCTGTCTCTGGCTCCCTGCTCCAAAATACACACGCCCTAAACACAACGAAAAGAAGGGCGTCGCCGGGCGGCAGACATGTCCATCACCAGCAATCCCACGCACTTGCGACACCCCGTAGCATAACTTTTGTGTGTAGGCTAGGTGTAGGCCAAACTCAACTCCTCTCTCTCTCTCCTCTCTCTCTCTCTCTATGCTCTCTCTCTCTCTCTCTCTCTCTCTCTCTCTCTCTCTCTCTCTCTTTATCCCCATGATGTAAAAAAGAAAACCAGAAGGTAAGTAAAATCATTACAGAGCAGTGCGTAAAGAGGTATTAGTCCATAAAAAGGGGGACATAGCTCGAGCAGAAGAAGCCAGGTTAGCTTTTATTGCTACAAAGAAAATATATCGACATTTATTAAAAATTAAAGAAAGGGATTTCAAGAGACAGCAGAAAGAATTGCTGGCAAAAGAGTCTAAAAACACAGCAGATTTCTGGAAACAACTTAGAAATATGGGTTGCTCCAACAAAGAAAAAGTTGAAAATAACATTAGTATAGAAGATTGGTTGAAACATTTCCAAAATGTTTTTCAAAGTAATGATGATTTTGTGAAGGATGACAATATTGAAGCTAATATTCAAAATGATGCAGAACACAACCTAAATGCAGCCATTTCAGAAGAAGAAGTTATGCTTGCATTAGGAAAACTGAAAAAGGGTAAAGCAGCTTGGCTGGACGATATCTCTGCTGAAATGTTAAAGCTAGGTGGTCAAAGTGTTCAATTATATTTAGCAAAATTGTTCAATACAATCTTTGATAAAGGCATTTACCCTTCAGAATGGTCGAAAGCCATTATCATCCCAATTTATAAAAAAGGTAACCCTGAAAACGTTGATAATCATAGAGGCGTCTCTCTCTTAAGTATCATATCTAAATGCTCCACATCCATATTGCACAGAAGGTCATACAGGTGGCTGGAAAACAACCAATATATCTCAGAAAATCAAGCAGGTTTTCGTAAGGATTATTCTACCGTTGACCAAATATTTACGTTGCATGCTGTAATTCAAAACTGTTTACAGTTAAAAAAGGTAGAAAACTCTATGTTGCTTTTGTAGATCTAAAGAAAGCCTTTGATTCTGTTAGGCATGATAAACGTTTACATTGCTTAAAGGAACATAATGTTAATGGTACATTTTTTGTCTCTCTCAAGGCTATGTACAATTCGTTGTTATCATGTGTTCGGGTAAATCATGAACTTTCTGATATGTTTGAAGCACCTGTTGGGGTTAGACAAGGATGCGTTATGAGCCCTACTTTATTCTCACTTTTTATAAACCAGTTGGCAGATCATACGAATTACAACGGAAAACATGGTGTGAGGTTACTTCCAAATATATTAGAGCTATTTATATTAATGTTTGCTGATGACATTGCTCTATTGTCTATTACACCAAGTGGTCTTCAAACTCAACTTAAGATATTATAAACTTGTTGTGACAATATGAAGTTAACAGTAAATACCGACAAAACTAAAATTATGTTTTTTAGAAAGGGGGGGTTCTTAGGTAGGCACGAAAAATGGTTTTATAAAGGTAAGAAAGTTGAAGTTGTAAATGAGAATTGCTATTTAGGATTTAGCTTTACAACCATGATTAGTGCAAAAAAGGGCACACAACATTTAGTAACGAAAGGTAAAAAGGCTGTATTCCAAGTTTGTAAAGTGTTTAAAAAATACCAAAAAAAGTCTGTATCTATATTCTTTAAAATATTTGACACAAAAATCCAGCCAATACTGTTATATGCTGCTGAGATCTGGGGTCTAAACAGATTAGACCATATAGAAAAGGTACATTTGTCGGTATGCAAAAGATTCCTATGTGTTCCAAGCAGGACTCCAAACAAAATGGTATATGGCGAGTTGGGTCGTTTCCCACTTCACATCAACTCTTATATTGCATGCATTCGCTATTGGTTTAGGATTTTACAAATGAATTCAGATAGGCTTCCACATAAAGCATATATGATGCTATTAGAGTTAGATAGATCTGGTAAACAATGTTGGGCATCTAAGGTAAGGGAAATGTTGTTTGACAGGTTTTGGATTTGCATGGTTACAGCAAGGAGTTGGACAAGTAAAAACCTTTTTATTTGAATTTAAACAGAGGCTCATTGACATATACATTCAAGAATGGTCAAGCTCCATTAGAGACCGCGAGAGATATGATAACTATAGATCTTTTAAAACAGTGTTTGAAAAGGAAAGATATCTTATAGAAATGGATACATATTGATTTCGTGTAGCTTTAACTCAGGTAAGAGTAAATGCTCTGACACTAAATAATAATGTTAATCGCTATAGTGATACAGTAGGAAATAAGATGTGTCCATTCTGTAGAAACCAGATTGAAGATGAAGAGCATTTTGTGTTGAACTGTTTGTCCTGCAGTGATCTTAGAAACAAATTTCTCAAAGAATCTGCTAAATTTCCAATTCATGTTATTTTTACAGTCACTAATGTTTCACACAGATACAACGTATCACGATTTGTGTTTCACGCAATAAATAGGAGGAAAAGGGCATTGCTATTGTAATTCTTGTATTAA
>CM065697.1:4356792-4361792 GCA_017654935.2 Phymorhynchus buccinoides
GCTGCTTTTGATACTATTGACCACCATACACTCCTTAAGAGGCTTCAAATCACCTATGGGATATCAGGCACTGCTCTGTCATGGTTCTCCCCAACACCACCCCTACCACCCCCCTACCCCACCACCGCCCAGCACCAGACAGTCCAACAGCCATTCCCCACTGCCCTGCCTCTGGGACTATTGGCTGAACTACTGCACCCCTACCTGAGACGATAGACACTGATGTGAAAATGTTACTCTCTCTCTCTCTCTCTCTCTCTCTCTCTCTCTCTCTCTCTCTCTCTCTCTCTCTCTCTCTCTCTCTCTCTCTCTCTCTCTCTCTCTCTCTCTCTCTCTCTCGCATGTGGTGTATAAGCTGCACTCGCCAATTATTTGCACGTGCAAATTTATAAAAACTTTTACCGAACCTGTGACTGTTTGCTTCACAATATTCACTGTCGGTGACATTTGCTGATCTGCTTATCGTTTTCCTCACTCTGCGGAGTGTAGGCCTTACAGTTCTCTTCCCGTTAAAATAATAGCAGATGACATTATTGTGCACTCTGTCAGGATTCTTATAGCAGCGTGTTGGATTTCTGCACCACAAAATAAGCTGCTGGTGACAATTACTGAATCCCTAATCGTTTTTGACTGTTTCCACACCCTGTGGGGTGTATACTTCTAATTTGGTATTTTCTTTGTAAGAAGAACAAAGGTGACACCATTCTACTTCCAGTGGGGATTCTACCAGCTACGTTTTGACTTAAGAGTTTTCTTCTTTTAATTGTTTGCTGTTGTTTTTCCTTGTGAAACTCTTCCTGAAAACTGTTTTATTCGTGCTTTGGTTTGGGGTTAATCATCTTGTTTTTTTGTTGTTGTTTTTCTATATAAGTTTGTTTGCTTTGCGAAAACCTTCCTGAGAAGTGTGTTTCATTTTGTGCTTTGACTGTTGTTATATTAGAACGTGTTTTGCTCTCTTAATTGTTCTTTTGGTTTCCTTTCCTTCGTTTTACGTGAACCGAAGGCTTACTAAGTGTGTGTGTGTGTGTGTGTGTGTGTGTGTGTGTGTGTGTGTTGTGTGTGTGTGTGTGTGTGTGTGTGTGTGTGTATGTCTGTCTGTTTGTCTCAAGGAGCCGTTGTTGACGTTTTGACAAGACTTGAACATTTGGGAGACGCTACCCTTCACATTTCTGGCTCAAATTTTATGAACAGTTGAAAGGATATTGCATAGTGTTTTACGTCCTCTCGGCCCGGCAGGGCACATATGGGACATGAAAGGATATTGTATAGTGTTTTACGTCCTCTCGGCCCGGCAGGGCACATATGGGACATGAAAGGATATTGTATAGTGTTTTACGTCCTCTCGGCCCGGCAGGGCACATATGGGACATGAAAGGATATTGTATAGTGTTTTACGTCCTCTCGGCCCGGCAGGGCACATATGGGACATGAAAGGATATTGTAAGCGTGTGAAGTGTGTAGTAGAACTACTGCAACACAAATACGGATAGTCTTGCTTTCTTATGTTCAGGTCAGGTCAGAGAATGAGGACAACTAGGCCTCGCGGCCTCTTAATGTGTCCTTTCTGATTATTTGTATTCTTTTTCATGATTGGCATGACTAGGACGCTTTTAGATGTGTTAATCATATACACATTTCAATTGTTGATTCTTGGGGTCTTTATCGAGGAGGTTTTTGAACTGATTAAGGTTAGGTGCCAATTTAATATGTGCTGGAAGAGAATTCCAGTATTTAGTGACTCTGTTACTAAAGAAATTCTTTCTAATGTTAGTTCTGCTGAATTGGGTTAGTAGTTTCAAATCATTATTCCTAGTTTTTGAGTAGTTAGAAAGTTGTAGCAAATGTTTGTTAGTAATATCAGAACTGTGAAAATTTTTTATAAACATTTATCAAATCACCACGTAGTTGCCGATATTTTAGGGATGGTAAATTCAGTTTATCTAACCTGTCACCATAATCTAAATTTCGTAATGCTTTTACTAGTTTGGTTGCTCTCCTTTGAACACGTTCGATAGCCTGAGACTGTCTTTTTAGGAAAGGATTCCAAATTAAGTTGCCATATTCCAAATGGGGTCTCACCAAACTTTTATACAGATTTACAAACACCTCTCCATTTAGTCCTATAAAAGTCCTCCTTATTAATCCTAACATTTTGTTTGCTTTATTAATTGCGGATGTTATATGCTTATCAAATTTCAGTTTTGGATCAAAAATCACTCCAAGATCCTTTTCTTCTACACAAGATTCCAAAACGTGTCTGTCGTTACCGTGTGTTATTTCGTACTCTGTTTGAGGATTGTTTAGGCCCAAATGCATGACTTTACACTTATTTGCGTTGAAGTAAAGATTCCACTTTGCAGACCAGTCAATAAGTTTGTTAATGTCATTTTGTAATTTATATATATTCTTTATATTCGTTGTTTTAATACGGGGACAAACCTGTATTGTTGTTGTTGTTGCTTTTGTACGTGCATATCTATAGGTGTTTGTTGTTGTTATTGGTTTATTTTTCTGTAATTCTTGTTTTTATTCAGACAATTCTTGTATTTGTGTCTTAATTAATACAGAAGATCCTGTATCTTTGAATTATTATTTTAATAGTCCTGTATTCTTTGACAATGTATTCTAAAACTAACGGAACTCGTATTACACACGTCAATGTGTATCATTTGTATAATAAATTGCCAGACATATGTATGCTTCTGAATGATACCCCACCTATCCACATGTTAGGCCTCAGCGAGACTCGCCTTAATACCTATATACCAGACAATATGCTCACAATCCCCAACTACAACATTATCCGCCGTGACGCCTCTAAACCGGGCGAAACTGGCCTTGCTGTCTACATTCATGACAGTATTTATCCCTTTGCACAAAGAAGATTGGACTTAGAAACCACAGATATAGAATGCATTTGGATAGAAGTAAGATATTCTAAATCATCACCTTTATTAATTGGTTACTTATACAAAAACCCTGCCTCTACATATGATTGGCTGGATGATTTCGTGTTTATGATGGATAATGTCAAGGTAAACAATCGTAATATACTGCTATTGGGTGATTTCAATTATGACTTATTTAAGCCTCAAATTTCATGGCTTTCAACTACTACCCTATTTGGCCTCCAGCAACTTGTCTCTACAGCTACCAGAGTTACTCCCACTTCAGCAACACTACTTGACCACGTATACACCAACAACACTTCCCTAGTCACTGATGTCAATGTTCTAGATACCATATGTATCAGTGACCACTACCCTGTTACATGCACATGGATGTACAGACCTCCTAAGACTCAAACCAAAGGACACACTACTATTCACTACAGATCATTTAAACACTTTGATAAACCTGCATTCTTCTATGACTTAAGCATGACACACTTTGCTAATGTATTTCACTTTTCATGTCCTGTTCAAGCTCTTGATGTATTTTATTCAAAATTTTTGTCCGTAATTGAGAAGCACGCACCTCTTAGAAGCAAACGAGTGAAAAGTTCTACTCTTCCTGGTTGGCTAACTCCCCAAATAGCTGAAGCAATGAAAACACGAGGTCAACTGAAATACAAATACAAATTGCTGAAGAAAGAAAACATTGATTCACTACCTGATGATGTTAAAGCAGAAAAGCGACTGGAGCGTGAAAACGCTGAATCGGAATTTAAAAAACTATGAAACAAAGTCAATGACCTTATTCGTGACTCCAGGAAGCAACACTTCAACAAAATGGTATCTATAAAAAATGACACATCTACTTTATGGCGAGCCATAAACACTATCACACACAAGTCCAATCGCCAGCAGACGTATAACTATAACTGGTCACCAGACTCATTCAATAAACACTTTATAAACTTAGCAGAATCTCTAAGTCCAACAGATACACCACAACCTGCTAAAGAATATAACCCTCCACCTCATCTTCAAACCTTTTGTAATACTAATGTTAAACCTGGCAATTCATTTAAAGTACCTTCTTTGGCTATTCACGAAGTTGGCTCCCTTATCTCAAGTCTAAAGAATACAAAATCAATGGAACCTGATAAAATAAATAGCTCTCTCTTAAAACTCTCACTTCCCCACATAGTAGAAACGCTTACTTTCATATACAACGCGTATGTAGACAAGAACATAGTTCCACTTCGTTTCAAATCAGCAAAAGTTATACCATTGTCTAAAAGTAAAGATATTTCTGATTTGAACAATTTTAGGCCAATTTCTCTTCTTTCAGTTCTGTCTAAGCCGCTAGAAAAACACATTCATAAACATTTAATGCACTATCTAGAAGATAATAATCTGTTTCACCCCTTACAATCTGGCTTTCGACATCACCATTCTTGTCAAACTGCCCTAGTCCATCTCTGTGACACATGGCTTTCAGCAATTAATCAAGGCAAAATGACGGGTTCTGTATTCCTAGACTTTAAGAAAGCATTTGATCTTGTGAATCATGAAATACTACTTAAGAAACTGACACTATATCTACGAGACGAAAATACAGTCTCTTTCTTTGCATCCTATCTTACTAATAGAAAACAGTTTGTCCTTAGTAATGGTATAAATTCGTGCACTGAGGTCATAAAGACAGGTGTGCCCCAAGGATCTGTCTTAGGGCCTCTTCTATTCTGCCTATTCATTAATGATCTACCTCTATCAATATCAACTGACTCTGTCTCATGTGATCTCTTTGCTGATGACACTTCTCTCCATTCTAGTGCAACTAACCTACCTTCGATTCAAATCTCTCTTCAGTCAGCTTTACATGATGTCTCTGATTGGTGTAGCCAAAACCGTATGGTCCTCCATCCAAACAAAACCAAAAGCATGGTAATTACTTCAAGACAAAAGCATCAGAAATAACCTCTAGTTTTAAATGTTTATATTAATGACAATGCCATAGACCAAGTACGCGAGCACCGAGTCCTGGGAGTGATAATAGACGACGAACTAAAATGGCAACTCCATATTGAAAAAATGACACATAAACTTGCACGC
>CM065697.1:4366792-4369292 GCA_017654935.2 Phymorhynchus buccinoides
TATGCCATTGCATTAATATGTTACTAGCATTACAATAATAATGACATCATGTATGGATTTGTTTTCTCAGCGAAGCCTCTTCGTCGTGTGAAGCGAGGTGGATGGTTGTTTTGGAAACGTGGTATGTGCAGAATGTCATAGTGAGGTGAGTGTGGTGTGGTGTGGTGTGTGTGGTGTGTGTGTGTAACCATCTTTGTGTGAGTATGTGTCTGCGTAGTGTGCTGTGCGTGCGCGCGCGCGTGTGCGTGCGGTAGCGTGTGTGTGTGATTCTATGTGTGTGGATTATATATATATAGATATATATATATATATGTGTGTGTGGTGGTGTGTGATTTCTCTGTGTTGTGAGTGTGTGTGTGGCGGTTTCCGGCGTTGGTGAGTGTGGTGTGTGCGTGTGCGTTGTGTGTGTGCGTGTGTGGTGTGTTCTATGTGTGTGGTGTGGGTGTATGTGTGTGAGAGATTGTGTGTGTGTGTGTGTAAGTGTGTTGTGTGTGTGTGCGTGTGGCGTGTGCGTGTGTGTGTGTGTGTTGTGTGTGTGTTTGTGTGTGGAGTGAGTGAGTGTGTGTGTGTGTGTGTGTGTGTTTGGGTGTGTGTGTGTGTGTGTGTGTGTGTGAGTATGTGTGTGGTGTGTGTGTGTGTGTGGGGCGTGGCTCTGTGTGTGTAGTGTGTGTGCGTGCAGGTGTGTGTGTGTGTGGTGTTGTTGCGTGTGTGTGTGCGGGTAGTGTCAGCATATGGGTCCTCAATAGCTTTCTCTGCTTCGCTGTTGATTAATTGTTACAATCCTATCTCTGTGAGTGATGGTTCTCTCTGCCCTCTCAACCACCTCTAGCTCTTCTCTCTCTCTCTATCTCTCTCTCTCTCTCTCTCTATCCCTCTATCTCTCTCTCTCTTTCTCTCTCTTCTTCTTCTCTCTCTCTCTCCTCCTCCTCCTCTTCGTCTTTGTGTATTTTTATGCATGAGGACTGGATGAATAAAAGCAATGTTGCTTAATCTATTATCCTTAATAAATAAAAGTTATTCATTCATTCATTCCTCTCTCTCTCTGAGTCTCGCTCTCGCTCTATCTCTGTCTGTCTCTCTCTCTCTCTCTCGTCTTCTCTCTCTCTCTCTCTCTCTGTCTTTCTCTCTCTCTCTCACACTCTCTTCTCTCTCTCTCGTTAGTCTGGTTTATGCGTGCTTTTTCGTTCTTTTTTATTATTGTTTTTTATGTTGTGTGTCATTTGTTTGTACCTCCCTTGCATACAGGCCGGTGTCACGAATCCCGTAGTCAGGATGACCGTAGGGGCGCCTCTGAAGACTTTACAACCAGTCTCTTCCACTCTTCCCGGTTCTCGGCTTTTCTTAGTGTGTCTTTCAGCTCCAGGCCCGTCCACTCGCGGATGTTGTCTTCCCATCTCTCCTTCTGTCTGCCTCTTCTTCTTCTTCCTAGGACTGTGCCCTGTAGGATTGTTTTGGCAAGGCCTGATGAACGGGTTACATGTCCATACCATTTCAACTTGCGTCTTTTGACTACGGTCAAAGATCGACATATGGTCCAATTGCATTTACAGTTCGTTTTTTGACTTCTTCATTGGTGATGTGATCTTTGTAGGAGATTCAGAGTGTTTTTCTAAAGCATCTCATCTCTACTGCTCTGATTCTTCTTTCAATGTCTGCTGTCAAGGTCCAGGATTCGCATGCATATAGAAATATTGACATGACCAGTGAGCCGACAGCGATGTTCTTGTCTTTCCAGATGGCTTTGAGCTTGGTCATTGCTGCAGAGGTCTGAGCTATCCTGTAGAGTACTTATGGCTTGGATCCTTCATCTGAGACAATTGCTCCTAGGTATTTGAAGCTGCGTACAGTCTCAAGCTTCTGATTATTGACCCTTATGTCGGTATTGATGCCGTTGGAGCTGTTGGTCATCAATTTGGTTTTATCTGCACTTATCTCTATGCCGTATGCTGAAGAGGTCTTCTCGAGGTGGTCTACTAAGTCGACTAGCTCCTGTTATTGTCCGGCTAGTCCGTCTATGTCATCGGCAAAACGTAAGTTTGTGATTGTCCTGCCCCCGATACTGACTGGTCCTTCACGATCTTCCAATGCGTCAGTCATGATTCTCTATAGGAAGATGGTGAAGAGGGTGGGGGAGAGTAGGCATCCCTGGCATACTCCGACCGTTATCCTTGTTGTAGAGGCTCTCTATCAATGTGATCAGGTTAGCATTGATGTTGTACTTTCTCATTGTTGTCCCCAACGCTTCATGCCAGACTCGGTCAAAGGCCTTCCTGAAATCCACAAATACGTGATATAGGTGCTGTTGGCGTTTCTTGCAGATTATTGAGATTGAATATTTGCTCTGTTGTACTTCGACCTGACCTAAATCCTGCTAGTTCTTCTACGATGATCTTCTCTGCTTGAGGTTTCAGTCTGTTCAGTTTGACTTTTAGAATGACTTTGCTAGGATGACTGATTAGGCTGATGGTTCGGTAGTTCTGGCATAACTGTAGGCTGCCTT
>CM065697.1:4374292-4381792 GCA_017654935.2 Phymorhynchus buccinoides
GCAGCACAGTGAATTGTAAGTCATATTATGAGTGGCCTATCACTGTGTTGCCATGGGAAAATAGAGATATTTCGTGAATGCTGTTAACGTGTACAGAGACCTTAAAGCGCGCCGCTGCTAGTGTAAAGCCACCCATTGTTCTGTTGGCATGCTGTTATTTTAAAAAAAGAAACATTGTTGAGTGACTGGACGTTGGCTCGATAGGTGGGGGAGGGGTGGGGGTGGGGAGGGGTGGGGTGCGGATGAAGGTGAGGGGAAGGAAGGAAGTGTGTATTATGGTTGCGTTATTGGGGTCTTTGTTGTTGTTGCTGTTGTTTTTTGTCTGGCAAGATGTTGTACTATCGGAAGTCTTATTAATTTGAAAGATGTCCTGTCCATCCTCTGTGTTTGCCTTTCCTGAGTGTATATAATGCAATGCCGTATTCCAGTCTGCAGAGCTTAAAACTAAGAGATTAATGATTGGTAAGTGCTAAGCTCAATACTCCCCCCCCCCCACCCTCCATGCTCTTTCTCTCGTCGTGCATCCCCCCCCCCCCTCCTGAATCTCTTTCTTTGACCACAAGTCCATAACAAAATCCATTCTTTTATCACAACCAGTGTTGCAGTGTCCTCATCCGGGCTCCGCCATCAACAACCAATCATCCGACGTGCTTCTCACGTGCACTGACGGCCACGTTTTTGGATCGAGGTGCACGCTGGAATGTCCCCCGGGTTACAGTCTGCTGGGAGAGGCGACTTTGGAGTGCGACAGGCAGGCTGAAACGTACCCTCCTCTGATGACTTGGAAAGGAGCTGAGAGAAAGCCCCTCAGCAGCAAACCAGAGTGCAAAGGTAGTAAGATATGCATGGATTCTCCTTCTTGCAGGAGTTTTAAACTGCCTAGAGCCAGCGTCGCCGGATTATGATAATTTTGAGAAGCAACGGTTTTCTAACATACACACACACACACTCTCTCATACACACACACACACACACACACACACACACACACACACACACACACACACACACACATACACTATCTCTTTCTCTCTCTCTCTCTCTCTCTCTCTCTCTCTCTCTCTCTCTCTCTCTCTCTCTCTCTCTCGTACAATAAAAAGGGCCTATGTAAGCATTTGCTATATTCAAAGGAATGTAGCACTTGTACTAGTCTAGAGGGGTGGAAAAAGAGCAGTAAATGTGTGTGTGTGTGTGTGTGTGTGTATGTGTGTGTGTGTGTGTGTGTGTGTGTGTGTATGTGTGTGTATGTGTGCGTGTGTGTGTGTGTGTGTGTGCGTGTGCGTGTGGGTGCGCACTGTCCCTGCACTCCGCCGGGGCCGCCCCCTTGCAGGATGTTGTTAATTTCCCAGAAGCACCCATGGATATGTGGTAACCTGGTACTTTGAACCTCCATCCCAAAGTGTGCTTCTTTCAGGTTTTTGAAAATATCCCTAAGCTGATCCTAATCCTAACCCTTTCCCGAGAGACAGGATACAAGTCAGTCTGGTTTCTAGGCTACTCCAAAAGCGATTAAATCACACGAGAGTGGTTATGGTAGAAACATAATTTCACCGCCAGCCATATTTCAGCCAAACATTTCTATTAAACTTACCTGGGCAGAGAAAAAACAACCGTCTGCAATATTGGGGATTCCTCTATGGCATGTATAAAGTAAGGCCTATCCTTACTTCCCAAAACTAAGACAATAGGGTCTTTGGATATACCCCAATTTGATGCCTTTTAGCGACATATATCTTGCTGGGGGCGAACGTGAAAATTAGTAGCTGCCGGCAGCTCCCTGTAGTCCTCCCCTCCCCAGCCCGGACCTAGGTTTTTATTTTGTTTGCTACTCCTCATTTTACCCTAGATATTGAAGCTGAACCCTAGTAACTCTAATAGGGTGACGTGTGCAGCCCTTTCTTAGAAAACGGATAATGTAATGTGTGTGCTCTTTTCTCTCTTTCCCTCTTCCGCTTCTTTTTCTATGGTCACCCCCTAAAGTGTGTACAATTCTGTACAAAGAAGTTGGTCACCACCACAGCAGAAGAAGAAGAAGAAGAAGAAGAAGAAGAAGAAGAAGAAGAAGGTGTTAAATCACTGTGGTGCTAAAATGCGACTTTGGCGGTGAAAGGGTTAAGACAGTGTGCGCTTTCTATTTTGTCAGAGGACCGTTGTCCCAGACTGGATCCCCCGGTGTCTGGCAGCGTCAGCTGTCTGTGGGGCGCGGAGGCCTGGGACTGTTTCCTGCAGTGCCATTCAGGATGGGACGTGTCCGCGCAGTTCCTCTCCTTCGACGGTTACTTCGTGTGCAACGGACAACAGGGACTGTGGGTGCCGCCCCGGGTACCGGACTGTGTGGGTAGGTATTGGAGGGGGGGGGGGGGGGGGGGTTGCCCCCAACGCAATGGGGAAATGACGGGGTAAAGGTAACTCAGGTTTGTTTGGTCCTGCTGTAAATCTACCCATCAAGCTGCTCCATCTTACCTCTGCGACAATTTGTTCCATATATACGCCAGCTCGCATTTTACGTTCAGTTTCCGACCCTCGATCTCTCCAGATCCCTAGGAGAACAAGCTTTCAATTGTTGGTCGGCGCTCTTTTGCTGTTTCAGGTCCAACCTCCTAGAACAAACTTCCTCTCTCCTTCCGTCAGCGACCCACCCTCTCTGCTTTGTTCAGTTTCTGACCCTCTGTCTCTCCAGATCCCTAGGTATAAGCTTTCAACTGTTGGTCGGAGTTCTTTTGCTGTTTCAGGTCCAACCTCCTAGAACAAACTTCCTCTCTCCCTCCATCAGCGACCGACCCTTTCTGCTTTCAAATCAAACCGCAAAAGCCATCTGTCTCCCCGTCATTTTAGCTCATTCTCTCTGTCCCTCTCTCTCTTGCCTTGGGGCTTATTTCTTAAACGCGTGTGTCATCTTCTGTTCGTCTGTGTACAGCGTTTCGCACCGTGGGGATAGCAGGTGGTATTTCATACAAATAGTTCCCCCACACTCTGGAAGTGCCGTGTCATCTTCTGTTCGTCTGTGTACAGCGTCTCTCACCGTGGGGATAGCAGGTGGTATTTCATACAAATAGTTCCCCCACACTCTGGAAGTGCCGTGTTATCTCCTGTTCGTCTGTGTACAGCGTCTCTCACCGTGGGGATAGCAGGTGGTATTTCATACAAATAGTTCCCCCACACTCTGGAAGTGCCGTGTTATCTTCTGTTCGTCGTTGTACAGCGTCTCTCACCGTGGGAATAGCAGGTGGTATTTCATACAAATAGTTCCCACACACTCTGGAAGTGCCGTGTTATCTTCTGTTCGTCGTTGTACAGCGTCTCTCACCGTGGGGATAGCAGGTGGTATTTCATACAAATAGTTCCCACACACTCTGGAAGTGCCGTGTTATCTTCTGTTCGTCGTTGTACAGCGTCTCTCACCGTGGGGATAGCAGGTGGTATTTCATACAAATAGTTCCCCCACACTCTGGAAGTGCCGTGTTATCTTCTGTTCGTCGTTGTACAGCGTCTCTCACCGTGGGGATAGCAGGTGGTATTTCATACAAATAGTTCCCCCACACTCTGGAAGTGCCGTGTTATCTTCTGTTCGTCGTTGTACAGCGTCTCTCACCGTGGGGATAGCAGGTGGTATTTCATACAAATAGTTCCCCCACACTCTGGAAGTGCCGTGTTATCTTCTGTTCGTCTTTGTACAGCGTCTCTCACCGTGGGAATAGCAGGTGATATTTCATACAAATAGTTCCCCCACACTCTGGAAGTGATGTGCTTGTACCTTCCTGTAACTTGTCACTCTCTTTGACTCTGCCTTTTCCTTTTGCTTACTATCATCTGCTGTCTTTCTATCTTACTGGTCTGTTCTCGATCTCCTGCCTTCTTTTCCATACATTCTTACAAAGATTTCTTCAGCCGAAGTCAGACATGCTCGGCCTAACTATTTTTAGTTAGGCGCATACCGGCAGCATGACGCATCTACGCTCATATGACAGGAAGCTGTCTGAGCGAACGAAGAAGAAGACGTACAGCGTCTAAATTTTAATGCGTTATGAATGTGTTTCATGTGTGTGTGCGCTTCGTTTTGATTATTATTAAGATTTAGCGCCGTATAAATATGCATGCTGTTGTTGTTTCTTTTCGTTGTTGTTGCTCTCTCTCTCTCTCTCTCTCTCTCTCTCTCTCTCTCTCTCTCTCTCTCTCTCTCTCTCTCTCTCTCTCTCTCTCTCTCTCTCTCTCTCTCTCTCTCTCTCTCTCTCTCTCTCTCTCTCTCTCTCTCTCTCTCTGTGTGTGTGTGTGTGTGTGTGTGTGTGTGTGTGTGTGTGTGTGTGTGTGTGTGTGTGTGTGTGTGTGTGTGTGTGTGTGTGTGTGTGTGTGTGTGTGTGTGAGAGAGAGAGAGTGTGTGTGTGTGTGTGTGTGTGTGTGTGCACAGTGGAATCGTGTTGAACTTTTAATTTACCTCAACTGAAGTTTCACAGCACATCTGCTATTGGTTTTGGCTGTGGAATTTCCTGTAAAATAGAAAATAGAAATATGGATTGATTGATTGATTGATTGATTGATTGATTGATTGATTGATTGATTGATTGATTGAATAATTGAATGATTGATTGATTGAATGGTTGATTGATTGATTGACTGATTGATTGATTGATTGAATGAATGATTGATTGATTGATTGATTGATTGTGGTCAGTCCGTCGGAGGCCCCATGGCCTAGCGGTCTACTCTGACCTGTTCTACGTGGCTGGACCCTGTGAGGACTCTGAGGACGTCGTCAAGGACAACCTGGTCACCAGACTGACCACCTCCCTCCTCAAGGATGCCTGTGTGGGCATGCCAACCTGTACTGCTAGAAACGTGAAGGTAATGGAGAGAGAGACAGAGAGAGAGAGAGAGAGAGAGAGAGAGAGAGAGAGAGAGAGAGAGAGAGAGAGAGAGAGAGAGAGAGAACGAACGAACGAACGAACGAACGAACGAACGAACGAAATTTTTTTATTGAGGGAAAAAGAGTAAGCACACAATGGGCTTTTTTACATCTTGCCCTCAAACAAACATGCAAGAAAATCAATATATTCAACACAAAAATAATGAAGAAGCATGCAAAAAAATAATCATCGAAGAATTATCCATGAATAAGAAAAAATAGATACAACAAAACCGTCTATCTATCACCCCCCCTCCCCCATCACCCCCTCTCACACACACAAAAGGAGAGAGAGAGAGAGAGAGAGAGAGAGAGAGAGAGAGAGAGAGAGAGAGAGAGAGAGAGAGAGAGAGAGAAACACATGAAATAACAAAACTTGTTAATAATTTAACAACAACAAATTAGATAATATGCATAGATGTCAACATATCAAAAGTGGAAACATATTTGAAACTAAGATGGGGTTAAACAACATTGCTTGTATGTTTCAACATAAGATACTTATGGTACTCCTTTTTAAAAACATTAATGCCCGAGTACACATTAAAGGAAGATGAAATAGTGTTCCATAAGCAGCCACATGAATATACAAGACTAGATTTAAAAAGGTCAACTCTTGGAAGAGGTATTTTTATCCTAAAAACATTACGGACAAGGTTAATTTCAAATTTATTTTTTAATGTTGGAGGAGCATTATCGGACATTAATCTAAACATAAAAATTGCTTTGTTGTATACAAGCTTCCATTTTAGAGGTAGAATTTCTAAACGCTGATAATCAGTAAGTGTAAGGGAAGAGGATTTCAGAAGGATCAATTTCAATGCACGTCTATACAAACTGCATAATGGTTTTAAATTTTTCTCGCTTGCCAGATCCCAAATTGTAGAGGCATAGTTGATGTGTGATTGGATATAAGCATTGAAAAAAAGTTTACGACTATCTAAATCAAGGAAATGCTTTATCCTGGAAAGTTGATAGACTTTTTTTGATACTTGCTTACAAACCATGGATATTTGATGGGACCATGAAAGGTTGTGATCAACAATAAGTCCTAAAAGTTTATGATAGTCAACCTCTTCCATGATTTCACCATTGATATACAGGGATTGAGAACCAAGGGTAAGATTTTGACGCTTTTGTCTGGTGGTGATAAGTAAGTATTTACATTTCTTGGGGTGTAGCTGCATGTGATTAAATTCGGACCATTCTATTAGTCTGTTAATGTTATCTTGTAAAGAAATAAAAACGTTTTCCACTTTACTGTCACAGGAGTGTACTGTAGTATCGTCTGCAAACATTTCACATAAAGTCGTTAGATATAATGGTAAGTCGTTAACATATATAGAGAATAATATAGGACCAAGGATGGAGCCTTGGGGAATACCATAATTGACAGGCATAGTAGAAGATTCGCATTCATTTAAAGAAACTCGCTGCTTTCGGTCTGATAAAAATGATGTTAGGAGTTCTATGGTATTGTTAGTAATGCCACATATCTTCAGTTTTTTTAGTAAAAGATTACGATCGACAACATCAAAGGCTTTCATAAAGTCAACAGCAAGAACACCCGTGATTTTGTCATCGTTTATGTTAATAAGCCATTGGTCTACTAGGTTAGTTAGGGCCGTATGACATGAATGGTTAGCTCTAAAGCCCGATTGATTTGGATGAAACAGACCAAAAGAGTTAAAGTGATTAAGAATATGTTTATTTATGTGGTGTTCCAACGGTTTAGACAGCACCGACAGAATAGAAATGGGCCTGTAATTAGAAGGATCTTCATAGTCACCCGATTTGTGGATAGGTATAATTTTGGCTACTTTAAATGCTTTAGGAAAACGATTTTTAGCAATACATAAATTGTAAACATAGGTCAAAGTTTCAGTTATTGCAGGAGCTGACAATTTCAATATTTTAGAATCAATTCCATCAACGCCTCGAGTATTGGTCTGTTTTAAGTGATTAAGATAATTAAAAACTTCATGTACACTCAAAAACGGAATGTTAGGGCAATCATTAACATGCTTGGATTCACAAAAATTGTGCAGAATATCTAAATTGTTTTCGGACGATCTATCTGACGTTATAATTGAATTTGCAATGTTACAAAAGTGTACATTCATGTCTTCGGTAGATAGGTCTTTTGGGGATGAGATGCTGGCATTTACATTTTTATTGGTTAATAAATTTATTGCTTTCCAAATGGATTTGCTATCTGATCTAGAAGAAATAAGATTTTTAAAGTAAGCTCTTTGTGCAGATCGTTTTAAAGAATTAACTAAGTTTCTTTGTTTTTTAAAATCATAGTCATTCCCTGACATCAAAAGCCTCTCTCTTTCATTAATGGCAGCGTCTATGTCCTTTGATATCCAAGGTTTTTTAGGGTTATTTCTGATACGTACTGTTTTAAAAGGAGCGTGTTTGTCATAAATATTAAGGAAACTATGGTACCAGATTTCAAAAGCTTCATCTGGATCATTGAACTGATAAACAGAAAGTAACCAAGGAGAATTTGCTAGTTCAAGAAGAAAAGAGTCTATGTCAAAATGAGTAAAGGATCTACGAGTTATTAGCTTATGAGAATTCCTAGGAATTTTAAC
>CM065697.1:4386792-4399292 GCA_017654935.2 Phymorhynchus buccinoides
AAAAAAAAAGAAGAAAAAAGAGAAAGAGCAGAGGGTTGAAAAGGAGTAGGAATGGAAGAAGATAGGGAGAGACAGAAATAAGTTATTGACACATAGAATTCAGATGTATTCTTCTTCTTCTTGTTTTCTTCTTCATCCTCATAGATGTTCTTCTTCTCCCCTTCCTCCTCCTCCTCTCCCTCCTCTTCCTGCTTATGTTTCTTATGTTTTCCTCATCCCCCCCTGCTTATCTTCAGTCTTTTTTCTCATCCTTCTTCTTCTTCTTCCTTTCTCTTCTTGTCCTAATCCTCCTCCTCCTTCTCCTTCTTCCAGGCCACAGCCGCCATTAATCACCTTTTGTATGTTTCTAGCTTGATGCAGTGGAACCTCGACTCCCTCCCACTTAAAGATCCACCAGATCACGTGTCAAAATCACGGGTTTCACGTGTTTTTTTCTCTTATAGTTGGAAATAAAATTTTGTTTTGACCAGTTCTCACTCCCATAAAAAATGCCCCCAAATTCAAACCGAAACATCATTTTAAAGCGCAGCCTCAATTTGAAGTTGGGGACATGTGTATTTGGGTCACAACTACCCAGAAAAAACCCCCAAAGGACTTAATCGTGGTGCGTCAGTGTATATTTAAGACATACTTCTCTGAGACATTGCTCTTCTTTATAAGTATTAAAATTATCTCCCTTAAGCAGCTCCCTCCCACTTAAGGCCTTGTATTGGATTATCTTTCAAGGTCTTAAAAGAGAGGTTCAACTGTATTGTCAACCGTAGCTATTCTCCCCGTTTTCTTTCAGTGGGCTGTCCCAAAGGTCACTCCCTGTCCCAGGGATCCTCTCAGTGTCAGCCTTCTGTTTCTTTCAGTGGGCTGTCTCAAAGGTCACTACCTGTCCCAGGGATCCTCTCAGTGTCAGCCTTCTGTTTCTGTCAGTGGGCTGTCCCAAAGGTCACTACCTGTCCCAGGGATCCTCTCAGTGTCAGCCTTCTGTTTCTTTCAGTGGGCTGTCATAAAGGTCACTACCTGTCCCAGGGATCCTCTCAGAGTCAGCCTTCTGTTTCTTTCAGTGGCCTGTCCCAAAGGTCACTACCTACCCCAGGGATCCTCGCAGTGTCAGCCTTCTGTTTCTTTCAGTGGGCTGTCCCAAAGGTCACTACCTGTCCCAGGGATCCTCTCAGTGTCAGCCTTCTGTTTCTTTCAGTGGGCTGTCCCAAAGGTCACTCCCTTGTCCCATGGATCCTCTCAGTGTCAGCCTTCTGTTTCTTTCAGTGGGCTGTCCTAAAGGTCACTACCTGTCCCAGGGATCCTCTCAGTGTCAGCTTTCTGTTTCTTTCAGTGGGCTGTCCCAAAGGTCACTACCTACCGCAAGGGTCCTCTCAGTGTCAGCCTTGTTCGTGGGGCCACTTTGCTTCTGGAGACGGCTCCACGTCCTGCCTGCCCTGCCCCACAGGGACCAACACCTCTTCCCCTGGAGCCTGGGGCATGGACTGCTGTCGCCCATGGACTGACGGCCTCAACTGACTCTGATGTGTGGAGTAGGATTGAGTAGAAGATTAGAAGAGGACTGATGACATTTTAGTCCAGTAAAGCAAACTATAAGTATGTTCTATTACATTATAATACACTCTCTGATATTTGTGTAAGTTTTCCATTAAATGCTAATATAATGCGGCCTATGTATATATTATTATACAAAGCGTTGATATTAAGCCAGTTAAATGATAGTGTTTTGGTCTTAAAGTTCAGTATGTATTTGTATGGTATCAGGACAAGTACCCCCCCCCGGACAAGCACCCCCCGGACAAGCACCCCCCGGACAAGTACCCCCGGACAGGCACCCCCTGGACAAGTACCCCCTAGGACAAGTACCCTCCGGACAAGTACCCCCCGGAAAACATATATATAGTGAAATAAAAAAAAGTGTTTATTATTAAGTGTTTATTATTTTTAAACCCAGATAACACTGCTCGCTGCGCCGTGGTCGACGAGCACTCCCCTTCGCTCATGCCATGTGGAACGTCCGTATGCAGTCTAATGTGGGAGCCTACCATCCTAGTATCTGGCATTTTCTGGATGTATTGCGACGTGAGCAATCCCTCAACGAAGTCATCATGACCCAGATACTAGCTGGACAAGCGGCTCCACCACAACGCGGCAAAGACAAGGCCATCACCGAGCGCTTAGTTAGTGTTGTGGCCGAATATGGCAACCGCCCTATCCTGGACTTTCTACGAGGCATTGCACACAACATACAGATGTAGATTATATTAAGAACATTTTGCCTTGTATATAATTGCTGGTATATATTTGCCTGGTATATAATTGCCTTGCATATAGAAATTAGTCCATGGAATGCAAAATGTAAAATAAAATATTTTAATAATAAACACTTTTTGGCTCACGTCGTTCTTTAAAACAAAGTGAGTCTATAGTATCGTACATGTTCGGTTGTGTGTCTGTGTGCATGTGTGTGTGTGTGTGTTGCGTCCGTGGCCCCGACCTTTAACCTTAACTCAAACCTTAACGTTGTCATTTTCTCTAAACATATAAGGCGTTAGAGGGTTAAAGTTAGCAGGATACTTGATTTTGACGTGATCCTTCAAGTCACGACGATCAAAGCAGTCATATACATTGATAAAGAACAAAATAAAGATAATCATGTGTTGCAGAGATTACTGTTGTGCAACCTTTAACCTTGACTCAGTCACACTCTTCAAACTAAAGAAGACTCTCACTCTCCACTGAAACTTTAACGTTGTCGTTTTCTAAAAAAACACCATAAGATGTTAGAGGATTAAGGTTAGCAGGATACTTGATTTTGACGTGAGCCTTCAAGTCATGGCGATCAAAGCAGTCAGATACATCGGTAAGGAACAAAAGAAAGAAAATCATTTGTTGCAGAGATTACTGTTGTGTTGTACCGAGTAGGAGATACTGGAAAGAAGACTCTCCATTAGATATACAAAAACGCTCTTTAAAAAGAAACACAAGACTTCAGGTGTGTACAAATAGGTACATTTTAACGTCGTTAACTTATATTTTCTGTAACTAAATGGATGTACCGAGTGTGTGCGTTGACGGCCCGGTTGTTTCGTTTTATTTGCGCGTTTGAGTTTGAGTTTGACAACGGTTGTTCGTGTTCATTCGCATATCATCTCTGCGCATGCAACAAGGCAACAAGGCCTAGGCCTAGAGAATAAGATATCACGCCTTACCTCATAATCAAGACGACGTACTTAACATTTAGCCCACATTCATTTCAGTCTTGAAAAAAAATATACGGAAAATCCAGGGTTCGTCGATTTCACTGCCTTCGACGTACGAATCCTTTGTTAGGCCTAGACGATTGATCACCATGTGCAAAGACTGTACAGGGGAAGATAAACATGGATGAGCTTGCTGGCTGTGACCTTGACCTTTGCTTTGTGGCAGAGGGGGGGGGGGGGGGGGGGGAATTAACGAAACGAAAATAAAATATTAGGACTAATATAAAAAATCTTACAGAAATGTAGATGATGTGGAACAAGTTTTCATCGCATGAACAATCAGTTTAAAACAGTAACAGATCAGGAGTATGGCCTTACGAATTACGCAACTTCAATTATTAATTTTCTAAGAGTAAGAGGCTTAGACCTACAGGCAAAGACTGTAGGCCTACTACAGGTGTCCGTAGAACCCCCCCTTACCCCGGCGGGGGGGGGGGGGGGGGGGGGGGGGGGGGGGGGGGGGGGGGGGGGGGGGGGGGGGGGGGGGGGGGGGGGGGGGGGATTGGTCACTATGTTTTTTTTTTTCTGAAAGCTTGGTCAATATGCTTTTCAATTTTACTTGTTTGCCAAAAATAAAAATAGGGCTCCACTATGTTACATGCGCATATATAAACATACATATAATTAAATTTTAAAGAAATGGGTAGGGGTAATTTAATGCATAGAAATAATTTAATTTACACAGTAAAATAAAAATTAATTCTGTTTTCAGATGCACAAGTGTCTACATAACAGTATTCTCTCTATACAGGCATGGGAATTGTCATGGTAATTCCCATGCCTGCTATAGTAATACAAATCAGACGTGAGCCTTGAAGGCTTTGCCTCTTGTTTATTTATATACTTGCCTTTTTGGATACCAGCATGGACACAGAGCACATAGCTCGAAAGGTCTGCTTTTTAATAAATGTTCCTTTTACAGTTATTTCTACTTGTTGTGTTTTCCTTATTAATGTTCTGATAATTGCCTTGTATATAGAAAGTCCATAAAATGTAAAATAAAATATTTTAATAATAAACACATTTTTTTTTAAATTTCACTATATATATGTTTTCCGGGGGGTACTTGTCCGGGGGGTTCTTGTCCTAGGGGGGTACTTGTCCAGGGGTGGTGCCTGTTCGGGGGGTACTTGTCTTGTCGGGGGGGTACTTGTCCTAGAACCATTTGTATATACAACGTTCATATTAAACACAGTTTAATAATTGTAACTTCATATTAAGGAAAGATAATGTGTAATAGTATTTGAAACTGATTGTTACGTTTACAAAATGTTTACATAGCAGTTCACATTACCTACAGAGTTTTGGGTGCTTGTTTACTTCAGTGCCACCAAAATAAACTTTTGGGATATATAATGATACTGTGTAGTGCACTGCCCTCTGTATGTCGACGGTGTGTGTGAGCCTTTTGTTTTGCATATTTCATTATTCCGAATAAAGTATGTTTTACTTTATTAAAAGTCCACTTGCGTGTGTGTATATCTCTGTCTGTCTCGCTGTGTGTATAGCTCTGTCTGTCTCGCTGTGTGTATATCTCTGTCTGTCTCGCTGTGTGTCTCTGGGTTGTGCGTTTTTCAGCTTTGTCTGTACCTTTCTGTTCCTCTCCAGGCTTGTTCTCTTTCATTAGCTTTCTGTCCTTTCTCTATCCCTGTCTGTCTGTTTGTCCACTTTTCTCTCTTTGTCATTGTCTTTTACCCGCAGTAACGTGATAAATATTGTAGGAGATTTTTATTTATTTTATTTCCTTGGTGCAGTTTTATTTTCCTAAAAATGAAATATTTCTTTGTCATAGGAAAATAATACTCCCAATATTGTTGGAAAATAACACCCTTGCAGTCTTTCTTTCTTGAATGTTTGTCCAGCTACACCTTGAGTTGGCGGAGAATGGCAAGAACAGAGAAAGTAGGGTAGGTCCTTTACTGAAATGTTTTTTTATAATTGGTTGACATAAACCTGTAGTAGGGGCCAACAGTAAATGAGAGCTGTATTATAAATGACTTTCAACAGTATCGGAACACCATTGGTACGCCTTGTGAAAGACTATGACCCTCAAACTAGGATGTGTTTGCGCTGGCGCTAGTGCTGCAGTATAGGTGGTTGGTTGCGTGGCTTTTGTGGACTGTCCTCAACCCTATCTACCCTCAATTATCTTTGGCCGAGAGCGGAGTGGGGATGTACCTTGCGTAAGGCTTCCTAACTATAAACAAAGTTTAACTCAGCCTACTGAAAAAACGGGTGCCACCTCTACTATTTGGCTGTTACAGTCGGAAACGACAGACAGGTATATATATGTTACAGCAAATTTACAAAACCAGGAAATTTGCACATTTCCTAACATTTTCAGGGAATATGCAAATTTCTTGTTTCACTCAGGGATTTTGACTCTCTCTTTCTTGACTTTAAGAAGGCATTTGATCTTGTGAATCATAAAATATTATTACAAAAGCTAGCACTATACCTGCAGGACGAAAATACAGTTTCTTTTTTTACATCCTATCTTACTAACAGAACACAGTTTGTCCTAAGTAATGGTGCAGTTTTAGATAATAAGATAATTAAGACTGGTGTGCCGCAAGGATCTGTTTTAGGACCCCTCCTGTTCTGCTTATTTATTAATGACCTACCCCTTTCAATATCAGATGAAAGTGTCTCATGCGATCTGTTTGCTGACGACTCCTCCCTCCACTCTAGTGCAACTTGTTTATCCTCCATTCAAACCTCATTACAAACAGCTTTAAATGATGTTTCTGCCTGGTGTGACCAAAACCTGATGGTCATCCACCCTACAAAAACCAAAAGCATGGTAATTACTTCAAGACAAAAACATCAGAACGAACCTCTAAATCTCAAAGTTTATTTAAAGGATAACATCATTGACCAAGTAAAAGAGCACCGCGTCCTGGGTGTGATCATAGATGAAGAACTGAAGTGGCAGACCCATATTGAGAAGATAGCACACAAGCTTGCACGTAGCCTATTCCTACTAAAAAAACCTTAGACCTTTCTTAGATACAGAGGAACGCAAATTATTCTTTCATGCCCACTGTCTCTCTCACGTCAACTATGCATCTGTAGTTTGGGATTCTACCGCCAGATGTCACCTATTAAAACTCAATTCTATCTACAAAAGAGCAGCTAAAATTATTCTTCCTGACGCAAACCTCACCACATCAGAAAAACAAGCAAAATTAAACATCCTTCCGTTAGATTCACAATTAAAGTACAACAAAGCAATCATCATGTACAAAGTGCATAATGACTTGGTCCCACAATACCTACAATTATTAGTTACCCCGGCATCACATCGTTATGGTTCCAGCAACTACATTTTGCCAAACACTAGAATTGACAAATACAAATCAAGTTTTGCCTTCTCAGGTTCCTCAATTTGGAATTCCCTTCCCTCTGCCATTCAGTTATGCCCTTCCATCTCACGATGCAAAAAGATGGTGCGGGCAAACATAATTTACAGCCCTGCTTAAATCCTGTGTCATTTTGAACGCACACTGTATAACTGTATTGCCTTGTGTACACCTACATGTGAATTGAATGTTTACATCTCAGTTTTATGCTTTGTTTATTTGTTTGCCTTTAAACTGCTTGTTAAATGTGTTTGGATTGATGTTGCTTTCACCTCCTACTTGTCATCAATTATTTGTTTCACTATGTGTATTTTTTTTAATATTTTTATTTTATTTTAACAACAACATTTTTTTTTATATCTTTGTATAAACAATGTATATGTGTATGAGAGAGAGTCAGAGAGAGAGGAGAGAGAGAGAGAGAGAGAGAGAGAGAGAGAGAGAGAGAGAGAGAGAGAGAGAGAGAGAGAGAGAGAGAGTATGTTTACAAATGTTTTTTGTTTCTTAAATTTGTTTTTCTTTTATCCAAGGACAGATTGTAAGAATAGGCATCGCCTAAAATTTTTATCCTTGTCAAATAAAGTTTTCCAGTGTCCAGTGTCCAATGTCTCTCTCTCTCTCTCTCTCTCTCTCTCTCTCTCTCTCTCTCTCTCTCTCTCTCTCTCTCTCTCTCTCTCTCTCTCTCTCTCTCTCTCTCTCTCTCTCACACACTTTGTCTCTCTATTTTTGTTATCTTACATAAGATTTTTACCATTTCTTTTTAATTAAGTGCTGGTTAGCTTTTATTGTGGACTTTCAATCTGGTGCAAAGAGGACAACCATTCTCTTATAGAAAGTCTTCTAGCTCAGCTTGAACATTCACTGTGGACATTCTTTGCAGGCCGACATGCAGACTGAAGAGTCTTTCACGAGACGAAACAGCTGTCTTTGCATAGGCATTGTCTATCTCCCCCATTGGGAGAAAAAGTAAATCAGCACATTATTTTATTTTCTTCTTTTCAGAACACAGAACAAATCGTAAAGTTAAAGTTATAGTAATTGAGTTTGTTTCTTAGGTTCACAAACACATACATTGGGCTCAATAAAAGTTTTATTAAAGCAAACTATTTTTATACGAGGAAAGTTTAATGGTGTGTTTGTTTCTTCTTCTTCTTCAATTTCTGATCGTTTATACTTTGTTTCTCTGTCTTACTGTATCTGGCTCCCTGATTGTCTCTGTCTTCTTGTTTCTCTCTCGCACTGCTTCTCTCTCTTATTGTTTCTGTCTCTCTTTGTGTCTGTCTGTCTCTCTCTCTTTTTCCCTCTCTCCCCCCTCTCTCTCTCACTCTCGCTCGCACCCTCCCCATCTCTCTCTCTCTCTCTCTATCTCTCTCTCTCTCTCTCTCTCTCTCTCTCTCTCTCTCTCTCTCTCACTGCCTCTCTCTCATATTGTTTCTGTCTCTCTTTGTGTCTGTCTGTCTCTCTCTCTTTTTCCTCTCTCCCCCCTCTCTCTCTCACTCTCGCACCCCTCCCCCATCTCTCTCTCTCTCTCTCTCTCTCTCTCTCTCTCTCTCTCTCTCACTGCCTCTCTCTCTTATTGTTTCTGTCTCTCTTTGTGTCTGTCTGTCTCTCTCTCTTTTTTCCTCTCTCCCCCCTCTCTCTCTCACTCTCGCACCCTCCCCATCTCTCTCTCTCTCTCTCTCTCTCTCTCTCTCTCTCTCTCTCTCTCTCTCCTCTGTCTCTCTCTCTCTCTCTCTCTCTCTCTCTCTCTCTCACTGCCTCTCTCTCTTATTGTTTCTGTCTCTCTTTGTGTCTGTCTGTCTCTCTCTCTTTTTCCTCTCTCTCCCCCCTCTCTCTCTCACTCTCGCACCCTCCCCATCTCTCTCTCTCTCTCTCTCTCTCTCTCTCTCTCTCTCACTGCCTCTCTCTCTTATTGTTTCTGTATCTCTCTGTCTCTGTCTGTTTGTCTGTCTGTCTGTCTGTCTGTCTGTCTCTCTCTCTCTCTCTCTCTCTCTCTCTCTCTCTCTCTCTCTCTCTCTCTCTCTCTCTCTCTCTCTCTCTCTCTCTCTCTCTCTCTCTCTCTATCTCTCGCATATACACACACACAAACTCCCCTCTCTTATTGTTTCTGTCTCTCCCTGTATCTGTCTGCCTCCCTCAAACTCTCTGTCTCTCTCCCTGTATCTGTCTGCCTCCCTCAAACTCTCTGTCTCTCTCTAGGGCCAGCCACACGTCCACTAAAATCGCACGGCACTCTTCTTTTTCACTCCGTCTCTCTCTCTCTGTCTCTCTCTCTCTCTCTCTCTCTCTCTCTCTCTCTCTCTCTCTCTCTCTCTCTCTCTCTCTCTCTCTTCTCTCTCTCTCAATCTCTCTCCAATCTCCCCACCCCTCTCTCTCATTCTCGCACTGTCTCTTTCTCTTATTGTTTATGCATTTCTCTGTCTCTGTCTCTGCCCCCCCCCCCTCTCTCTCTCTCACACATACACATTGCCTCTATCATTCTCTTTTGCTCTATCTTTGTCTTTTTCTCACGGTCTCTCTCTCTCTTTTTCTCTACCTCTCTGTCTCCCTCTCACTCTATCTCTCTGTCTTACTGTTTCTCTCTCATTGTTTCTCTCCATCACTATATCTCTCTGTTCCCCTATCTCACTGACCCTCTGCATCTTTGTTCTTTCTGTCTTTCTCACTGTCTATCTCATTGTCTCTGTTTCTACCTCTTTACATTTTCTATATGGGTGGGTGTTTGTGGGTGTGAGTGGGGGAGGGGGGTGGGGTGGAGGGAGGGGGGCTGGGAGTGTTTTCTTTGGGGGGGGGGGGGGTTCTTTAAACTTGAATTGCTGTTGCGTGTCCATGTATGCCTTGTTGTATTATATTACTTTGTGTATTTTTGTCATTATTAACTATTGTTGCCAGTTGTTTGTTGTGCTTTTTCTGTTCATCATTTCCTTCATTAATTGTTGTTTATCTGCTTGAGGGCAGTGATGTAAAAAAGCTACCCAGCTTATCTGTTTAACCTTTAATGAAAACATTCGTATTCCTATTCTTTCTGTGTTTTTTATATATCTCTGTGTGTGTCTCTATCTCTCTTTTGGTGTGTCTCTATCTGTCTCTATCTGTCTCTCAATGTCTCTCTGTCGCTGTCTCTCTTTCTCTCACCCTCCCCCCTTTTCCTTCCTCATCAGTCACACAAACATCGCACGCAAAACAACCAACAACAGCAACAAAATTGGGTGGTGCGCCTCTGGCTGCGACGCGCTCTCCAGGTGGGAGCAACCCGAATTTCACAGAGACGCCTCTGTGACTATAAAGTACCTAGCCTAACCTAAATCTGCCTCTCTCTCATTGATGCTCTCCTTCCCACTATCTCTATTCCCATTTTTGTTAATGTTAATTGTTCTGGGTTCATCACACACACACACACACACACACACACACACACACACACACACACAGAGACTTTTCCCTCTCACTAATTCATCGACTTAAAAAACAACAACAATTTTCTTAAGTCTAATAATCACCATTGTTGTGAAAAGACATTACATATATTAAATCAATGAAGAGTCTAAGAACACCCAGATGGATGTTAATAGCTTCCATTACCCCCCCCACACACACACACACACACACACACAAACACACACACATTTCCCTCTTCCTGATCCTTGTCAGTTCTAGGCCAGGCCACTTTGACCCAACAGTTTAGTGGACACTCAGCACATGACACAACACTTAGCGCAATGGTAAGTACCTACCACTTCCGTCTTCTGCCCGAATGATACTGTTATTATTGTTAGACTAATCATCGCATTATCTCTGGTCCATGACAACGCATGCACTACTGGTAAGCACTCGTGATCTTGGGGCTTATTACATTGTATAAGTTCCATTCTTTTCTAGAACAGTATGTCAAGTGGCCTCGTGTTATGTGTGCCTGTTATTTATTCATTAATTTATTTAAAACATATACGCATGCACAAAAGAAGTAAGAAAAAAACACCCACAACCAACCAAACAAAAACAACAAAAATCGAGCAAGTTGTTACATTCCATTGTTTCGTGCCAGATAGGAGAGCACTTGTTATCCTATTTTTAGGATACAGCAAATAAAATGTATTTATTTATTTACTTTATCACATTTCATTCATTTATTCAAAACCCTACATTTCCCCAAGACGAGAACGGAAAAAATAACAAAAGGAACGACTCTCTGTTTGTTTCTCGTTACTATGGTTAATAAATGCATTAATGATAACTTAAAAGTGGCACATTATATGTAGTTTTAGTGTGGGTGCCGACGAGAACACCAGCAACCCCCACCCCGCCACGTTTCCTCGCATGTAATTCGTGAACCGCTGCAATAATCACTTCAATGAATATAGTGTTATATCACTAGCAGCTGAGGTACAGTGATAAGCAGAGAATATTGCGATGGCTTAGAATCAAAGCGGACCATCTTTAGATAGTCCATTGACTTATTATTGATGTTATTGAAAAAACTAAGAACTTAATTTGTTAACGTATTTTTAACGTATTTAAAAAGACTGCAAATATTACAAAACGGGGATTATGCTTTTGATATTTCTGCAGGTTTTTTTGGTATGCAAGTTATTACCGGTAGTTTTCGCAATAGGTTCAATAATACGTCAATGGACTATCTAAAGATAGTCCGTTTTGACTCCAAGCCATCGACTATTTGTGCTGGGTACAGCAAAAAAGTCCTCTGTCACTTTGCGTTCCCTATTCTATATCTCGTGAACTGCTGCATGGAATCACTTCACATTTTATGATGTTACATTACTAGCAGCTGAGCTGCAGGTAAAAGTATAGTCAGGGAGAGTCGCCGAGTAAATTCCTTAACCAATAGATAACCGGAATCTGCAATCAGTTTTTGATAAACACGGTCTTAATTTTTATTTGAACAAACCCAAAGTTATGATTTATAGAAAAAGAAGGCATATAGAAAATCAGAAAAACAATATGCCAAAGCGTATAAGGGGAGCACTTTGGAGGCATGAATAGCTACAAGTATCCCGGTTTTCAGCGTTTGTGTTTTGTTATCTCCGTTTCACTTTGACTGACTAATGCATTGTCTTATGTAAAAGCACTGGAAGATTCAACAAGAAGAGATACACATTATTATAAAACATTAAAACATCACGAAACAGTATAGAGTTTATGTAATAAAAACATAACCGTCTTCTCTTAAATTATTTAATTATTTAATATATTATTATGATGAAGAGATGAAACAGACTGCAACATCACTGGAACATTTATTGTCTGTATGTTTGACACTATGGTAAAGCCAATGCAATTTTATGCTGCCAAAAGTTGTGGCAGTAATCGATATAAAATCGTTGAAGCAGTTCAGTTGTTAACCTGGGCCTGTATTCACGTTGAGATAGCATGAGACTTAGCATGATGCTAACTTAGAAGCTCTTCCAAAAGTCCTATTAAATCCTATAGGACATTGGAAGAGCTTCTAAGTTAGCATCATGCTAAGTCTCATGCTATCTCAACGTGAATACCGTCCCTGGGCCTGTATTCACGTTGAGATAGCATGAGACTTAGAATCATGCTAACTTAGAAGCTCTTCCAAAAGTCCTATTAAATCCTATAGGACATTGGAAGAGCTTCTAAGTTAGCATCATGCTAAGTCTCATGCTATCTCAACGTGAATACAGGTCCTGTACAACATAAGTGTCCTTTTCCAGATCTATGGACGGCAAAAGAGTATACATTTGTCGCCGTTTGTAACTTTCTTTTCTTTTGCTTTTCTGTCTATCCGGGCTGTAACTCGTGAACCGGTAAAACAGAATCGCTCCAAAGTTTGGGTGGTGGTGTATCATGGTGCAAAAATAGTCGCAAAGAAAAATCATAAACGTGGTGATATTGACCTTGG
>CM065697.1:4404292-4414292 GCA_017654935.2 Phymorhynchus buccinoides
ATGAAGATCCATATGTGACATTGCGAGAAGTAAGTGAGAAGACAACAACAGACTGATGAAGATCCATATGTGACATTGCGAGAAGTAAGTGAGAAGACAACAACAGACTGATGAAGATCCATATGTGACATTGCGAGAACTAAGTGAGAAGACAACAACAGACTGATGAAGATCCATATGTGACATTGCGAGAACTAAGTGAGAAGACAACAACAGACTGATGAAGATCCATATGTGACATTGCGAGAACTAAGTGAGAAGACAACAACAGACTGATGAAGATCCATATGTGACATTGCGAGAACTAAGTGAGAAGACAACAACAGACTGATGAAGATCCATATGTGACATTGCGAGAAGTAAGTGAGAAGACAACAACAGACTGATGAAGATCCATATGTGACATTGCGAGAACTAAGTGAGAAGACAACAACAGACTGATGAAGATCCATATGTGACATTGCGAGAACTAAGTGAGAAGACAACAACAGACTGATGAAGATCCATATGTGACATTGTGAGAACTAAGTGAGAAGACAACAACTGACTGATGAAGATCCATATGTGACATTGCGAGAACTAAGTGAGAAGACAACAACAGACTGATGAAGATCCATATGTGACATTGCGAGAACTAAGTGAGAAGACAACAACAGACTGATGAAGATCCATATGTGACATTGCGAGAAGTAAGTGAGAAGACAACAACAGACTGATGAAGATCCATATGTGACATTGCGAGAACTAAGTGAGAAGACAACAACAGACTGATGAAGATCCATATGTGACATTGCGAGAACTAAGTGAGAAGACAACAACAGACTGATGAAGATCCATATGTGACATTGCGAGAACTAAGTGAGAAGACAACAACAGACTGATGAAGATCCATATGTGACATTGCGAGAACTAAGTGAGAAGACAACAACAGACTGATGAAGATCCATATGTGACATTGCGAGAAGTAAGTGAGAAGACAACAACAGACTGATGAAGATCCATATGTGACATTGCGAGAACTAAGTGAGAAGACAACAACAGACTGATGAAGATCCATATGTGACATTGCGAGAACTAAGTGAGAAGACAACAACAGACTGATGAAGATCCATATGTGACATTGCGAGAACTAAGTGAGAAGACAACAACAGACTGATGAAGATCCATATGTGACATTGTGAGAACTAAGTGAGAAGACAACAACTGACTGATGAAGATCCATATGTGACATTGCGAGAACTAAGTGAGAAGACAACAACAGAGAAGAAACACGCACAAAAAACGTGTCTGTATTTCTCTAATGTTTTCCTCTTTGAAAGTGAAACTTTTTTGCGAACAATAGAAAAGATATGCCTAAACATCTTCTCGTGAGAATGGTCACAACAATATATATTACCCAATGTCCTAAGTGAGAACATATGACTCGATGTAATGCTTGTTTGATAGCAATGCTTGGAAAAGCTTGACCATAGACTCAAATAAATATGTGATGACATCACAGGGAACGAGACTTGGCAGAGCTTCTGTATCCTTTTACACAGAAGCGCCAATGAGATGTAGAGTGGTCTTCACTGTGACAAACCAGTTGTGCTGCAGGCAAAATTCCATGTTTGTACGTGACGTTTTTGTATTTATTTAATAACCCAAGGGCCTGTATTATTGCTATTATGCCAAAGAAAACAACACTTATGGAAACCCATTTCACTCAAGTGGATTTGTCAGACGTTAGCGGCGTCTAACGATTAATACAAACAAGGCTCTACTTTTGCATGACAATGCTATTTCCTACAAGGTCAAGGTCGCCTTGACCTTCTGAAAAGAGTAAGGTCATCTATCTCTGAACAACCTATTCTACTCTCTTCACGTATCTCTAAATGACTTTTATTTTTTTCAAATCTTTTTAGAATGTTCCGCTGGACGAATTTTTCTGGCGCGTAGGCCCTCGCAAAAAGCTCAAAATCACATCTCTGACCATCGCCACATAGAGGCTACCAACTTGACCTTGACACCCGGCATAGGGGGCTGTAACTGTGCATACGAAGAGGAAAGGTGTCCCTCCTAGGAATGCAAACGTTTAATGGCTGTGAACTCATTTAACCCTTTAACCGCCAAAGTCGCATTTTAACACCTATGTCACTAAAAGGCATCAAATTGGGGTATATTATCCAAATACCCTATTGTCTTAGTTTGGGGAAGTAAGGATAGACCTTATTTTATATATCTCACAGAAGAATCCACAATACTGCAGATGGATTTTGTTCTCTACCCTGGTAATTTTAATGGACATTTTTGGATGAAATATGGCTGGCGGTGAAAGGGTTTATTGTCATGTTTTAAGGACACAAGGACAACATCTACTGATCAACCCACATAAAACAGTGGCAAAGCGAAAGCGGGTTAATGGCTTTAGGGCTCTCTGTCTGTTCCTGACTGACTGCCTAGGTTAACACGATAGCGTTTGAACGGTGGGATCTAGGAGCTTTTAATTTTGCATGCGTATAGGTAGTTATGGTGTCTTGTTGGAGACTTGATAAACCTAATTATTGATTTTGTTATAAACAGGCAGTAGGATTTCTGCTACTTTGTGCTTTAACTTTTTTAGAAAAAGGGCGAGGCTGGGAATCGAACTTGAGCCCATCGCGCATTGAAAATGCCATCACACGTCTTAACTATTTTGTCACTTTCCTTCTTACTTTACTTACAGCCATGTTTCATTGACATTTAGACTCAAATACGCCAATTACTCATAATGGTTGAACATTCCTTAGCTTCCGATCCCGCAAGGGTACCATACATTCACATTGTTTGTCCCATCCATCACACACGTGACGTTTTCTGATGGTTTGGGTGTCTACGTCATGTGAAGTACTTAAGCAACTAAGTATTTCCACCTTCCCCAATTATATAATAGTTAATTACACAATAGTCTATTGTCATTTCTACCATCATGGTTTCTGGTAAGTGGTCTTTGGAACATGTTTGTGTCTGTATTTCACTCTCTATCGTGTCTAAGTTTTACATTAATTGTATTCATAGTAGTAAAAGTAGCACTAGCAGCATGAATTATGATTAAGTACTGTTATTAGCATTGATGTTAGTAGCAATGACAGTCCTATTATGGCCTTAGTTGTCGACGGGGCTATGCGTTTAATCTTAATCTCAATATCAGTAGCAATGTAAAGAAGTAAATATGTTGATAAATATAATATTATAATATGTGTTGCAGGAAGAAATCAGCAGCCACAGCAGCTGCTGTTGGTGTTTGTGGTGTGCTGGCTGTCCTCAACCCATGCAAGGTCTACGAATCTTCCTGCCCCCTTACAATCGAAATGTCCACAGGTAAAGTATCTCAGATGTTGGGATGTTCTGTTAACAGTTTGTGGTTTGCGTGACCACTCTACTTTTATTTCAAAGTTAACCATGAACAAGGTCAAATAAAAAAAATGTCAAGGTCAACAAACTTCAGGAATGTCTCCCACCACATTCCTTGGGCAAGGACGATCAATAATTGACAATGGATGTTCGAGTATAAGTGTACGACCAAAAGACATGGATACACAGATACATAGATATATAGATAGATACATACATACATACATACATACATACATGCATACATACATGCATACATGCATACATGCATGCATGCATGCATGCATGCATGCATGCATGCATACATACATACATACATACATACATACATACATACATACATACATACATACATACATACATACATACATACATACATACATACATACATACATACATACATACATACATACATACATACATACATACATATCAATTACTTCAATGCAAAGTTTGTAAATCTACAAATATGCATAATTGTCCAGAACATTTCAAACAAAATGTAGCACACACACACGCTGGTATTGAACACATGCGTCGTTCCTCCACCTTGCTGTCATTCTTGATAATTTGAACGGCACGTTTCTGATTTTCTGACCACAGTTGATTAAGGTCGTCCTTTTCTATTCTCCGTGACGTGTATGCATACATACATACATACATACATACATACATACATACATACATACATACATACATACATACATACATACATACATACATGCATACATACATACATACATACATACATACATACATACATACATACATACATACATACATACATACATACATACATACATACATACATACATACATACATACATACATACATACATACATACATACATACATACATACATACACATGCATACATACATACATACATACATACATACATACATACATACATACATACATACATACATACATACATACATACATACATACATACATACATACATACATACATTATGGACGTATATGCGTTACAAATGTAATTGCTTATATGAATGGATAATGAGTTCAAGTGTTGATAAACGTAGGCTAACAATGATAACACAGCTCAAATAATAACAGCTTTTTACCAATGGATACAAAAGTGACATTATTATGATTACATTTAGAACATTGGACAGGGTGATATAAAGCCAGAAATAATGTCTAAGACAGACAATAATGACACTTTAATCCAAGATAATTTATGACCTAACAAAAATATGCTCTTCTACTTCTGGGGGACCGTTGCATATTCCTCTCTCAGTTTCAATGCATAGAAAGTATACATAGAAATTTTCCTAGATTCTAGCAAGCCCATAATGTTAAGTATGGTATGTAAGGATTTCACATTGAAGTTGTCCAGAACTTCCCTTAGATGCACACACACACACACACACACACACACACACACACACACACACACACACACACACACACACACACACACACACACACACACACACACACACACACACACACACACACACACACACACACACACACACACACACACACACACACACACACACACACACACACACACACACACACACACACACACACACACACACACACACACACACACACACACACACACACACACAATCTGAATTACTATTAATGGAAAGACGTTAAACTAATAGTCTGGTGGCAGAGACCCTTTTTTCCGATAACCTAGACATTTCTGGTAACAATCGTTTCTTTGCATTTTTCAGTAGTCTGGACCTTGTAGTTCAAGAATCCGTTGGAAGGTCTCATGACCACCTCTTGGCATGTTCATAATTCAAGATGGCGGCCAACATGGCTGCCATGGCTAAATAATACGGTTTGCTCTAATCTTTAAAATATACAACATATGAAACTGAAATTGCAGTGTCAAGAGTAAACTTGCTGTGGACAGGAAGTCTGGATCTAAAATCCAGTTACATATTTAACCACCTTAAAATTCAAAATGGCGGCCAACATGGCGGCCAAATACTCACGTTGGTTATAACTTGTGAACTTCAACACCTACAACTATTATTTTGATGTCTAGGATAAGGTTTAGTGTGCCAAACAATCCATTTCCGGTATGAAGAATTATATTCTTACATCAAAATGGCGGCCAAGATGGCGACCGAGCAACTCCAGTAGCAAAGACGTCGAAAATGCTGTTTATAGGAATTAACGTAAATGATTATAAAAGGGTTTGTGGGGACGAGAAATCCATTTCTTAAGTTAAAAAATTGTTTTGTCAGATTAAGATATCAACCACGATGTTAAACACGCACTAATTTCAAAATGACGGACAAGATGGCGGCCAAATTCTTCCATTTGCTATAATTTATGAACTAGAACTCATAAAAATAAAAGTTTAATATATAGGATAGGGTTTGCAGAGACTAACAATCCATTTATGACAATTAGATAAATATTCAATGACTCCCTATATCAAAATGGCCGCCAAAATGGCGATCAAGTAAATCCTCTAGCTATAACATTGAAAATACTGTGTACAAAGTTGCAATTTAGTGTCTGTAAAAGGATGTCTTTGGCCAAGAAATTAATTTCATAAGTTAAACAGGAAACACATTATACCTCTATCTATCAATTCAAACAGGTGGCCAAGATGGTATAATAATACTTCCATTACAACATATAATGTTATAAATTTGGTGTCTAAAATCAGATTTGGGTCGTCAAATAGACTATTCCAATTGTAAAGATTATATTTTACCCAAGTAACTGTCCAAGTAACTCAAAAGACTATACATTTTAAAATGTTGTGCATAAAATAATGTTGGTGTCTATGCGTTTCATAAGATCACAAAATCAATTTCTAGAATTTGAAAAAGATCTTACTAGGTTGAGACGACATGAAATGATGACAATAAAATAACCCTTTAGTGATGAGTAATAACCCTTTAGTGATGAGTAATAACCCTTTAGTGATGAGTAATAACCCTTTAGTGATGAGTAATAACCCTTTAGTGATGAGTAATAACCCTTTAGTGATGAGTAATAACCCTTTAGTGATGAGTAATAACCCTTTAGTGATGAGTAATAACCCTTTAGTGATGAGTAATAACCCTTTAGTGATGAGTAATAACCCTTTAGTGATGAGTAATAACCCTTTAGTGATGAGTAATAACCCTTTAGTGATGAGTAATAACCCTTTAGTGATGAGTAATAACCCTTTAGTGATGAGTAATAACCCTTTAGTGACGAGTAATAACCCTTTAGTGATGAGTAATAACCCTTTAGTGATGAGTTGAAAGTGGAGTCAAAAAGCAAGACAAATGGCTTTTCGTTGGCTGTAAATGGTGAACTACAAAACATAAAATTATAACTTTGATGGATAAGATGTGTTGAGTCAAAAATATGTTCAGGAATGTATAACAATATTTGAACACATTCCATTTTTGAAATGTTGGTATCCAAGATGGCCATTAAGGTATCTCCACTTATAAGTTATTTTAAAACATGATGATAATGCATAAACATGTAAAAGCGATAGGATTTCTTATGGATTTATAAAACATGGTATTGGTGTCCCTGAGTACCACACTTATCTATGGTCTTGTTCAATAATAACTAACAATATGGTGCTGTTTTCCCTCAAAGGTATCAAGAGAAACGGACACATCCTCACAATGACGTGCGCAATTTCGACATACATGTCTATTCTACGATGTCATTTGTTAAAAATAAACGATGATCAAACGAAATAACCTATGGATTTAAATATCAACATCACGGTATACAGATCCAAAGAAGCTTAATCTGCCACCCCAGGCCTATTAGCATTTGGAGACATGTCTCTAAAAAGCTGTACGTTTAAAATAGTTTGGGTATCATGGTTCTATGGTATCATCAGTTAAAGAAGGATCACAAGCAAACGAAAGAACCTATTGATTTAAATATTAACATCACGGTATACAGATCCAAGGAAGCTTAATCTGCCACCCCAGGTCTATTAGAATTTGGAGACATGTCTCTAAAAAGCTGTATGTTTAAAATAGTTTGGGTATCATGGTTCTATGGTATCATCAGTTAAAGAAGGATCACAAGCATCAAGATACGATGGCTATAAAAGTATGCAAAGAAATCTGAGCTTCAAAATGTACTTAGTTATTAGTAAACAGGGTCGACCTAGTATTGCATCATCTCCAGGATCGACCCACTATCTTTACATTTAGAAATGGTCCATAATTAAGAACCTGTACCAGGTCGGAGGACGTTAAACTCGTGCTTATTCTCTGAGTTCAAACTTGATTCATCTGACACTGAAAACCACACAATTGTAATCTATTGTCAATGGCACGTTTGATTATATTAAACTAGATAAACCCGTGCCCCACATGGCAGCATGAAGCATCTGCGTTCATAATTGATAGGAACCTGTCCGAAGAAAAAGAAGAACTGGCTAGCTGTACATTATTGAATATAGCAAAACCCGTGATGTCATGAAAGCAATTGTAAGCTCCGCACAGACTTATGTTTTGTCACTTTGAGAAAAGAAGGTGCCTAAATGTTGTGAAAACACACACACACACACACACACTCACACACACACACACACACACACACGCACACGCACGCACACGCACGCACGCACACACGCACGCACACACGCACGCACGCACACACACACACACACACACACACACACACACACACACACACACACACACACACACACACACACACACACACACACACACACACACACACACACACACACACACTGTAGTACACAGCACACACTTAATCATTGCTTGCTCGGTTTCCTGTCAATTCATGAGCGCAGATGCGCTATTCTCCGTTATGCACCTTTCAAAACAAATATGGTTAGACCAAACACAAAACTACCAGAAGGTAGAGGAACTATTTGGAAAAACAACTCAAGAAACATTTAAAACATAAAACAGCTTTATTTAGAAGACTTGAAAATCAGTTTGGACAATTAAGTCACATGAGTGCCATCATGGTGCCCCTTTGAACTTTCAATATGATTGTTAAAACAGTGATTTTGATGCAACATTAGGCTCTTTTTAAATTAATCGCACAATAAGTACAAGCCACCAAATCATGTTTAATGCTTTTAAAGAAATGGCATAGCCTGAAGAATTTAAGGCAGCAATTCCAGCAACCACTGTGATCCCGAAAATAACATAAAGCTACTTGACTACCGAAAATGGATGTTCAACCCACACATATACTTTTATGCACTATATTGTCTGTACGCCATCAAATGAATGGTTGGACCACTCTTAAACCCTATCCTAGACACCTAAACTATGATTTTACATATTATACAAAGTTAAGTTATAGCCAAGGGAATTAGTTGCCGCCATTTTAACTGCTATTTTGAAGTAATCACTCGAGGGTTTTATGGTTGCCAACCCAGGAATAGAGTAACTTTAAAATAGAAATAGATTTATCAACGCCAGAAACTCATTTATAGACATCAACATCACATATTTATACACATGATTTTGAACGTTTTGATAGTGGATTTACATAGTCGCCATCATGGCCGCCATCTTGATTTAAGAAGGTCAATTATCATTTTAGTTAACATAAATAGATTATTTCACATTGTGAACACTATCCTAGACGCCAGAACTATAATTTTATGTGCGTTAGCTCTTAAAGTATAGCCAATGCAAGCATTTGGCCACCATATTGGCCGCCATTTTGAATCCATAACTCACTTGGTTGCCATCTTGACAGCCATCTTAAACTGGTAAAACAGCTTTTTATTCTAGAAATGGATTAATTGCATTCAGAAACGCCTTTATAGACACTAGCATTGCAATTATATAGACTGCATTATATTTTCATCTAGCGGAGGTATTTGGTCACCATGTTAGCCGCCATTTTGAATTAAGAAACGGTCAAATATTGTTGTTAGTACCGGAAATGGATTGTTTGACTCCTAAAACCCTCTCCTACATATCAGAATTATGTTTGTACGCATTGAAGTTAATAAAATATGGCCAATGGAAGACTTTGGCCGCCATCTTGGCCGCCATTTTGAATTCATCACCAGTGGGTCATTTAGTCGCCATCTTGACAGCCATCTTAATCTGGTAAAATAGCTATTTTGATTCTAGAAATGGATTTATTGACTCCATAAACCCTGTTATAGACACTAACATTGCACTTATATAGATCGCATGTTTGACGTTTTAGCTAGTGGAGTTATTTGGTCGCCATGTTAACCGCCATTTTGAATAAAGAAATGGTCCAATATCCTTGTTAGTACCGAAAATGGATTGTTTGACCCCCAAAACCATATTCTACATACCAAAATTATGTTTGTACTCCTTGAGGTTCATAAAATATACCCAATGGAAGAATTTGGCCGCCATACTGGCCGCCATTTTGAATTCCAAAGTGTTAGACATATGTCTGAATTTAAGGTCCATATGTCCTGTCTACAGAAACTTGACATTATACATTGCAATTATGGTTTTATATGCTTTATATTCCAAATGTTAGAGAGAACAATGTCATATTTGAGACTTGGTAGCCATTTTGGCCGCCATCTTGAATTATGAAAATGCCAAGAGGCTGTCACGAGACCTTCCAACGGATTCTTCAACTACATGGTCCAGACTACTGAAAAATGCAAAGAACGATT
>CM065697.1:4424292-4429292 GCA_017654935.2 Phymorhynchus buccinoides
TCCTTCAAGGCGTGGCAGAGGAGATAGCATCTGCCCTCACCCTGCTGTACCAGGCTTCCCTGAACTCATCCACTGTGCCCACTGACTGGAGGACTGCGTTCATCAACCCAGTCTTCAAAAAGGGTGAACGATATAGGGCAGACAACTATCGGCCAATATCACTGACCTGCATACCGTGCAAGATCTTCGAACACATCATCGTGTCAGCAGTGATGCACTTTGCAGAGGAGCAGCAGATCCTGTGCCCACAACAACATGGATTCCGGAAAGGAAAGAAAGTTTTTACTTTTCAAAAAAACCTTTGACAAAGTCAGTCACGCCCTGCTCATCCACAAACTCAGACAGTATGGACTCGTCGGCCATTTCAATGCATGGTTCCAGAGTTTCCTGAGCAACAGGCAGCAGTCAGTTGTTGTGGGAGGAATGAGATCAGAATTTGCCCCTGTGGAATCCGGCATCCCACAAGGTTCCGTCCTTGGACTCAGCATCTTCCTTCTTTACAACAACGACTTGCCCACTGACCTGATTTTTTGCCTTTTTACGAACGACACAGCCTGCCACAAAGACGTCTCCAGCACAGAAGACCAGCACCTTGTCCAGCAATATATCAACACGATTGCACAATGAGGAGAACGCTGGAAAATGACTTTCCACCCGGAAAAGTGTACGACGCTGCACATGACAAGGCGCAGAAAGACACTAGCTGGAGACTACACCCTCCATGGACATGCGCTGAAGAGTGTCTCCAGTGCAAAATATCTAGGAGTGACTCTGAACGAGTTGAAATGGGACCTTCATGTTAGTAACATCACCAACAAAGCAAACAAGATCCTAGGCTTTGTCAGGAGGAACTTGAAGGTCTGCAGTCGCAAGGCCAAAGCAACAGCATACAAGGCTCTTGTCCGACCTGTCTTGGAATATGCCAGTCCTGTATGGGATCCTACCACAACAACCTGCATTGACTCCATCGAGAAAGTCCAGAGGCGTGCAGCAAGGTGGACCATGCAGGACTACATGCAAACCTCCGGTGTCGACAGCATGCTGCAAGAACTTGCTTGGCCTTCGCTGCAGGAGAAGAGAAGAAAGGCGCGACTCACCACCCTGCACAAATAAAGAACGGGCTCCTGAAAACTGAAACCAAACATGCGCCAATTACCAACTGCCAGTAGAAGACAGGACGCCAGACCAACACGCATGCGTACGACGTCAGATCGTGCAGGACACAATGCCGTCAGGGAACCTTTTTCCCTCGCACGATCCCGGAGTGGAACTGCCTCCCGGAGAACATCCTCGCAGCATTGTCCCTAGCATCCTTCGACTCCAGGCTTCAGCACCACCTGAAGTGGACCAACGCCCCAGACCCTGGAGGAGAGCCAGCATCAGCAGGGCTCTCAGCCACATCCCAGCAATGAAACCCTGAACAAACACCCCCACCCCAGTCCCTTCATTCCCTTCATCCCCATCCCCAATTGTCTTTTTTACCCCAGTAGTGTTCGTTTGCCTTTGTTTGTCCTTTTGGTTGGGGCCTGGGCACTGCCTTATGGAATGTCTAGGGTCGGCTAGTTCCCAGCCTCCTGGGGGCGAACGTGAAAATTAGTAGCTGCCGGCAGCTCCCTGTAAATATCTCACCATCCCAGTCCATAATTACGATTTTTTTATTTTGCTTGTTGCATCTGATATTGTCCCCCTCTACTGGACCCAAGGAAATTCAATGGTATGTGTGATAGCTGACATTCAATGGTATGTGTGATAGCTGACATTCAATGGTATGTGTGATAGCTGACATTCAATGGTATGTGTGATAGCTGACATTCAATGGTATGTGTGATAGCTGACATTCAATGGTATGTGTGATAGCTGATTTGTGTCTTTTCTGTTTATCTTTTTTAATTTTCTCCTCTTCTGCTTTTTTTCTTTTGGTCACCCCCCTAAAGTGTGTGCATTTACTTCTATAAAAAGAGGATGACCACCACGACAGAAGAAGAAAAAGTATATAGTAATAACAAGAAATATCATTGGTTCTCATTCCAGTTTATCCATTATTGAATCTTTTATTGGGAGAGAGAATTTCGAACTCGAACTCAAAATTTGTAATGAGGATAAACTGCTTCTTTTCGTTAGGTCCTCTAAAATAATGAAATAAGAAATGAATAGATAAATAAATTACAAAATAAACTCAAATGGTTCAAAAGAAAGGCCGGAAATGGTAGAATGGGGAAAACTCACCAGGGTTTGGGTTTGCTGATCCAGGTAAAGCTAGGAGAAGCACAAAGTAAACAATTCAATAACAATCAAATGTAACACATCCAAAGAACGAGGGTTCATACAGAAAGAGAAACGAAACGAAACGAAACGAAACGAATTTTTATGTATACAGGGTAATGAGATAATCGCATTGCTTTTTTACACTCAGCCCTGTGGGCAAACAAGAAAACTAACAGACCAACAAATAAATAATGCAAAAACATTATAAAGTAACATATAAGCATCAAAGCAATCCTTCAAACCATCATCAAGAATAATGAAATAAGAATATATACAAAATAGCAATGTAAGAGGGAGACGAGTTAAGGACAACAAAGACAGACAATATAAGGAAAACGGAAAAAGCAACGAAACGAAACGAAACGAAACGAATTTTATTTATAGGGTAGAGAGAGAGAGAGAGAGAGAGAGCAATCCTTCAAACCATCATCAAGAATAGCAATATATACAACATAGCAATGAGAGAGAGAGACAGACAATATAAGAGAGAGAGAGAGAGAGAGAGAGAGAGAGAGAGGAGAGAGAGAGAGAGAGAGAGGGGGGGGGAGATGGGGGGGGGGGGGGGGGGGACGGACAGATAGCTTGGCAGACAATAGGTAAACAGACGAGATGAACAGACGAATATACAGGCATGTGTCAGGTGTAATGATACATTATTTAAAAATCATTTGTAATAATATAATCCTTGAATTGTTTCATGAAAGATGGATGACTTGATATTTGTTTTAAATAAACGGGTAATGCATTCCATAGTGAACCTCCGGAATAGTGCAGACTGGATTTATATACATCTAATCTTGGTCTATGAAGAACAATTTTGTGTATGTGTCTCTTAAAGAGAGAGAGCTAGAGAGAGAGAGCTAGAGAGAGAGAGAGAGAGAGAGAGAGAGAGAGAGAGAGAGAGAGAGAGAGAGAGAGAGAGAGAGAGAGAGAGAGAGAGAGAGAGTTTTATAGCGCAAAGCGAAAGGCTATAAAATCCAAAGGCTTGCTTCCTTCCCTGTTCTTGAGTCCTTCCCATTTCTTGATCTCACTTCACGTTTTATCTTAATTAGTATTGCTTTCTCTGTTTTCATTTGACGTCATTTCATATGATCATAAAGCAGGTGTTTGTTACGTTATTGTGTCCTATGCGTTACATTACATAACATCTAATGATTTATCTCTATTCCTATTGCCAATGCGTACTCATTGCGACACGGGGTTGGAATACTGGTCTGCAGAGTGATGTGAAGTGGAACTCTCTCTCTCTCTCTCTCTCTCTCTCTCTCTCTCTCTCTCTCTCTCTCTCTCTCTCTCTCTCTCTCTCTCTCTCTCTCTCTCTCACAGCGTGTGTGAGACGACTTTGTATTTATGATCGCTTAGGATTATCAATGAGATTTTGAGGATTTTAGTTTTACTCATGCTTTGTCTATTTTTTTCATGTTGTTCTACGTTTTCTCTTTAGTGTTATGTTTACTGTTCGTTGTTGATTGGTTTCATATTTTCGTAACTGTTTTTGTTTCCCTTTCTTTGTTATGTCATTATTATGCACTGGTATAATTCCGCCTAATGTTTATGCTGTGTCATTTATCTCGAACTGAGCACGTCATAAGCGTTGCTTGTTGCTGCTTCAGTTATGTTGTTGCTGTTATTGTTGTTTCTTTGGAAAGTAAAACAAATAAACCAGAGAGAGAGAGAGAGAGAGAGAGAGAGAGAGAGAGAGAGAGAGAGAGAGAGAGAGAGAGAGAGAGAGAGAGAGCAGTTAGACAGCTAGATAAAGACAGACAGACGGACAAACAGACAAACATAGATGAATGTGACACAGTGCTATAGTTTCCATAAGGCACGTGAAACTAGGCCTACCTCAGTGCTGAAACACTTGTGTTAACATTGAAGTTATTCGATGACTGCAGCCCTGAATTAGAGTATGCCAACCATAGTTGTCACAAAGACGACGACGACGATGATGACGACGCCGACGACGATGCTGATGATGATCATAACAATGGCAGAAGTGGATAGAGGGAAGGGTGATGGTCATGATTACATTGACGACAACACTGGCGACGATGATGATAAAATGACAATGACAGTGGTGATGCTGCTGCTGCTGTTGCTGATGGTGGTGATGATGGTGATGGTGATGGTGATGGTGAGGACGAGGATGATGATGACGACGAGAACGGTAAGAATAATACTAACGTGTGAATTGTTAACAAATAACAACCATCCACCCAATGTCCAGACAACGCCCCCACCATCGTTTGCCCAAGCGACATCACAGTTACCGCCCCTGAGGGCAAACTGCAGAGTGAAGTGGACTGGCCATTGATAAGACCCCACAATACGGCAAGAAAACCACGTGAGTCTCGCACGCACACGCACACACAGACAGACACAGACACACACACACACACACACACACACACATACACGCGCGCACGCACATACACACACACTATATATATATATATATATATATATATATATATATATATATATATATATATATATATATATATATATATATGTGATCCAAAGAACGAGGGTTCATACAGAAAGAGGGAGAGAGAGAGAGAGAGAAGAGAGAGAGAGAGAGAGAGAGAGAGAGAGAGAGAGAGAGAGAGAGAGAGAGAGAGAGAGAGAGAGAGAGAGAGAGAGAGAGAGAGAGAGAGAGATTTCTTATATCTCTTTGATTTCTTAACTTGGTCAATGGCTGAGGACGGCTTTCAATTTCATTAACTAGCAATAAAGCC
>CM065697.1:4434292-4441792 GCA_017654935.2 Phymorhynchus buccinoides
TATGACACACTCGTGTCCCCCCCCCCCCCCGCCCCCTCCCGCGTCCCAATAGTTTGCTTTCAATCCTTGCCCCCCCCCCCCCCCCGGCTTCAACATGTTCCTACGCCACTGTCTTGAACCTGGGTGAATGATTGGGTGATAAAGTTTTGTGTGACTGCATGTGTACTAGTGAATGGAAGCGCCTTCAGTGTAAAATAATTATAGAAAGGCGCAATCAAAATGCTATCAATTATTATTATTATTATTATTATTATTATTATTATTATTATTTGTGGGCTGTCACTCAGAAAACGTGAACTATATGGCTAACACAAAATGTTGATATGCTCAAGGTCAACACCGTGGAAAATAATCTTAACATCGCTGCTGTGTGCTGCTCTTAACAATGGTATTATTTGTTAAGCTATTGCTCCTCTTCCAATGAAATGAATGTATATAAAATGTAAGGTTTTTATATAATGCGAACTGATTTAGAGGTAAACAAGGTAAGAGAGTATTTCTTTTTTTATCCCGTTTCTCTTGTGCCCACTTTTGAACAAATAAAAGGATGCTTAATTTTTGGTGACTGATTTAGACTGAAGCGTTCTAATAGTTTGGCGATAGTTTTAAGGTAATTGCAGTGCAATATTTTGGCAGAATTCGGCAGCAGCATGGCAAGAGGCCTGGCTCAGCCTTCCCAGAGGGCCTTTCCGTCATGACATATAAAGCGACAGATGACAGGGGCCTGACTGGCAGTTGTAGTTTCATCGTCACTGTAAAAGGTAAGCCAGTCTTTTGTGTATGACCATGACACAAAAGACCATGATCTTTGGGGATCCTTTCAGAATCTGAAAGTAGTGTGTTACCCATGTTCTTCTTAGATAGTGCTTGTTTTCGTAGTTGATCTCTTCCGTTGTTCAGTAAGATATATTATTTAACTGTCATAGCTTCAGCTATGCCAAATGTAAGCAAACCTTGCTGGGAAGACTGTTTACGAGAGAGAGAGAGAGAGAGAGAGAGAGAGAGAGAGAGAGAGAGAGAGAGAGAGAGAGAGAGAGAGAGAGAGAGAGAGAGAGAGAGAGAGAGAGAGAGAGCACTGAACACTCCACACTGAACACTGAACACTGATCTTAATGAATTGGCCCATGTCACTGGGGATGGTTACAAAAGGTTGGCTTATTATTATTGATTTCAAAGTACATTCATATGCACAAATATATACAACCAATTAATCAAACAGTCTCGCGTATTTGATAGATAATGGATACAGGATTCACTCAAGCATGCATTATCTAAGTACACAGCCAAACGTAAAACCACAGATCTGTTATCACATGCTAATAATAAAGTCAGTCTAAAGAGATGTGGACTATTATAATATTTAGCAGGGATATGTTGTTGCCTTAGGTTATCATACATGGGACATCGTAACACAAAATGGACCTCTGTGTCTCTTTGGGACTCACAACATGGACATGCTAAGTCTTCCTATCTTACATTGATTCTGAAACGTAATTTGTGAATATTAAGTTGTGACACACCGCGTCGAAACCGTATAAGACTGATTCTCGCCTGAATGTGTTTCATATTCAACAAGTATTGTGAAAGTATAAGGTCACTTTTGAAAGTGCGGTAAAAGGAGACACGTTCACAATCTTGAAGTTGAGAACACCATTGTTTACATTCGTGTGCTAGTCTTAAACGTAAGAGTGCAAGAACATCATTTCCATTTCCAACTCCCTGATTCTCCCAGACTTCTTGAAAACCATATTCACGAAGCATAAAACAGACAGATGTGGTCCACGTGTTACTATTCTGATGATGCAGGAAAAGTAACTATAAACTTTTAAATGTAGTCTATATTCTGGCCTCTTAATATCTTTCAACCAACCTTTAATTGATCTTATATATATATATACCGATGTACAAGTAGTGCCAAAGAGGCCTGCCAAGCATGGGATATAAAACAATATCCAGAGATATAATTTGCGTATATTAACCCATAGGCTCAGTGTAAACGCGCGTGAGAAAAAGAGTAAAATACACCGTTGCTATTAGAAACTTGACGTCACAGTTATATATCTTGACATATCATTATCATTATCACACATCAATATGGGGAGCCGTTTGCACAAAACCCTAGATAAGAGATATCAACAGTTTCAAAACACTTGCTAAGAGATATCAACAGTTTTAAAACCCTAGATAAGAGATATCAACAGTTTCAAAACTATAGATAAGAGATATCAACAGTTTAATAACCATAGATAAGAGATATTAACTGTTTCAAAACACTAGCTAAGAGATATCGACAGTTTGTCGCCTGCGACACCCTCCACCCCAGTCTGTTATCAAATGTGAATACCATCAGAAAATTGTCAGAAAACACGCTTCCTACCATCACACGACTGAAACAGAAAGGCCGATGTCTAATAAAACAAGAACAATATCATTTTTTCAGCCTTCGCGTCGAATATTTGCAAAAAGCTTGTCATAAAATGTTCGCTTGTGCAGTTTGGAGCAGACGATACCTTGGCCCAATATGCAAATGAACTTTCACTTTTGCCCCTTCCGAAACTTCTGTTAATATCGTCCAATGAAAATTGGCGTCGATCCTCTGGTGAGACTGTTTCTGTCTGCCTTTCCATCTGTGTTTGTCTCTGCGTAGTCTTCTTCTTCTTCTTCCAGTTGGGGATGTTTCACGGTAGAAACTGTTGATATCTCTTAGTCAGTGTTTTAAACTGTTGATATCTCTTATCTATAGTTTTGAAACTGTTGATATGTCTTAGCAAGTGTTTTGAAACTGTTGATATCTCTTATCCAGGGTTTTGTGCAAACGGCTCCCCATACATCAAGGTACAATCGCATGCGACTATCTGCAGTACTCAAACCGTATTTTCTTTATTTGCATCAAGTGATGTTTAGTAAAACAAAAAGCCCAAACATACTCCTAACCCTGTGCCTTAACCCGATAAATGCAAAAGGTTGTTTCTGATGAACATTTTACATTGAAAAACAAATTGTGAAGAGTAATTGTTAGTGAAATTGCAAATGATAAAAATAGCAGCTAACTACCAGATACTCAAGGTATTGTCACTGCAACTAGAGGCTTCTTATTACGGGGACACCGAAAAACGTCATCTTAGTGAACTTACGCAATCACTGAAATTACGTCATCATTGAAAGTTCGTCATTGGCCAAATGACAATATTTATGGCCTAAGTGATTGTAGTGAAAGAAGAATAGTTCATTGTGAAGGCTATTTTTTTTATACCGCTAAGGCCAGTACGGTTCATGTTTTTTAAAAATAATAATCAGTTTCCTTTCATAATGTATCGCTTGTGCAAGATCGAAATAGCTCTCGACTTTCTAACTTGGAGAACTATATTATTTGTGGATGAGTGGGATTTTCTTGCTACGGTGAAGTGGTTAGTATGCAGTACGCGTCTCGCTTCTTCGTTGCGTGTTTGATTATTATCTGAAAGAGGTAAAATATCGGTATATATCCGTTATCCGTTATCCGTTATCCGATCGCATGTGATAAACAGCAAGCCACTCGAGATAGGATAAAAGCAATATATCACTCCCAAATCCTAATAACTGATAATATATATTATATATATATATATATGTATAATTTATCTCGAACTTGTGGGTTAATTCATAATATGTAGTGTAGCTCAAAAATGCACTTTTCTGTGTCTACCTTCATTGTTCGTAGAATAGCTGTCTGTCTGTCTGTCTGTCTGTCTGTGTTTGCACCTGTATAGCAGCTTATTTCTTCACTCTCCTCCATCTTTATCTAGGTGCAAATCACCTCTTTTCTGTCCTCCCTTTTCTCAATTCTCCCTGACGTGCTTTCTGTCTATCTTACTCCCGTCCTCCCCCATCCCCACCCCCACAGATCTCTCTGCTGTCTCTCTTTGTTTCTCTCTGTCTGTCTCTCTGCTTGTCTTTTATGTCTTTAGATGTTGTTAGCTTGTGCAATTCTGATCATCTGCCAGTTGAGATGAAGATACAAAATATGAATAATAGTGAAGTTGATGCAGATGAATTACAACTAAATAACCACATATCGTCAGATACATTTCTTTGGAATGAGGAATACGTTATGGGGGTTAGGCTGGATCACATAGAAAAAAAATACATTTACTGGCATGCAAAAGATTTTAGGTGTACCTGTTAAAACTTCCAATTAAATGGTTTACAGTGATTTTGGGAGATGCCCACTGTACATTAACTCTTCTGTAGCTTGCTTGAGATTTTGGTTCACACTTTTGCAAATGGATGTTGATAGACTGCCAAATAAAGCATACATAATGTTATTAGAATTGGATGAATGTGGTAAAAAATGTTGGGCTACTGGCATGCGGGACATTCTTTGTCAAACTGTTTTAACGGTGTATGGTTACATCAGGGAGTTGGTAATGTCAAGATGCTTCTGCATTGTATGGTTACATCAGGGAGGTGGTAATGTCAAGATGTTTTAGCATTGTATGGTCACATCAGGGAGGTGGTAATGTCAAGATGTTTTAGCATTGTATGGTCACATCAGGGAGGTGGTAATGTCAAGATGTTTTAACATTGTATGGTCACATCAGGGAGGTGGTAATGTCAAGATGTTTTAACATTGTATGGTCACATCAGGGAGGTGGTAATGTCAAGATGTTTTAACATTGTATGGTTGCATCAGGGAGGTGGTAATGTCAAGATGTTTTAGCATTGTATGGTCACATCAGGGAGGTGGTAATGTCAAGATGTTTTAACATTGTATGGTCACATCAGGGAGGTGGTAATGTCAAGATGTTTTAGCATTGTATGGTCACATCAGGGAGGTGGTAATGTCAAGATGTTTTAGCATTGTATGGTTGCATCAGGGAGGTGGTAATGTCAAGATGTTTTAACATTGTATGGTCACATCAGGGAGGTGGTAATGTCAAGATGTTTTAGCATTGTATGGTCACATCAGGGAGGTGGTAATGTCAAGATGTTTTAGCATTGTATGGTCACATCAGGGAGGTGGTAATGTCAAGATGTTTTAACATTGTATGGTCACATCAGGGAGGTGGTAATGTCAAGATGTTTTAGCATTGTATGGTTGCATCAGGGAGGTGGTAATGTCAAGATGTTTTAACATTGTATGGTCACATCAGGGAGGTGGTAATGTCAAGATGTTTTAGCATTGTATGGTCACATCAGGGAGTTGGTAATGTCAAGATGTTTTAGCATTGTATGGTCACATCAGGGAGTTGGTAATGTCAAGATGTTTTAGCATTGTATGGTTGCATCAGGGAGGTGGTAATGTCAAGATGTTTTAGCATTGTATGGTTGCATCAGGGAGGTGGTAATGTCAAGATGTTTTAACATTGTATGGTCACATCAGGGAGGTGGTAATGTCAAGATGTTTTAGCATTGTATGGTCACATCAGGGAGGTGGTAATGTCAAGATGTTTTAGCATTGTATGGTCACATCAGGGAGGTGGTAATGTCAAGATGTTTTAGCATTGTATGGTCACATCAGGGAGGTGGTAATGTCAAGATGTTTTAACATTGTATGGTCACATCAGGGAGGTGGTAATGTCAAGATGTTTTAGCATTGTATGGTCACATCAGGGAGGTGGTAATGTCAAGATGTTTTAGCATTGTATGGTCACATCAGGGAGGTGGTAATGTCAAGATGTTTTAACATTGTATGGTCACATCAGGGAGTTGGTAATGTCAAGAATGTTTTAGCATTGTATGGTCACATCAGGGAGGTGGTAATGTCAAGATGTTTTAACATTGTATGGTCACATCAGGGAGGTGGTAATGTCAAGATGTTTTAGCATTGTATGGTCACATCAGGGAGGTGGTAATGTCAAGATGTTTTAGCATTGTATGGTCACATCAGGGAGTTGGTAATGTCAAGATGTTTTAGCATTGTATGGTCACATCAGGGAGTTGGTAATGTCAAGATGTTTTAGCATTGTATGGTCACATCAGGGAGGTGGTAATGTCAAGATGTTTTAGCATTGTATGGTCACATCAGGGAGTTGGTAATGTCAAGATGTTTTAGCATTGTATGGTCACATCAGGGAGGTGGTAATGTCAAGATGTTTTAGCATTGTATGGTCACATCAGGGAGGTGGTAATGTCAAGATGTTTTAGCATTGTATGGTTGCATCAGGGAGGTGGTAATGTCAAGATGTTTTAGCATTGTATGGTCACATCAGGGAGTTGGTAATGTCAAGATGTTTTAGCATTGTATGGTCACATCAGGGAGTTGGTAATGTCAAGATGTTTTAGCATTGTATGGTCACATCAGGGAGTTGGTAATGTCAAGATGTTTTAGCATTGTATGGTCACATCAGGGAGGTGGTAATGTCAAGATGTTTTAACATTGTATGGTCACATCAGGGAGGTGGTAATGTCAAGATGTTTTAGCATTGTATGGTCACATCAGGGAGTTGGTAATGTCAAGATGTTTTAGCATTGTATGGTCACATCAGGGAGGTGGTAATGTCAAGATGTTTTAGCATTGTATGGTCACATCAGGGAGTTGGTAATGTCAAGATGTTTTAGCATTGTATGGTCACATCAGGGAGGTGGTAATGTCAAGATGTTTTAGCATTGTATGGTCACATCAGGGAGTTGGTAATGTCAAGATGTTTTAGCATTGTATGGTTGCATCAGGGAGGTGGTAATGTCAAGATGTTTTAGCATTGTATGGTTGCATCAGGGAGGTGGTAATGTCAAGATGTTTTAACATTGTATGGTCACATCAGGGAGGTGGTAATGTCAAGATGTTTTAGCATTGTATGGTCACATCAGGGAGTTGGTAATGTCAAGATGTTTTAACATTGTATGGTCACATCAGGGAGGTGGTAATGTCAAGATGTTTTAGCATTGTATGGTCACATCAGGGAGGTGGTAATGTCAAGATGTTTTAGCATTGTATGGTCACATCAGGGAGTTGGTAATGTCAAGATGTTTTAGCATTGTATGGTCACATCAGGGAGTTGGTAATGTCAAGATGTTTTAACATTGTATGGTCACATCAGGGAGTTGGTAATGTCAAGATGTTTTAGCATTGTATGGTCACATCAGGGAGGTGGTAATGTCAAGATGTTTTAGCATTGTATGGTTTGCATCAGGGAGGTGGTAATGTCAAGATGTCTTTAGCATTGTATGGTCACATCAGGGAGTTGGTAATGTCAAGATGTTTTAGCATTGTATGGTCACATCAGGGAGTTGGTAATGTCAAGATGTTTTAGCATTGTATGGTTACATCAGGGAGTTGGTAATGTCAAGATGTTTTAGCATTGTATGGTCACATCAGGGAGGTGGTAATGTCAAGATGTTTTAACATTGTATGGTCACATCAGGGAGGTGGTAATGTCAAGATGTTTTAGCATTGTATGGTCACATCAGGGAGGTGGTAATGTCAAGATGTTTTAGCATTGTATGGTTGCATCAGGGAGGTGGTAATGTCAAGATGTTTTAGCATTGTATGGTCACATCAGGGAGGTGGTAATGTCAAGA
>CM065697.1:4446792-4489292 GCA_017654935.2 Phymorhynchus buccinoides
TATTGTTAAAACATCGGGACTTTCCGGGAGTTGCACTGCCTCCGGAGATTGCCTCCACGATCGTTCCCACCATCTTTATATCTACTAATGTCCCATAATGTGTCTGTTTCAGACCGGAGGACGTTAAACGGATTTTCATTTAATTCAAAGTGTAGACTTGCTTGCAGGTCTTCCTGCGGCGACACCGTCATAGATTAGGGTATATCATTATGTAAGATGTAGCTTTTTGCTGCAATGAATGTGTTATGCATCTTGGCCAAACACTATTCTTCCCTTTGTCTTACACATCCTACATTGTCCTCGTCCAATGTTGTGAATGCCGGGTGGGGGGCTGCTTGGTGGACCCTGAGGTCACTGGACTGTAACTTGACCAAGGTTTATTGCCGCTGTACATAATTATCTGAATAACATTGCCCCCCTTATGGCTGCACATCGCGGAAATATTAGATAAACTATAATTATTGTACATAGGTTTTCATTATGACATTGTTGGGCATTGTTGAAACATGAAATAACTTTTCCTATGCAGTTTTTACAAGCATGTGAATATTGTTTATAGCCTTCCCCACCCCCACCCCCTTTGGATTTAAAATAAATGTATGTCCTGATAAAGTTTAATTGGAATCGCGTAGGTTTGTTTCCCTAGCCAGAGTCACGAAATATATTGGGCGACCTGATAGCGAAGAGCAGCTTACAAACACTGACGAATTGACGAACACAACAAACAACTTTTATACTGACTTTTATTGATTTTTATCCCTACGTGTTTTAGCTACCCAAAGTCATATTTTAAAACAATCACTCCCTTATCATGACCCCCTTCCCCATTTTCTTTTCGTCCCCCTATCGAATACTAACAGACGTCCCATATGTGCATGTGTGCAGGTTGGAGGACGTTAAAACAAGATTTGATTGATTAAAAATGTAGTATCTGTTCTTACCAGCTTAATATATGATACACCCCTATCCGGGGGCTTCGATATTGAACTGATTTTTTAAACTAGGCTAAGTGTCAGGGGCTTGCTCCACCTTCGCCGCGGGTTGGTCTGGTATTGCAATTTTAATTAGAAGATGCTTAGGAGTCAGGCTTACACCGCCCTTAAGAGGCAACGCCTTGTAGAACATTATATCCACCATCAACCAGGCTTAGTTATTCTTTTAACTATGACTTTATACAATCGTAGTTTGCATCAAATAATGCATACACACTTTGATTGATTTCACTATCCAATCTACATTTTAGAAAGAGTCTTCTGCTCTCTGCCCTTCATTTTTTCTACCTTTCACTTGCCACTGTTTATCAGTTTCACTGACAAAAAAGAGCCCTGATTACCCCAAGGCATGTTTCTCTTAGCATTAGCGTTAGCCGCCCTTCTATCTCTATCTCCTCCCAAACCACTCAAGGCAGCGACTGGGATTTGGGGTGTGGATGGCTGTTGAAGTCCGTACCAGATTCTGCTCGGTGAGGTCCCCCAGTCATTGTTAAGGGTGGCGTTTACATTAAAGTTACTTTTCCAGTGGGAGGCAAATGGAACAGCCGCCGTAACAACACGTGCAGAGCACGGGTATAGCTAAATAATACTATTTCCAAGACGTGGTAATCTTGTCACGAGTAACTTTTTTTCATAAAGTAGGGGACAGTTATTGATATAGTACCTCTTAAGGATAGATATCTCTATCTCAAGGGCAGATAATACGAAAGCTATAAAACGTTCAACATTGGTATTGCTGGTCGAGGGCTGTAATTATATACTACTGTATAATTATTATATACGATTTATACCTTTGGCTTAATAGTAATAACACGGGGTTTTTTTCAAAAGGTACGAATTCGTGATCGCTGCACATTCCTGTGATTTTCACAAGTACGCTGACGGCACTGAGTTGTCACAAAGTAGTGCCCCTGAGAGTTTCCCTTCCATTCTGTCTGGCATCGAGATGTGCATCACCGATGTATTAGGATGGATGAACAGTAACAAGCTTAAGCTCAATACAGACAAGACAGAGGTTCTGCCTGTTGGTTCTGCTGGTCGCCTTGCATTAATAAACAGTGAGTCAGCAGACATTGGAGCCAATACTGTTCAGTTCATACCATCCGTCAAGTACCTCGGTGTAACGATTGACCAGACTCGTTCCATGCATGACCACACCAGCAGCATTTGTCGCTCTTGTTTCTTTTAGCTCAGACGTATTGCATCCATTCAGCCTTTTCTTTCAGCTAACGCATGCAAGCGCCTTGTCGCAGCTTTTATTTCTTCACGCTTATATTTCTGCAATATTCCATTCTTTTTGGCCTTCCTACAGAAGAAATTATTCGCCTACAGCGAGTTCAAAACAATGCAGCCCGCCTCATACTGCGTAAGCGCAAGCGTGATCACGTCACGCCACTTCTGAAGGAGCTCCATTGGCTCCCTGTGCAGTCCCGCCTTCAGTATAAGCTGGCTGTCCTATCCTTCCGTCACTTTGAACAGACCCTTCCGCCTTACCTCTCCAGTGCATTTCACACCTACACCCCTTCCCGCTCACTCAGGTCCTCAAACACAAAACTTCTGAAAGTTCCAAAAACAAATCTAAAATCATTTGTTGACTGCAGTTTCAGTTTCAGTGCCCCTGCTGTTTGGAATTCCCTCCCAGTCAATCTCCGCCATGAACCAACTATCTCTACTTGCAAAGCTAAACTCAAGATTCACTACTTTCAAAGCTCATTCGGTTTGTTATTTTTTCCTTCTTGATCTTGTACCTGGGTGAATGATTGGGTAATTATGTTTTGTGTGACTGCGGGTGTATCAGTGAATGGAAGGCCTTGAGTGTAAAATAATTATAGAAAGGCGCTATAGATATGCTATGCTATTAATTATTATTATTATTATTATTGTTATTATCATTATTATTATTATCATTATTACTGCTACTATGACTACGACTACTAGTTATAATAGGCCTAATACAAGTATGCATTGTACACAATTTGCAAGCATAAAATAAAGGTATCTATTCATGACAACATACGCACACAAGCAACACACGCACAACACACACACAACACACACACACACACACACACACACACACACACACACACATATATATACACATATATATATATATATATATATATATATATATATATATATATATATATATATGAACACACACGCATGTACCATGCATATATACATTCATATACATAAGCGCATCACATACACAACACACACGCATGCACACATACATTGCACACACATGTGCGCACGCATGCACACACACACACACACACACACACACACACACACACACACACACACACACACACACTCACACTCACTCATGGAGTACGTTGGTCACCTGGATCACAGGCTTCTGAATGCATTTTGACGCTGCGCCATTGAAAAGATGTAGGAGGTACAAATTACATGGCAGAGGTACGAATTGCATAACTATGGCTCAGTTATTTTTGCTTTGAATATTTTAATTTACGAACTTGACAACATTAACCCTAACACTTTAATGATTTGTCAAGTGGTATTTAGGGCTTTATTTTTTTTATTGGTGCATTGTATGACAACTAAAAAATCATTACCCAAAATAACATCAGATGCTGCCAAAATGAATTTTCGTTTGCCTTACAAACGGTTTTCCGCTTTGTTGCATTTTGGTTGTGATAAAATATTTCCCACCCCTTATCCAAACTTCACATACAAATAGTAACCCTCAATCTTCTACCGTTTGCAAGAAAACCAGGTGGTACGCATTGCATGACAGGTACTATATCAATAGGTCTCCCCTACAATTGTATTATTTTGTCCATGTCATTAATGAATTAATTTATTTATTCATTCAGTCATTCAGTCATTTTCTTTCAAAATACCTACTACTTGTGGCGGTGCCATAGCCGATGAGGTTTAACCGAGGCGTGGTCACCGCTACAGCTATCTGTATTAATTTGTTTTAAATCGGGACTTTACTGGTTTCGTACTGCCTCCGGGCATTGCCTCCAGTGATTAGTCCGTCACCAAAGGTGATCGGACTATTGCGATGGGCTGGTTTGTCTGTTTTTTGTGTGTTTTTTCTTTTTTTTCTTTTTCTGTCTGTCCCAAGGATATCTCCCGAACCGCTTGACCGAATCGCGTCAAATTTTGTGTGAAGGTGTGCCACCTTAATAGGAAGAGATCCGCGCAAACCATTTTGCCATCGTGATCTTGACCTTGACGTACGACCTTGAAAACCGAAAATCTATTTTTAGCCATATCTCAGGCACCGATCGACATAGGATGTTGAAACTTGGTATGAAGGTGGTTTGGCGTATGCCCGTTCTGACGATGGCATACCGATCAAGGTCAAGGTCAAGGTAAAAAAGATCGCTGGAGCCTGAAAATCGGAGGGTCATTTTTTCTCCTTCTGTCTGTCCCAAGGATATCTCCCGAACCGCGTCACATTTTGTGTGCTGGTGTGTCACTATGAGCGGAAGGCATCCGCGCAAACCATTTTGCCATCGTGACCTTGACCTTGGCGTACGACCTTGAAAACCGAAAATCTTTAAGGGGCCATTACTCCCACACCGTTGGTGTTAGAGTCTTCAAATTTGGCATGCAGGTACTTTGGCGTATGCCCGTTCTGATGGTGGCATACCGATCAAGGTCAATGTCACGGTCCGGGAGATCGTAGGCCTTGAAAGTGGTAGGGGTCTACAAATTGGGTTTTCAGCTATATTTTCCACATTTGTACTTAACAGAAGCGCTTCATATTGTGTCCGGCACTGTATACCCTAGAGTAGAAAACACCCGAGCATACATTATCGCCATGCTGACCTTGACCTTGACGTGTGACCTTGAAAACCGAAATTTCCTTCTTGGCGCTATATATTATTGTCCAAGCTGTATCTCGTGAACTATAAGACATAAGCTCTTCAAATGTTGTGTCAGGATGTGGATGAATGAAAATGTGTTTAACGTCCTCCAGAGAGAGAGAGAGAGGGGGGGGGGGGGAGAGAGAGAGACAGACAGACAGACAAACAGACAGACAGACAGACAAAGACACACACAAAGAAAGACAGACAGACAGAGAGACATAGACAGAGAGCAAAGAGGACAACTGCTGTTCCAGTTGGATGAATGAAAATTTGTTTAACGTCCTCTGCCCCGGAGCAGGCACAGAAGCAGACAGACAGAGAGAGAGAGAGACATAAGCATACAGATACATGAGACACATAGAGAGAGATAGACAAAGACAGAGAGAGAGAAAGACAGACAGAGAGAGAGAGAGAGAGAGAGAGAGAGAGAGAGAGAGAGAGAGAGAGAGAGAGAGAGAGAGAGAGAGACAGACAGACAGAGAGACAGAGACAGAGACAGACAGACAGCGAGACATAATAATAATAATAATAATGAAGAAAACTTATATAGCGCACATTCCAGGCTAGCTGCTCATGGCGCTTTACAAAAAAAAAAAAAAAAAAAAAATACATTTAATCAAATCACATCAATACCCATGCCCGCACGCACACAAGCACACACACTGACGAACACAGCATATCATTTACACGCGCACGCACACATACACACAGTACATACATACATACATACGTACGTACGTTGTACATACATACATACACACAGACACAAACACACACACATCCCCACACACGTGCATAAGCACATGCCAGCGCGCGCATGCACACACACACTTTCTGTCTCCCAACTTTCCCATGCCATTCATCATCCACACACGCTTTCATTCTCACAATCCGATCATGGTGGACAGTAGTGTTCAGAGAATAGATGAGTTTTCAGGTTGGTTTTGAAAACTGACAGGGAGTTGGAATGTCTGAGAGACAGAGGGAGTTTGTTCCAAGTAGCTGGGGCCTGAAAAGAAAAGGATCTCTCGCCATAAGTTTTCGTTTTAAGTGAGGGAGGCTGTAGAATACGAGAATCAGAAGAAGAACGAAGCTGACGAGATGGAATGTAAGTATGAAGTAGATCAGACAGGTAAGTAGGAGCAGAGCCAGAAATGACAGCAAAGGTAAGAGCAGAAAGCTTGTAGTTGTTTTGTATAGGCCCTACAGACAAAGGCAGAGAGAGAGGGGAGGGGGGACAGAGACAGAAAGCGAGAGAGAGAGACACAGACAGACAAACATACACAGAGAGCCCATCCAGAAGGAAGCCGCACAGAAGATCAAAGCAGCCGCAAGACCACTCGGCCATTACGGCACTGGGAAGGGCAACGTTCCGACTACTACCCCCCCCCCCCCCCCCCCCCCCCCAACTATGCCGCCACGCCGTAGCATAATTGTCCGTCACAGTAGGTGATCGGACTTTGCAGTGGTCTGGTTTGTATTTTTGTTTTTGTCCGTCACCATAGGTGATCGGACTTTGTGCATGGGCTGGTTTGTATTTTTTGTTTTTTTTGGTTGTTTGTTTTTCTGTCTGTCCCAAGGATATCTCCCGAACCGCTTCACCGAATCGCGTCAAATTTTGTCTGCTGGTGTGTCACCATGAGAGGAAGGCATCCGCGCAAAATGTTTCGCCGTCGTGACCTTGACCTTGGCTTACGACCTTGAAAACCGAAAATCTTTAAGGGGCCATAACTCCCACACCGTTGGTGTTAGAGTCTTCAAATTTGGCATGTAGGTACTTTGGCTTATGCCCGTTCTGATGGTGGCATACCGATCAGGGTCAACGTCATGGTCCGGGAGATCGGTAGGCCTTGAATGTGGTAGGGGTCTACAAACTGGGTTTTAAGCTTTATTTTCCACATTTGTGCTTGACAGAAGCGCTTCAGATTGTATGTGGTACTGTATACCCTAGAGTAGAAAACATCCCAGCATAAATTATCTCCATGCTGACCTTGGCCTTGAAGTTTGACCTTGAAAACCGAAATTTCCTTCTTTGCGCTATGTATTTCTTCTTCAAGCTGTATCTCGTGAACTAGAAGACAGAATCCCTTCCAATTTTGTGTCAGGATGTGACACTCGACGGGCTGTCGCAAGTGCGTGGCATTGCTGGTGACGGACATGTCTGCCGCTCGGCGACGCCCTTGTTTGTGTTTGCTTCATCCTCCCTTCACTAATGTTTTGTATAAACTAAACGTTTGCGCACTCATTTTGACATCAATGTAACTGTCGCCTGTGTGTATTTTGATTGGTGGACAGAGGTCACATGCCTTGCAGCGCCCCCGGAGGTCAAGGGAGGCAACTGGACGTGCATGCAGAACCCACCACAGTACCAGTCCATCAGCTTCTTGAACTGTTACCCTGGGTACACCCTGCAGGAGCCGTACTGGGTCACCTGTACAGCCCACAGGAACTACACACAGCCCGGCACATGTCTGGGTGAGTCAGCAAGTGTTGAATAACTGGGTAATGGATTAGGTGGCTGCCACCTCGTTTGCTTACGTTTTGCTCATTTGTTGCTGACTTTTAACTTACTGCTTATTTACATGTTGCTGGTTGGCATGAATTGCATTGAATCTTTAATTTAATGTCTTTTCATGTCAATTGTGATCTTAGACAACATGCAAACATTAAACAAATTTAATGAAAAATAAACAGCAAATAAAACACTATGTACAGTAAACTTCCAATGGGCATGGACCACATTAATTTTGCAATTGAAGTAATTTCTGCGTTATATATTTGGTATTATCATGCTAATGAAAAAAGTTCATATTGAATATTCAGCATTTACATAGCAGTATTTGGCATTCTAATAGTAAATGACGAATTGATAAATTATGAGTGCAAAGACAATGCAATTCTATGTATTTAGTTTTCCATGCATTTAGTCGTATCTTGTACACTGAAACTAACCATGGATCTGCTATGCGTCAAAGTGTTAGGTCTAAAGTCAAATGAGTAGGTACAAATGGATGTTTCCAACAAAGAGTAAATTTCATATGTTGACAATGTACGTTTCTCATAGCAATACGTTAGTGAAGCCCCTTTTTTAATCATAATAGTGAATCATTTATATAGCGCATTCCTCCACCAATGTGGAGCTCTATGCGCTTAACAACAACAAAATTTAAAAGCAACAAATTCAACAACAAAACGAAATAATCGCTCACGCACATGCAAATAGACATACACATACACACCCCACCCACACATACACGCACGTACGCACACACACACACACACACACACACACACACACACACACACGCGCGCGCGCGCGCACGCGCACACGCACACGCACGCACACGCGCACGCGCACGCGCACGCGCACACACACACACACACACACACACACACACACACACACACACACACACACACACACACACATACACATTTTAGCAACTCTATCAGCAACCCCATTCGAAAAGAGCCCACAATGGGATGGCACTCAGCAAAATTCAATACTAATGCCTTTTGTAATAATACTTCGAATTAAGATGCTTAATTTCAAATACAATATTGTCACAAATTTGCTGTTATTGTTATTGTGCTTCAAAAAAGGTAAAACTGATTTTGATTCCACACAAAATAAGATGCTAGCTGGTGGTTTGATTTTTGTGTTTGCTTTTTGTTATGTCTGGTTTTGTTTCGTTTTGGTTTACACAAGTTTGAAAACTTCAGTGGTGATTCAAGGGGCCTATCCAGACAGGTCGTGGGTTTCATGTTTCAAATCGGACACTCTCAGAGGGCTTTTAGAAAACTGACAAAGCAGACAAGACAGAACTGCGCAGATAACCGTACCTTGTTCCTCAAGGAGAAATGTCATCTTTCCCAAAATAATCTCTCTTCACATCAAGCATATTCACAACAGAATCAAAGTATACAGAATAACAGACAACAACAGCCTGAACAATTCTACAATTCAACAAAATCAGAGACATCAAAGAGATTGAGATCAAAATAATTAATTATGCTTTGGGCTGCAACCAACACCGACTTTCACTCAACCGTTATCAATGAAACGCCGCAGGGTCACATTTGTGTTGTTACTACTCGTTTTGTTTATTTTGTAGAGGTAGTTGTCCTAATTAATGTTAATACACGTAAAACTAAACATATAATAAAATAACATATTACAATTCACAAAATTAATATTGCTGGAAAAGTTTATTCGTTAATGATATTTAAAAAAACGTACTTGCGGAATTCCAACGGGAGACGTTTGAAGCCTTGTGACCTAACCATGACTTGTCACATTGAGGCTATTACACGGAAACCACTTGGGCTGTGCCTCATGAAGCGCTGGACACAATCACTTGAAATGTTGTGTGGAGGTGTATCACCAAAATTGGCGCAAAGAGAACAGGAGCTAAGATGTGTGTGTGTGTGTGTGTGTGTGTGTGTGTGTGTGTGTGTGTGTGTGTGTGTTGTGCGTGCGTGTGCGTGTGCCTGTGTGTGTGTATGTGTGTGTGTTGTGCGTGCATGTGTGTGCGTGCATGTGTGTGCGTGTGTGTGTATGGGTGTGTGTGTTTATGTGTGTGTGTATATGTGTGTGTGTGTGTGTGTGTGTGTGTGTGTGTGTGTGTGCGTGCGTGCGTGTGTGTGTGTGTGTGTGTGTGTGTGTGCGTGTGTGTGCGTGTGCGTGTGTGTGTGTGTGTGTGTGTGTGTGCGTGTGTGTGTGTGTGTGTGTGTGTGGTGTGTGTGTGTGTGTGTGTGTGTGTGTGCGTGTGTGCGTGTGTGCAGTGTGTGTGCGTGTGTGTGTGTGTGTGTGTGTGTGTGTGTGTGTGTGTGTGTGTGTGTGTGTGTGTGTGTGCGTGTGCGTGTGCGTGGTTGGGTGGGTGGGTAGAGGGTTGGATAGTCTGAAGGAAATGCCTTGCTGCTAATTTTGTTTTTGTTCCTCAGTCTATCCAGCCTATATCTCATGAACCACTGGACGGAATTGCTGCAAATTTTGTGTGGTGGTATTTTAATGTTACAGATGGCCCTGTACATAAAATATAAATATGGTGTTCTTCAACGTGAATTTGGCTTTCAAAACCAAAAGTTCTTTTTGTGGCCACATATTTCACATTGTTGGACTTACTATGTTCACACTTAGTGTGTGGGTGCATTAGCTTATGGTGATTTTCAATATTGAGTACTGATTAAGGTTAATGCCAAAATTAAGAATAAGACCTTGTTTATGTCAGATGGTTGTTTTAGCCATATCTTTTAAGCTTTTGCAGTTACAGACTTCAAATTAGTGGTGATTGGCGAAGCGGAATCACGTGTCTGCCACACAGTGTATGACTGTGGTGGGGGAAAGTAAAGGGGATCGACGGGGCTGAGTTTTCTGCTTGGTGAAACTTTGTTTTACAGGGTCATGTTTTAAAAAAAATTAAAAAAAATTTGAGTTCTTAGAACATCACAATGTATTTCTTAATGTATTTACTGATACACTATGAAGACCAAGGACAAGTCTCAAGGCATAACATGTGTACCCATACCTTATACGTTGCCTGTGAATGCAGGAGAAGAATGAATAAAGCCATGCCAGGATTTTGATACTGAATAATGGCCGACAACACAACTTAATGTAATTGTTGTTGCGATTATGGTGTGATATATAGAATGATGTTCTATTTATATAATTTTAAAAGAATACATAAATAACAAAACTAAAAGCCTATCTGAATTAGCAGGTTTTCTTTCTCTGATATTTGCAGACACAGAAGGCCCTCAACTGGAATGTCCAGACAACATGGAGGTCGACGCCGCTCTTGCAGGGGATACAACTAACGTCATGTGGAACTTACCCTCCGTCACTGACAATTCTGGAGAAAATGTCAACGCCATCAGTGACATCACACCGGGGTCTTCGTTTGAGGTGGGGGTGACCTACGTGACCTACACCAGCACCGATTCCAGCGGTAATACCAAGAGCTGTCAGTTCTCCGTCATCGTGAAAAGTGAGTGTCAAGTTATGTGTGTCTATATGGTGTGTCCGAATATGCCTTCCAGATAACAGACGGTGCGGTTGATATTGTGAACTGCTGGGCTAGTTTCTGTTTACAGTGAGCTACTTTGCGTAGGGTTCAGTCCCCTCTCCTTCGGCTCAATCGATTTGAGGACAGCTGGAATTGGGAAAGGCCAACAAAGGATAACTCACACCTTTGGCTTACTACGTCTATGAGCCAGAGCATATTGAAATACATAATGTCTGTGTGTGTGTGTGTGTGTGTGTGTGTGTGTGTGTGTGTGTGTGTGTGTGTGTGTGTGTACAAGTGAGTGTGCGTGCATGTGGGTGCATGCGCGTGTGTGTGTGCCTGAGTGTGTGCATGTATGCGCGTTCGTCTGCCCATTATGTTCGTTGTGTTTCCAAGTCATTCTTTAAGTTATTCATTGTTGCTGCCATTCCATTAGATCCAAAACTATATACTACATACAAATTATTGTTATCGTTGATATTGGTAACACTGGTATGAAGTTCTCTTCACTTTCGTGTTTAATTTAATGTCAGCAGCAGCAGCTTTTGGAAAAATCGACCATCTCTTTCTGACTCTGTCCCTGTCTGTGTTTCTGTCTCTATCTCTCTCTTTCTCTTTATGTTTCTCTCTGTCTCTCCCCCTCTCTCTCTGTCTCTCTCTCTCTGTCTCTCTCTGTGTCTCTCTCTCTCTCTCTCTCTCTCTCTCTCTCTCTCTCTCTCTCTCTCTCTCTCTCTCTCTCTCTCTCTCTCTCTCTCTCTCTCTCTCGCTCTGTCTCACTTTCTCTTTGTCAGACTCTCAGTTTATCTTTCTCGTTAACCCGGCCTCTTTGACTGTCTGTCTGTCTGTCGATCTCTATTTTTCTCTTTGACCATTAATTTGTGCTTCTCTCCTATTCTTAACTTTTGCTTTTTCTGTGGGGTTTTTCAGTCTCCCGTTTACTTTTTCTCGATGTCTGTCTCTACCTGTCTGTACCAGTGACTGTATTTCAATCTCTCTCCCAAAGCTATATCTTTCACACATTATATTTTATTTTACAGCAACGTCTTGCGGTGACCCTGGTTTTGATGACTCTCGATCGTTGATGCTTTACGGCTGTCCCTCAGGCCATGTCCATGGGGCCACGTGTAACGTATTCTGCATGCAAGGTAACATTTTAAGCCCCTGCCTCCTTGCAAAGTGGTCGTGTAATTTATTTTTTCTTATTTTTAATTTTGGAACATTGGTACGTTCACATTTTTACTTAGGATTTTTATTATTTATATTTGACTTCAGTGCTGTTTTTTTTAGCCTTCTACCAATATACAGGGAAAAAACCTTCCCTTTGTGAAACAATCTTCTTGTTGAGGGGAGAGTAGTTCCACATTGGTAGGCTAAGACCCCATCCAGTGCCGAGCTGATGAGACTCCCTAGAGTCGAAACAGCTGTCCTTGGCTGGGTTCTGCCATTGCCTCCATAATAAGGATGAAAAACTAGACTTGCACTCCTTATGTTTTTTAGAACATAGATCAAATAACAAGTTTATCTAACTGGTTTTGATTTTAATGTTCGTTTCAAACACAAAAAGTTTTAAACAATTTTACTATTCTAACTTTTTGAGTCCTGTAGGCTGGCGGAATGCTGCCAGCAGTAAACTGAGATTTTTTTCATATCTATTTCGTCATATATATATATGAACTCTAAATACCAGAGTCGACCTAATTAACAACTGTAGGCACAAAAGCAATTTTTTGTCAGTGAACCAAAACAAACTGAACAGTGCTCAGTACTGAATATAGCCCAAAAGTGAACTAAATTCTTGCCACTGAACAAACTGAACGGTGCTCGGAACTGAATGCACCTCAAACTGAGCCAACTATAAATACTGTGGCGATGTTAATACACCTACCTCAATGTGGTGACGTCATAAAAATAAAAATAAATATTATACGTCGCACACTGACGTAAGACAAACTCAGCTGGACAACACTATAAATACCAGCAACAGTTTTTTTAGAAATTCAGAAACCTGAACGAGAGGTTACTATTAACCTCGAAACAAATTTGTAGTTTCCTGGTAAGTTTCGCCATTTATTTGGTTTATTTATGCTCCTTCATTGTCGAGCACTATTCAAGGTAACCAGTTCTTTGATAAGGAATATATATATATATATATTTGTCTTTTTTTGTATATATATATATATATAGAATAAAAGAAAACTCTCAGTGAATAGCCAGCTCCGTACCCCTACTCTGAAGGACTGAAAAGTTAGTGCATTTGAAATGCAGAATAGTTATATATATATATATATATTATAATATTATAATAATATATATAATAGTTATATATATATATATTATCACAAACAAAATTCTCATTTGCCCGCACTACCCACAAACAAAACAATGGTAAAACGGTAGTGGATAAAACAACAGAATAAAACAGTTTAGTCATTTTCTCCCACAGGGTATTTATTAAAACTCAAGCTTTCGCAGAACAGGCTGCTTTTTCTAGAGTATAGCTCTATGGCAAGGCCAAGAATAAAATGCTAACATTCAAACTACAATACACAAAACACAAGATCACAAAATCACAAAATTCCAAATTCAATCCTAACTAGGTCACCAGTGAAAAGCAAAAAGCTTATAATCTTTTGCATGCTTTTTGCTTTTCACTGGTGACCTAGTTAGGATTGAATTTGGAATTTTGTGATCTTGTGTTTTGTGTATTGTAGTTTGAATGTTAGCATTTTATTCTCGGCCTTGCCATAGAGCTATACTCTAGAAAAAGCAGCCTGTTCTGCGAAAGCTTGAGTTTTAATAAATACCCTGTGGGAGAAAATGACTAAACTGTTTTATTCTGTTGTTTTATATATATATTATATATATACGTCAAGTTTGTTCTACTGTCTGTCCCGCGTCCAAGGCCAAAAGCCGAAATATTGGGAATAGTCTACATTCTTTCTTGTTAGTTTTCATTCTCTTTTTTTGTTCTGCTATATATATATATATATAGTTTGCTTTGATAAAACTTTTCTGTGTCCAATGTCTTTATTTGTGAACCTCAGAAACAAAACCAGTTAACGTTAACTTTGAGTAATGTTCCGTGTTCAAAAAAAAAATTTTATATATGTTTATATAAAATATATAGGGTTATTATATAATATATAATATAATAATCCTAATGTATATACATATAAACGATCAAAATTGAAGAAGAAAGAACAAACACAACCATTAAACTTTCCTCTTATGTATATATATATAATTTGCTTTGATAAGAAAAAAATATATACATTTGTATGTGGACTTTCGATTTGATGCAAAGAGGACACCATTCTCCTGTAGAATGTTCCCCTGCTCAGGTCGGCATCCACTGTACAGTCAAATTGCAGGCCAATCATGCAAACTGATGAGATCTTCCCAAGATCGAAACAGCCGTCTTTGCACAAGGCACTGCCCCCCCCCACCCCCCCCCCCCCCCCCCCCCCCCCCCCCCCCCCCCCCCCCCCCCCCCCCCCCCCCCCCCCCCCCCCCCCCCCCCCCCCCCCCCCCCACCGGGAGAAAAAGCAAATCAGCACAATTTATTTCATTTTTTTTTTTAAATTTTTATGAACACGAACATTACTAAAAGTCAACTTTAACTGGTTTTGTTTCCGAGGTTCACAAATAAAGACATTGGACACAGAAAAGTTTTATCAAAGCAAAACTATATATATATATTTAGGGAAAAATAAGTTAATTTTTCACGTGAATTCAAAACCAGAAATGGGAGAGGTTAGCAATAAGAAATAGGTTAAGGGTGAGTGGAGTTAACCCGTTAAAAATGTAGGGCAGGGATGTGAGATGAAGGGCACTGCGTGGGGAATGAAATCAAAATGATTATGTGAGTGAGTTTTAATCATTGTTGTTCACTACACCACTCCTGGCTCATTTTAAGAAAAGTGTCCCCCGAGGAAGATGTAATTAAACATCGAAATATTGGGAAATTCTGTTGTGTTTGTTTTTCTTTTTTCAATCTCCATTTGTGTATATATATATATATATATATATATATATATATTATATATATATATATATATATTCGATTTGGTGCATAGAAGACACCATTCTCTTGTAGAATGTCTTTTTGCTCAAGTTGACATCCACTGGACAGTCAAATTGCAGGCCGATCATGCAAACTGATGAGATCTTCACATAAAAGGTTGGAAGAACAGCTGGTTTTGTTTTTGCCGAGCAGAGACTTAATGTTTTTTGTTTTTTGTTTTTTTTTAACACTGAACATTACTCAAAGTTAACGTTAACTGGTTTTGTTTCTGAGGTTCACAAATAAAGACATTGGACACAGAAAAGTTTTATCAAAGCAAACTATTCTGCATTTCAAATGCACTAACTTTTCAGTCCTTCAGAGTAGGGGTAGGGAGCTGGCTATTTACTGATATTTTTCTTTCATACTATTTTTATCCTTAATTTGGATACCATCTCAGTAGTTGGCCCTCTCTAGTCATGTCTATTAGGTTTTGAAATTAAAATTTCAGAACATTATTATTTTGTTCATTTTACATAAGATTTTCATAAGATTTTTACTATTTCTGGTTTAACTTTGTGCTGGTTTGCTTTTATTATGGATTTTCGATTTGATGCAAAGAAGACACCATTCTCTTGTAGAATGTCTTTTTTGCTCAGGTTGGCATCCACTGGACAGTCAAATTGCAGGCCGATCATGCAAACTGATGAGACCTTCTTTAGGTCGAAACAGCTGTCTTTGCATAAGGCACTGTCCCTCCCCCATTGGGAGAAAAAGTAAATCAGCACAATTTATATATATATATATTTTTTTTTTGAACACTGAACATTACTCAAAGTTAATGTTAACTGGTTTTGTTTCTGAGGTTCACAAATAAAGACATTGGACACAGAAAAGTTTTATCAAAGCAAACTATATATATATATATATATATATATGTCAAAACAAAAAAGAATAAAAACTAAAAAAGAAAGAATGTTGTTTCCCAATATTTTGGCTTTTTATTGCCTTGAACAGACAGTAGAACAAACTTGACGTAACAAATACAACACGTAACTTTTCCTGACGTCATTGTTTTGACCCACATTCTGTCTGTCTGATCAGATTGTGTTGCAGTGTGTGTGTGTGGTGTGTGTGTGTGTGTGTGTGTGTGTGTGGTGTGTGTGTGTGTGTGTGTGTGTATGCGTGTGTGTATTGTGTGTATGTATGTGTGTGTATGTGTGTATGTGTGTGAGTGTGTTTGATAATTCATTTGGACTATTGAGTCCACATAATAAATATTCACCCCCCAGTACAGTCTCCCCCCCCCCCCCTCTCTCTCTCTCTCCCTTTCCCTCTCTCTCTCTCTGTCTCTGTCTCTCTCTCTCATTTCTATGGCCGCTCAGTCCGTCTTTGTAGTTATCACTTTCAAAATATGTTATGTAAATGTAGACCCAACGCCAGATGTCTTAATGTCCCTTTAATCAAGAGAGTGGGCATGTATCATGGGCAAAGCATCTTCACTATAAACAAATAAAGCATCTCCACTATGATCATGCCAAGAGAGTGGGTATGTATCCTGGGCCAAGCATCTCCACTATAAACAAATAAAGCACCTCCGCTATAAATACATTTTAGCACAGCTCGATGGAGAAATAACTGCCCTCTCAGACAATTCATTAGAGAGAGTTCAGACCCAGCGGAGCCATGGTCTTCAGCTTGTCCATCCAGAACTTTTCACGACAGAGTTTAGCCTCTTTGCTCTGGACGAACACCTGTTCGAGGATGATTCATTTGACATTCTCACAGGAATGTCCGGCCAAGTTGAAGTGTTCTGCCACCAGAGTCCCAGTGTTGTGCCTGATACGGGACCGGTGTAGAGTGAACCTCACACTAACCGAGGTCTTTGTCTCTCCAACGTACTGGGCGTTTCTACATAGTTCACAGAACAGCAGGTATATCACGTTTGTCGATGTACAGCCTAGGTTCTGCCTGATGGTGAACCTCTCCCCCGTCCTGTCACTGGAAAACCCCGTGGTTTCCATCAGATGAAGACGGCAGGTGGCACTCATCTTGGAGCATCTGTAGCAGCCATGATTCACCTCACAGGGCAGGGCAGGGGGAGCCGAAGGCACCAGTACATCTCTCATGGATCTGCTAGTCCGTTCTCCCAGGATGGGGGGTTCAAGAGCCACTTTCTTCATCCTGGCGCTCTGGTGGAGGGTAGGTAGACTGTACCTGAGATATTTGCTGAGTGGAGGGTTGCGGGGATTGTGGGTCACCACCATGGGAACTCTCCCGGCTTTCATTTTTGGCTGGTACTCGAGTGTACTACTCCTTCTGTGACTTTCTCCCTTCCCATTTTGATATCCCACTCTGGATAAGACCTCTTTTTGAAGTTGTTGGCCATTGTGTTGCACTGGCGTTCAAAGTCCTCATCGTTGCTGCAGAGGCGTCGAAGTTGCAAACACTCGCTTGATGATATGCCGTTGATGCAGTGCCTTGGATGACTGGAATTGTATGGAAGGTAGGCTTTGGTATGTGTGGGCTTGACAAAGAGGCTTGATGTTAAGTAGCCGTCTTCGATCTTAATGAGAATGTCAAGGAATGGAATACTGGTCCGGGAGTTGTTGATGGTGAACTTGATGGTTGGGTGGATGGAATTGATGCAGGTGGTGAATTGGTCCAGGCCTTGTTGTGACCGAGTCCACAAGATGAGGATGTCGTCGATGAATCGTTTCCATACATCCTCCTCAGTCCGCACAGGGCTGTTCTCCAACAGTTTGGCTTCCAACCTGCCCATGAAGATGTTGGTCACAGTATGTGCCATCAAGGTTCCCATGGCTGTCCCTGACTTCTGTATGTATGTCTGGCCCTCAAAATTGAAAAATTTGTTCGTGAGAACATGGTTCACCACCGTGAGAGCTTTGTGCATTGGTGGGCAGACAGGGAGAGGGTGGCATCCCATCAGATCTTTGATGGCCTCCACCATGTCCTGTTGAGGGATGTTCGTGTAGAGGCTGACGACATCGATGGTGACCAACTGGGCGGCGTCAGGAAGGGGCCCGTACTTGGTGTTCCACTCGTTGATCACTTTCAGCATGTGGGTGGAGTCTTTGATGTACAAGGGCAAGCTGATAACCAGGGGGCGGAGCCAGTGGTCAGCTGAAACAATCGGGCATCCAGGGTGGATGCTGTAGGTTTTTGTGGATCTTAGGGAGGTGGTGGAATAGATGAGGCCTAACATTGTTGGGTTCCAGTCTGGCCCATTTGTAGGTGTTGTCGTCAATGAATTTCTGAGTATGGAGGTCATCAATAATTTTGTTGGACTCTACACTACAGGTAGGCCAGGATCTGTTCAAACAGGTTCGTAGTAGGTGGCGTTGTTGAGCTGTCTCTCTGCCTCCCTCACATAGCCCGTCAAGTTCTGCACAACCACTGATCCACCCTTGTCAGCAGAACTAATACAGAGAGTCCTGTTCTTAACATAGGAACACATGGGTACGTGCACGCATGTGTATGCAATGTGTGTGTGTACACGTGTATCGAGCATGTATGTACTCTCCTGACTATATGGTGATTGGATTCGTTCGTATTCCCTTTTCTTCCTCTAATGTGGTTTCATGTTGGCAAATGATCAATTAAAAGACAAATGAAATATACATCTGTACGTTTTTGTCTACGCCAAGGTCACCACCTTCTGGGATCCAGCAATATCACCTGTGAACGCGATGAATCGGTGCACCCTGCGAAGATGTACTGGAGCTTCAATGGCTCAGCTCCCACCTGCCCAAGTGAGTGTGGAAAACTAGGTCCATTCCAGCATGCCATGGACAGACTTCTGGCTAGGTCCATTCCAGCATGCCATGGAGAGACTTCTGGCTAGGTCCATTCCAGCATGCCATGGAGAGACTTCTGGCTAGGTCCATTCCAGCATGCCATGGAGAGACTTCTGGCTAGGTCCATTCCAGCATGCCATGGAGAGACTTCTGGCTAGGTCCATTCCAGCATGCCATGGAGAGACTTCTGGCTAGGTCCATTCCAGCATGCCATGGAGAGACTTCTGGCTAGGTCCATTCCAGCATGCCATGGAGAGACTTCTGGCTAGGTCCATTCCAGCATGCCATGGAGAGACTTCTGGCTAGGTCCATTCCAGCATGCCATGGAGAGACTTCTGACTAGGTCCATTCCAGCATGCCATGGAGAGACTTCTGACTAGGTCCATTCCAGCATGCCATGGAGAGACTTCTGGCTAGGTCCATTCCAGCATGCCATGGACAGACTTCTGGCTAGGTCCATTCCAGCATGCCATGGAGAGACTTCTGACTAGGTCCATTCCAGCATGCCATGGAGAGACTTCTGGCTAGGTCCATTCCAGCATGCCATGGAGAGACTTCTGGCTAGGTCCATTCCAGCATGCCATGGACAGACTTCTGGCTAGGTCCATTCCAGCATGCCATGGACAGACTTCTGGCTAGGTCCATTCCAGCATGCCATGGAGAGACTTCTGGCTAGGTCCATTCCAGCATGCCATGGAGAGACTTCTGGCTAGGTCCATTCCAGCATGCCATGGACAGACTTCTGGCTAGGTCCATTCCAGCATGCCATGGACAGACTTCTGGCTAGGTCCATTCCAGCATGCCATGGAGAGACTTCTGGCTAGGTCCATTCCAGCATGCCATGGACAGACTTCTGGCTAGGTCCATTCCAGTATGCCATGGAGAGACTTCTGGCTAGGTCCATTCCAGCATGCCATGGACAGACTTCTGGCTAGGTCCATTCCAGCATGCCATGGAGAGACTTCTGGCTAGGTCCATTCCAGCATGCCATGGAGAGACTTCTGGCTAGGTCCATTCCAGCATGCCATGGAGATACTTCTGACTAGGTCCATTCCAGCATGCCATGGAGAGACTTCTGGCTAGGTCCATTCCAGCATGCCATGGAGACACTTCTGGCTGCTTTCTGTTGGGCTGTTGCAGGTCTTACTTTACTCAAACTGTTTTCATCATTAGTTGACGTTACTCTTTTGTAAATGACTGACTCTCAATGTGAAATGTATTTGCATTGGGTTTCAGTACTGCAGCCAAGGGGATATGTTGACCGTTGGGAACTTTCCTATCTACCAGTAAAACCTACTATCCATCAGTGACACAAGCAAAATGGTTGAAGGACAATTTGATAGCATTACAAGGTAGTGGGGAGGGGGTATTGACCAAAAGCCAACTAATGCTTGGAGTTCCAGCACCTGACACCAACCAGCACTAATGGATCTAAGTTTAAAAGTCAAAAACATTTATAATAGACTAATTAATTATAACAATTTCCGTTGCTGCAGAAAATCAACATGATGATCTTGCAGAAAATCAACATGATGATCTTGCAGCTGTCACTCTCACTTTACTATTTACCTTACCAATATTTGAAGCCCGTGATTGAAGGTCCTTTATTCCCAAACATGATTGTCCAGTAGAACCAATGCCGTTTTCTTTTTTTGTGTTTGTCAGGAAATGACTGCCCCATACTAGACCCTCCGAAGAAAGGTGCCCTGAGTTGTAATCTTGGCAATGGAGGCTGGCATTGCCTGATGTCCTGCAATGAAGGCTGGGACATTCCAGCCGTATATACTGGCAGGTTTGTCTGCACCAATTCTGCACGATACTGGCGGCCTTCTGTGATACCTGACTGTACAGGTAGGAATCGTGTTTGTAGTTTTTAATAATTGGAATTCTCTCTGTCTCTCTCTGTCTCTGTCTCGCGCTCTCTCTCTCTCTGTCTCTGTGTCTCTCTCTCTGTCTCTCTCTGTCTCTGTCTGTCTGTCTGTCTGTCTCTCTCTCTCTCTCTCTCTCTCTCTCTCTCTCTCTCTCTCTCTCTCTCTCTCTCTCTCTCTCTCTCTTATGGTCCTCCATCCTAAAAAAAACCCCAAAAGCATGCTAATTACCTCAACACAAAAACATCAAATATAACCTCTAATTTTAAATGTTTTTATTAATGACAATGCCATAGACCAAGTACTTACTAACACGAACTAAAATGGCAACTCCATATTGAAAAGATGACACATAAACTTGCTCGCAGCTTATTCCTACTAACAAAACCTTACACCCTTCATAGATATAGCTTTTGCTACCTTTATGTTTAATTATGTATGTGTAATTCTCTGCCTTGCCATGTTCTGTAAAGTTCAATGTCCTGGGAAGTAATTCGTTCAAGAAGTAGCATGTTTTACTTGTTGTTTTGTTCTTTCCCTTACTTGTCCCAGAGGCTTACCAACCCAGAAGAGCACGGCTGCCCACAGAGTTCTACTATTTCACTGGCAGCTGCATATTGTCTCTTCGGCAAGTCCGTGAGAATTTCATCTCCGCTCTGCACAACTCTAACTGGAAATATGCTTGCGAGAACGAACCAAACTGTGTTGTGGAAAACGTGCAGGTAGAGTCAGCCTGGATCTTGTGCCGCTGTGTTTGCAATTAGTTGGCCTTTGGGGATCTTCCCAACTGCACAGTGAGAAGAGAACATGGTAGGGGAGGGAGGGTGGACGATTGAGCAAAGGTTTTAAAGTAGACACAACTGCATAGCCTGCTAGATGGGAGATGAATGTTTTCAAGAGCAGTAAAACGTTATCTAAAATGTAATGAGTGTGTGCGTTCTTGTCATTATCTAAATTTTAAATTCGCCGTTGTCTTTTTATATGTTTACACCGCTACTCTTAAAATTGATTAACCAGAGAAGAGGTTGTTTTTTTGTAATGCTAAAGCATGTAACATGCATAGACTTGATGGATCGTCCGTTGATTCCTTGATTGCTACAGGTGACCTGTGGCCCTTTCCACCGTCATCGGCGTTCAGTGGGGGAGGAAGGGGAATGGAAGAGGAAAGGGGAACAGTCTCGTCGTCGGCGGAGCAGCAGACTGGCTCTGGTGGTCAGTATGGCATTTGTCATGGACTTTGTGAAGAATGGCACCGCCGAGCAGACCATGACTGTGAGTCTAGTCCTAAGATTAATCAGACGATTATTAGTGTTTGCTACAGGGGTGGGGTACAATAGGGGACGAACGGTCCCATATGAGTATGTGTGTGCTTGCGCATACGTGCATATGTGAGTGGCTGTGCATGCGTGTGTGTTAAATGTTGTGAAGGCAAGCACATATGCTTGTTCATTATCACGAGTTGCACTTTATGTGGTCTGTCGTAAGCATACATCCAAACATGTATAATTGTACATACAACCCATGTTAACATGTGCGCGTGCACATGCACTGAATAGACAGGCTAAAAGAAACTGCATACAAAGTGTTTATGTTAATGACTGGCAGTTAAGTGACGCCACTATGCAGCTTTCCTCACCCACCACCATTATGAACAACAACAACAACATTAATGCTAGCCAGCATAGCATTCCATTCCAGAATAACATATGCCCCCTCTGCTATTTGGAAGTCTAAATCGAACATCTCTCTCTCTCTCTCTCTCTCTCTCTCTCTCTCTCTCTCTCTCTCTCTCTCTCTCTCTCTCACACACACACACACACACACACACACACACACACACACACACACACACACACACACACACCACCACCACACAACAACATACAGTATTTATACGGCGCTAAATCTTGATAGAAACCAAATCAAAGCACGCACACACGTTAGCATTCATAACGCATTCAAACAATAACGTAATACAAAGCGAATACACTCGGATGACATAAATGGAATACGGCAGAAACATACCTAATTGCAAGACACACACACACACACACACACACACACACACACACACACACACACACACACACACACACACACACACACACACACACACACACACAAAAAACTATTTACCTGCTTGGTTGTTGGACACTGAGCCATCAGTGTCGACGTAATGAGAACATCCTTGCAAATGAACCCAAAATGTTGGAGTCGCCGGGAGCCCTACTGGGCATTTATTATTATGTGTTTTGTTGTTATTCTTATTTTTTGAATGTTACTCATTAATTTTACCTATTGTTACATTTTAATATTTGGATTCAATTCTGAGTATGTTTAATTGTTTAACCAGCATTTCATTGACATTTAGCTATGTATGTACAGAGACCAATGTACCCCATCCTTCCCCCCCATTTATGTAGATGATTTATATACATACATAGAATCACATACCCTAATTCACTCGTACCAATCCCTTTTTGTCTAAGATAGTTGTAAGGTCTGTCTTCGTCTACAACACCTCTCGCCTGCGGGGTTCCACAAGGCTCTGTCTTTGGGCCTGTACTGTTCGCTATGTACGTCAGACCTGTGTCTGACGTTATTGACCAGCACTCCTTGTCGAATGAGAGCTTCGCTGACGACACTCAAATGTACAAGTCAAGCATTGTATCTGAACTCACAGATGCAGTTAGCAAAATTCTAAACTGTTTCCATGATTTATAACAATGGATGTCTATGAATAAGCTGCAGCTTAATGACGACAAAACAGAACTTCTGATCATTGCCCCTCCCAAACTCCAAAACCACTCCTCTCTTCCTTCTTCTGTCAGCATTGGGAGTTCTGATATTTCGTTCTCATCACAGGCTCGTAACCTTGGCGTGACTTTTGATTCCACCATTTCCTTCAAGCAGCATGTTTCAAATGTCTGTAGGGCAGCATATCTGATAATACGCAAGATCAGCTCGATTAGACACTTCCTTTCCACTGAAGCCACAAACACTCTGGTCTGTTCGTTAGTTCTCTCAAGGCTGGATTACTGCAACAGTCTCTTGGCTGGCTCACCGAAGTACCTTCTGGACAAGCTCCAGATGGTCCAGAATAGTGCCGCCAGACTTGTCTGCAGATCATCTAGACGTCAACATGTCACTCCTCTGTTGCAGTCCCTCCACTGGCTCCCGGCTCAGAGTCGGATTGACTATAAGCTGTCTTCCATCTGTTTCTCTTCTGTCTCTGGTACTGGACCACAATATATTTCTGACATTCTACACATATACACCCCATCCCGTCAACTTCGTTCTTCTGCTGACACTTGTCTCTTCCGTGTTCCTTCTGTCAGAACAAAGTCCTTCGGTCAACGTTCTTTCTCCTTTCAGGGACCAACTGTCTGGAATACACTTCCCATCAATGTCAGACACTTACCTTCAACTTCTTCATTCAAGTCTGCTGTGAAGACCAACTTTTGTCAACGATCATGATTCTTCCCCCACCAATCCGCTCCTCTCCACCCCCTTGTACTCAGTTTCCGTGAAATGATGAAGTGGCTGTCACATGGCGCGCGCGCGCGCGCGCGCGCGTGTGTGTGTGTGTGTGTGTGTGTGTGTGTGTGTGTGTGTGTGTGTGTGTGTGTGTGTGTGTGTGTGTGTGTCTGTCTGTGTTTCTGTAAGTTGTGTACCTTTTTCAAGATATGCGTTTTTGTTCATTTGTATGTACTTTTCTATATTCTACTCATGTAAAAGTTATGTATGTTCGTCATGTTCTGATTGTATAAGATAATGTATAGTCTATGTTGTATTTGTATTAGATATGTAAAGCGCTTAGAGCCCTAAATCAGAGAATAGGTGCTATATAAATAATCATTATTATTATTATTATTATTATTATTAAGGTGGATAGACATTAACTAACGAACAAACACATACATACACACACACGCGCGCGCATGCGCATACACACAAGCACATACACATACACATACATACATACACACACACACACACACACACACACACACACACACACACACACACACACACACACACACACACGTACACACGCACACGCACGAACGCACATTTACCTTAAAATCTCCCCCTCTCCCTCTACATTTTAATACATCAAGGGGAACCAAATGGAACCAAGGGAACTGTAAAAATGACCAGTTCCAGTTAGTTTCCTGTACCGTGTATCTCTCTATGCTACCTCCTTTGCCAAATATTTGGTCCATGCGTCCTGAATAACTCTCAAAATGTGCTTCACTACCTGTCTCGTGTCGCGTTGGTTTTAGCTAAAGCTACTAAGCGTAGAATACAGAAATTGGATTGCTGCATATAATTTTTGGGTGCTTTATCCGACTTACCCTAATAGTAACTTACTTATTATTGGTGGTTAGTTAGTCTAACAGTTATTCCTTAGTGTAAACTATCTAACTTATTATTGTTGATTGGTCAGTTCTAATTTTTTTTATAGTAAAAATATCTATGTATGCAAAATGATTTATTTTATGTTTCTTAAACAATCTTATGAACTGATTTAGTCGCCACTTAGGCTTATATTCTTTAGTTCATAGTTTGTGCTTCCTTGGCATTGGAGCATTGGTTACTAATGCCAATGTATTTTTTTTTTCGTTTGGGGGGTCTACAGCCAATGATTGTCCCAGTAAACATGGTCAAACAAGAATCCAGTCCTGCATTTTGTGGTAGATTATATACTGTTTTCTGTGGTGCCAACAGGACTACCGGGCCAAGAAGACCTATTTAAGAGAACTGCTGAGGAACAGCACAAACCAAGGTGTCTTTGATCTGCCAGGCTCGTTAATCACTGACCCTCGATATGTCTTCGTCTTTGAGCCAACTTTTGATGGTTGTCCCAACGGTACGAAGTTCGTGGAACGCTATCCCCAGACCAACCCGTCCTGTGGTGAGCATTGATTAATATCATTCTTTGTATGAATTCTTAGAATGTTTTTTTTTTAAGCTTAGACATCCATTGGCCAGTTTACAGATCTTAAAGCATGTCTGCTTTCTAATTCATAGACAGCGATTTTGTCTATTTAGTGTTTATAGGATGGAGCAATATCTGCTTTGTTTTCTTGTATATTTAATTGCTTGTTGTAATGGAGTGTACTACAAGTGTGCTCATACTACATGCAAGTAGGTTGACCTTCTGGAATATTAAAGTATTAGTCTTATTGAGAAAGTGCATGGAAGTGACCGCCCCACCCCCCTCCACATACAGACACAATCGTACAGATAAACACATTTTTCTTCTCACTCCATCCAGGTGTAAATGGGTATTCAACTTTTCTTTACTTTAAAGGGGCATCCTGAAGGATACGTTTTTGCAATTTCACCAGGAAAACACCCTTTACAGAGATCGCACGCGCAACACTCACTTTGCTCTGGTTTCTATGAAATCAAACCGTCATATCGGCGATTCCACCTTGACGGAGGTCCTGGAAGTCATATTTTTTTCAGTGAAAGACAAGGCAAGTGTCTTTTCTAATGACTGCCTGAGACCAAATCTTTGGCACAAAATGTCCACAATACAAACCTTATTATGCATTTTACCAGAAAGAGTTTCGTTCATAACAAAGGAAATAGCTCCATTTTTTTTACTGCACTACAAAGAAGAACAAGAGGCAAAGCCTTCGAGGCACACTCGAACAGACACATGTGGGACAACAACAAAGATTGAGGGGGGTGTTAAAGTACAAGATTGCCAACAAATGATGGTTTTGAGATTGAAGGTTGTAAACATGAGGGGGGTGTGTAAAGTACACGATTGCCAACAAATAATGACTTTGAGATTGAGGGTCGTAAGCATGAGAAGGGTGTTTAAGTACAATATTGCCAACAAATAATGACTTTGAGATTGAGGGTCATAAACATGAGAAGGGTGCTTAAGTACAAGATTGACAACAAATAATGACTTTGAGATTGAGGGTCGTAAACATGAGAAGGGTGCTTAAGTACAAGATTGCCAACAAATAATGACTTTGAGATTGAGGGTCATAAATATGAGAAGGGTGCTTAAGTACAAGATTGCCAACAAATAATGACTTTGAGATTGAGGGTCGTAAACATGAGAAGGGTGCTTAAGTACAAGATTGCCAACAAATAATGACTTTGAGATTGAGGGTCGTAAACATGAGGGCGGGTGGCGTTTAAAGTACAAGATTGCATACAAATAATGCCTTTGAGATTGAGGGTTGTAAACATGGGGGGTGTCTAAAGTACAAGATTGCCAACACATATTGACTTTGAGATTAAGGATCGTAAACATGTGGTTCTTAAAGTACAAGATTGCCAACAAATAATGCCTTTGAGATTGAAGGTTGTAAAAATGTGTGTTTTTAAATTACAAAATTGCCAACAAATAATGACTTGGAGATTGAGGGTCATAAATATGAGGGGATGTCTGAAGTACAAGAATGCAACAAATACTGACTTTCAAATTGAGGTTCGTAGACATGAGGGGGGTGCCTACGTACAAGATTGCCAACAAATAATGACTTTGAGATTGAGGGTCAAGAACATGAGAGATGGGGTCTAAAGTACAAGACTGCCAACAAATAATGACTTTGTGATGGAGGGTCGTAAACATGAGGGGGGTGTTTAAAGTACAATGAAACGATCGTTAATGGATGCATCTGAAAAAATATTAAAAAGTGCACGTGCCGAGAATCGAACCCAGGGCCATTGGCAAGAGAGACAGACACTCTACCCAATGATCTATCGAGGCGTTCATTGTGGAATACTTTCTTAACTCATGTTGCTTGTTGAATAGTCTCTAACCCACTAATCTATAATATTATCTGTTTGTTATCTGTCTACAGTGTTGTTTTAAGTATTTAAATATCAGATTCATTAATGTTTGAAAGCTTGCAAAAACATCTATATGTGTGCAAAGTTTGATCGATGAACGCCTTTTAGATACCGAGAAAAAGTCAACGGTAAAATTACCACAGACGGACACACAGACAGACACCCAGAAAACCGAAGAAGCATGAAAACATAGACTCACTTTCATGTTGTTGACACGAGTGAGCCAAAAAGCTTCAACCACCCTGTGTGGCCTCCACCCACCCCGTCCAAAATGGCTTTTCTCTCCGGCAACTCTGCCAAGGAGGAATCGCCGTTTTCTCTCTCTCTTTCTCTCTCTCACAAAAAGTTTGATTTATAGGAAACCAGAGCAAAGTGAGTGTTCCGAACCTTGAAAAGGTGGTCTTACTGGTGATCTCGACGTGTTTCTTCCGTCGGGGTGCCCCTTTTAGATACGAAGAAAAGTAAGGAGAATAAAAAAGAGGAATGGTCACACCTTTCCTATACCAAGCACTAGATGACTATGAGACCTTAAATATTTATAACAATTGTCTTACTCCCTCCACCTCTTTGTGTGTTCCAATCAGGGCTGTTCTTAACGTCATTGAATCATTAGTAAGTAAAACCTGCTACCCCTCTGTGTGTGCGCAGTGGGCTGTTCCAAAGGTCACTATTTAAATGAGGAGGGTCAGTGCGAGGAGTGTGCTGTGGGTCAGTACAGTGAGGTGGACAACGCTGTGTCCTGTGAGATCTGTCCCTCTGGTCACTCCACTCTGAACATTGCTTCCACCAGTCAGCAAGACTGTTTGGGTGAGGGTTTTGTGAGAGTGATGCTTGTAGGGTAATATAAATGGATGGGTTGGGAATGATGCTGTGTGCTTGTGTTATTCATGCATAACGTGGAATAGATATTCAGAACATTAGTGAAGAAAATAAATGTTGGGTGAAGTTTATTGTTTCAACACTGGTCTTTGGTATTTAATATTGTTTTGTTTACGTTTGGGATATTTAATTTTTGTTATATCATGTTCTTATGGGGGCGTCTGAAACAGTTATCAAGGGTAGTAACAAAAAGCGCATGGGCGGGTAATTATCTCATGAAATAAGCAAATTTCAGTCTCATTTTGCCATGAGACAGTTAATGTGCATTCATGGGCAAATTTAGTTTTCTTTATTTATGAGATAATTGGGGTGGGCTTCTTACCCGCCCATGCTACCCCGTGTTAACCAATTCAATATGTGCCAGACAGTGTGCCAGTTAGTTTAATGTATGTTTAACAACTAGGTGTGATGTAGGGGTGTGAAGGGAAGGGTAATATGTGAGTTTATATGTTGTTGTTGTTCTTTAATCTAACGTCTTTTCACTTAAAAGTGATATTAGACATGAAGGTGTGTGTGTGTGTGAGTGTACGTGCGCGGTGCATGTGTATCTGTGTGTGCTTAAAGTGCATATTTGTTTGTAACATTAGGGGATATAGGCTACATTAAAACAGCTTAAGCATTTAGCTTAAGTATATAAAGTAGTGAAACAAACTTTTTACGGCGTCTTGGATGTTTGTTTACATTTCTATTAAGAAATACATAATTTACTAAGGAATCTCTTTTCTGAGACTTCCATGGTCGGGAGTTTATACAACACTTTATGGAAGATTCAGGTTTATGTATTTTGTGAAGCATAGATTCTTTGTAGATGTTATATGTGTTAGTCTGTAGGCTATGATATGAGAGTGCACGTGAGTGTGTGTGCTTTTAAGCTTGATCATTATTGTGCGCTTTTTTCCTGTCCCCTCCCTCCCTCCCTCCCTCCTTTCTACCCCCAATCCTTTTTTGAAAAAATTTTAGGCAAAATTTAGAGCTGATCAGATTTATTTAAAATGCATGCCTGTTTTCAACATTTGCTGCCGGAACAGACATTTAATCATAGAACAAAAGGCACGTACAAAGACAGTTTGGTATACATTCTCAGATTGTGTTTATAAACATTTGTTTAAAAGTTTTTAGTTGTAAGATTTCTAGCATTTAAGTTGAGATCGTGTTGCATGACTTGAGGGTAAATTCGACCTATAAGCGTTTGTTTCTTTCTCGTTCAACATTTTGGATATAAATGTAATGAGTACACAATTTTCACTCGCCTACGTACCGTAAAAATTCACGATGGAAAACATCAAGCGACTCAGGCTGATTTGGATGCCCCTATTACGCAAAGAAAAGAACACACTTACATCAAAGCAAATACGCCCCCCCCAAAAAAAAACCAACGTCAATAGCGTCAGCTCATACCAAACAAAAAAGAACGCATGATGTACAAATTCGATTTGTTCTTTGATGCCAAACTAACCGAAGGTCGATTGTGGCCATGCACGAAAACAAATTAAAGAAGATGCACCTCGAGTTCAATGCAAATTAATATGACGTTGAAAGGTTAAGGTAGGTCACTGAGCATGCCCAGTAGGCAAACACGCCTGGTTAGCTTTCCTGTGGGTCAATCTCAATTTGCTTATTTGTTTGCGAGTTCTCGACGTTTTGCAAGTTAGATCAGTTTGTAACCCCTCTTTCTATTTAAAATGTTTGCAAATCGTTCACTCGCTCGCTTCACCTTTCGACGCTATTGTTGCTATGGTATTTGACCGAGTAAATCAATGTAAACAACTCTAATTTTTCACGAAGTGCTCTCCCCTGTTTTTGTCCCGAATATCGTCTATTCTCTGTTATATATTTTCATCCTGAGAGATGATGGTGCAGTGCTACGAAGAGTTTCATCTGGAGTGACTGTAAATACCTACTCTTTGGTAAAGACCAACAGTCTCTATGGTGTGGGTTTAAATGCACCTATGCTTTTATTTTGTAGCAGTCCTTGCAAATTGAAGACAACTTTAGTGAGTTCGATGTTTGTCACTAGAATTCAGACGACCTGAGCAATGTGGAATAAGGGTCAAGGGGACAGGGATGGAAAGTCGCGTGCAAACTATGCACACAGTGATTTATCTATGTATCAATTTTTACTACGGCAATTTTGATAGAAAACAACAACAGTTGTTATAATAATGTAATTTTCAATATAATTTAACATTGGGAAAATCTTTCACCCTATCATTACAATAGGTTCTGGCTAAAAATGTCCCAAAATTGAAAACCAGTATGACTGATTAAAAAAATCCAACATGGCTCACAATTACAGTTCAACATCAATAATTATAACATCCTCAATGGTTTCATTCTCTGAAGATTCTCTATTGTCCAGTTTTTTGTAGAATTTCTTTCACGCTGGAATATTTTGCTTACAGTGAATTAATGTTGTTGTTTTTCAGATAGAATCGGCTAATCTATCCCGAGTTGGAGAAACCTGGATCCCAGGCATTTGATAACAACTTGAACATCATACAGTATCATCATAAGCAGTGCCACTGCACAACATTGTAGAGTGTGCATGAACTCTTCACAAGTTTGCTTATGCAACTGAACACTTGTTTAACGAGTACACACAACTCGTAAAGTTTATCGTAAAGTTTCTTAAAGCAACTGTATTGCTGTGTAAAGGGTAAACAATTTTGTTTTAAAAATGCAACGTTGCAACGATGTACAATAGTCTGTAGAGTGTGAGAGTGTGCATGTACTCTTGACAAATGTTCTTATGTGCAAAAGTTAAAAAAAGTGTATGCTTAGTCATTTTTTCCCCTTTCTCTGAGGAGTAGAAGAAAGGTTTTGTTAGCTATATTATGTTAAGCTTGGGTAGAGGGTGTGTACATTTGTAAAATAAACTCTTTTAACTGTGCCATTGTTTGCGTAGCACATGATCACTTAAAAATTGTTCTTTATTATAACTATGCTGTTGTGTATAATAATCCTTTACTCTAATGGCTTTTAATAGTGGTTGACATTAGCCTGCTGATTGGACGTAATTGCGTAATGTGTACCCAAATCGTAAGATGTATTCATATTAACACGTGTACATGTTGTGCGTTTATGCTCGTGTTTAGCTAAGGAGCAAATAATTGTATTTGTTATGTTACTTTACAAAACGTAAGCACCACTCCGTTCACAAGTGCATAAACCAACGATTTAAGCCAAACTCGTTTTATATTTTGAAAATGTCTTAATTCAATTTCTATTGCACAAAGTCTTAATTGTGACCCAGTTCCTCAAAAGGGACAAAGTTGCTGGGCTAGTTTCTCACAACAGGCTTGCAGAATCAATAATATCATTTTTATCCCATCTTTCATATTTATATAGGACAACCTTGTTTATGATCTCTAAAAAGTACTTTAAAATGAATAGATCAATGCCTTTTCTTCAGCTAGGCTAAATTTCAGACTAATTTATTAAAATGGCCGACGGTCACCCTACCAACTTTAAATGCTCATAACTCTCAAACGGACACCCTTACAAGAATGGTTCTTATATAATTTGAAAGACAATTGTCTGACATTTCTAACTGTACCATTTTATCAGAATGGCCATTTTGACACTTAATGTCCCTTTCGTGGTGCTAGGTCACAATTTTGATTAAATTCGTCTTATTATTTTTGAAGCAATAGCTCAACAAGCAACGTAAGAAGTGGTACTTAACTATTTGTTTTAGCAGTATATTACTATTTCAAAATAATAACATGTAGCATAATTGTGCTTCATTAATTTACTCCCGACTTTCTCGTTTCCTTTTCATTTGTCTTTATTTTGTCCATTTCATTTTCCAGTTCATTTGCATTTCCTTTGCCAGCTAGACTGCATAATATGGGGTCATGTTTATATATCCACGTGTCTATATGCCCAGGCACATGGACATATATCAACGCAGACATATATCCACGTGTCTATATGTCCGCGTGTCTATATGTCCACGTGTCTATATGTCCATGTAACATAATACTCATTCTGCACAAGACTTTTGTACCTTATACAGTGTAAATGACCGGTGGTCAATTTGACTTTAAAATCAAATTGTTAACCCTTTCACCGCCAATGTCGCATTTTTGCACCACAATGATTCAAACTCTTGAAATCAGGGTCTGTTATTCAATGATATTGTGTTCCTAAATTTGGGTAGTAAGGATTAATCCTATGCTAAATGTGTCACAGATAAATCCCATAATATTGCAGACAAATTTTTTTCTGTAGCCAAATAAGTCTAATGGAACATTTTGACTGAAAGATGGCTGGCGGTGAAAGTGTTAACAGCTTTTTTTCCCTTCATAGATAATTAATGCACTTATAATGCAGATGACCAGATCCCACCACCACTGATCAGTGGCTGGTTTGATGTAAATTCCATATTTTCATAAATTTCGTAAATTCTATAATTTATGCTCTTGTATAATGCAGTTGACCAGTGGTCAACGCCACTGCCCAGTGGTCAGTTTGATGTAAAATCCACATGTTCAATGTGTTAACAGCTTATCAGTGTGTCATGAGCACTACTGCACCTTGTACAATGTAGATGACCAGTGGTCTCTGGCAATGGGCACTGGTCATCTGCCAGTACACAAGTGCATACATTATCTTGTGACAGGAAATAAGCTGTTAAGAATCAAAATTTCATTTTAGGTCAAATTGACTACTAGTCATTGTTACTGACCATTGGTCATCTGCATTGTACAAGCTGCAGTAGTATTTATGACACACTGATAAGCTGTTAACACGGTGAAAATGTGGAATTTACATCAAACTGACCACTGGTCAGTGGCGGTGACCACTAGTCATCTGCATTATGCAAGAGCATAAATAATCTGGTGACAGGAAATAAGCTGATAAGAATCAACAATTGAATTTTAAAAAGTCAAAGTGACCGCTGGTCTTTGTCACTGATCATTGTCATCTACACTGTGTATGTCCAAGTGCCTGGAAATATAGACACGCGGATGTATAGACACGTGTACATAAATTATAGACATCTGGACCAATAGAAATGTACCAGCATAATTATAGGGAATTCGGAAATCGATCAATGGTGCTGATACAGTTAATCTGTCAAACGTTATTATTTTTAAATTAAGCTTTTATTCATGCAATATATTGATTGTTGTTTGTTTTATGTAATTGAAGTGGATACGGATTTTTCTGTTTATGACTTTCATTGCACATGTATCGAACATGTGGCATATGGATGGTATAAGCTGATTGTGAGTAACTTTGGGCTTTGGTAGAATTTGTTATATTTTGAAATGTTAGTACTTTTATTAGACAAGTAATTGTATGTAATAAGAAACCCATATGACTATGGCTATATACATCTACTTTCGAGGATAGCGAATGATTTATTGATTGAATTAAAACACCTGCAAAATGGATTTGATGATCATTTTTTAAAGAGTTGGGGGGAACTAGTACGGGAGTTGAGTGCTGCTTTGAGAAATTACATTGACATCGAATTGTGTTCTTTTAGGGTTTTGATGCTAATAACTAGATATCCTTTATTTTGAAAGGCATAAAGTCTTAACAGTTTTCTGAAGTTTGAATGTGGTTGAATAATTTTAGAGCAAAGCTATTGAAAAACACGTTCACCACTAGAAACAGACGGAACTGAATGGCCCAGGACTTGTGGAAGAAGACTGGTCTGAGATTGCTTTGAAATGGAAAGCAAGTATTCTGTGGACATTCTGTTTGATGCATTGTTAGCATGTATACAAATAGGTTTAATTAAATGCGTTGCGTATGTGTGTATTTTGAGGTAAAAGAAATGTTGAAATTAGTTTCCTGAACTATAATTATTTCAGGGCTACCAGTGTTCTTTCCTTTCCTTTTCCCATAACTATTCCCACTTTATTTACTTATTTTCACTTTTGTGATTTTGATTTTGGATTGACTTATTTCCTTTTTATTTTGTAACTGCATCATTTTCTAATTTGCTTTGAATAAAAATTATAACCTTTAAATTTGGATTTTATATTCTTATATTATATACTAGATTATATGCTAGAAGTGAGAATGTTCTTTTTCAACATTTTTTCTTACCCGTTGAATCTTTGCATTTCAAAAGCCCTTAACTACACTTCTCTGCAGTACTTGTATCATAGAGAAGCGACTCGTTACATTTGAAGAACATGGTGCATGGTTTGTCTTTTGTGAAAGACTGACTTGTAAACAAGGCAGCATTTGCACAGGTTCTAAGGGTTGCATGCTTTCGGATTAGTCTGTCTGTTCGTCTGTCCCTGTGAGTTATGTGGGTTTCTGTTTTGTCTCTCATTTTCTTTTCCTCTCCCACGCACTAACACACACACACACACACACAGAGCATACCACACTAAGCTTACACCACTTTTAAATACACACACACACACACACACACACACACACACACACACACACACACACACACACACATGCGCACGCAAGTACACACACACATGCACACAACATAACGCAATATTTATATGGCGCAAAATATTGATTGCAATCAAATCAAAGTGCACACACACATTAACATTCGCAACGCATTCAAACAAATAGATTAACAGAAAAAACAACACGCGCACATTCAACATGAATAGAAGGCATTCACGACAGAAGCAGACCTAAAAGCCATATAGAGATAAAGCAAACAATAGAGAGTGAGCTTCATTGCCGGGGGGACATTTGTGTTTTAAGATTCGATTTGAAGGCAGAGAAGGTCGGTCGCCGACGGAAGGGGAGATGAAGTTTGCCCCCCCCCCACCAATCACGCCTACTGAACGCACAGTGTTTATGTCTTCATATTAGAAACATAGCGGGAGTGGAAAACAAGCTGGAGAAGAGAGGAATGCATCAGCACATCTCGCACATTTTTTTTCATATACATGTATCAAACTCTTATATTGATGACAAGACGATATATCAGTCCAGCCTGATCAGCCAACTCAGCGGTTGTGGGAGCATAGCTAAGGTGATAAGGATGTTTCTTTTAACCCTTTCACCGCCAGCTAGAGTCAGCCAAAAATGTCCATTACATTTACCTGGGTAGAGAACAAAATCCATCTGCAATATTGGGGATTCTTCTGTGACATATATAAAATAAGGTCTATCCTTACTTCCCAAGACTAAGACAATAGGGTCTTTGGATAACAGACCCCAATTTGATGCCTTTAGTGACATAGGTGTTAAATCACTGTGGTGCTAACATGCGACTTTGGCGGTGAAAGGGTTAAGTAAATGTTTGGATTTTGGAGGGGGTGAATGGTCAGGGAATTATTACTCTAAGTTCATTTTTATTAAAACACAGGTTAGCAAGGAACTTCAAATTATGTATGTGTGTTCTTTATACTAACAGACGATATATTTAGTAAATTATATCGTAAACACTGCACATAGCCTATTTGAACACTGCCTTGGGGGTATCCTACATTATTTACACATGTATAAACACGCCAGCAAACAAACATATGTTCACATTATTGTCAGTGCACAAAAAACCCATGCATAAACAAATCGACAAACAGGCTACATATTCTGTGTGAGTGTATTAAAATGTATTAGGAATGTTGTTCATTTATTTGAATTACACAAAAATGCACACGAAGTAGGTCTATTGCAGTTTTAATGTATTTATATATTTATGTGTGCATGATAAAAAGAAAGGGGAGATAATTTTTTTTAAAAGCTGTGTGTAAGTGTACGTCGCCTCCGCCTACAATAAAAACAATCACACAAACACGTATACATAGAAAAACACACACATCATTGGATTCATAATATATGTTTTATTTGGATAGCTCCAGATGGTAGATTAATAAGCGTACACAATAAACAGAAACGCTAGCACCAGAAACGTTAAAACTTCAATGCATCTAATTAATAGTGAAGTATAAACAGTAGATAAAGAAATTTAGTGTTGTACAAATGTCCAGTTTGTACATCTATTGTTGCATTTAAATGAATCTTTTCTCGTGCACACACATGTTTGTTTTCTGTCCAACTCATCTTCTTAACAGATGCTGTGATCGAATTTGTTTCTTGGCTCCCGGACATTTGACACTATGGACATCTAATATTTATACACCCATTTTTGTTTAGCTCTTTACATGATTGCAACTGGAAAGAGCCTCTCATCTCTCGCAATTACGCCTATTATTTACCACCTACAGAACGAATATATTGCAATGAAACACACACACATGCATCTGACCTACAACTCGCACGCACACTCGCGTGTGTGCTGCGCACGCAAATGCACGAGAACATGCAATATAATGTTATTGGAATAGCAGCTCGTTAGCTGCCGTACACAGCCCACGTGCTTAATTTGAGAGACAGAAATCCAGGCTGCGTAAGCAACATGCTGACAGAACTGAGCCTCCCTCTTCTGGATGAACGTCACAGACACCAACGTCTCAGTCTTTTCTACAGGATAGCTGAGGGCCACATTCCTGCACTCCCTGCGGACAAGTTTTGTTCACTCCAGCAAATAAGAAAGCGTCACAGGATGAAACCCACCAAGTATGAAGGCCTCCAATCCACAGACATCCTCCAACAGCAGGTCATCAACCACTCACGTGGATTTATTCTCCAAGTATGAAGGCCTCCAATCCACAGACATCCTCCAACAACAGGTCATCAACCACTCACGTGGATTTATTGTCCAAGACTGTCGAACAGAGCAATATCGTTGCTCTTTTTTCGTGCGGACTGCTGCGGAGCGGAACAAGTTGAGCGAGGCCACCGTCAACGGAGGCTGTATCAGCACATTTACATCAGCGCTGATCAGATCTCCATCTGAGCCTGCCCCAACTGACCACTAAAATTAGATTCCCCCTCCCCCTCCCCCCGCTTGTTGCTGGAAGTGGGGCCTGTTCCTTCCCGGCTGAATTGGGGGGGGGGGGGGGGGGGGGGGGGGGGTAATGGTCTTAACCCAGTGCAAGCTTTAGGTCTTTCCTTTCTGCTTTCTGTAGGTACATGCGCCCTCCTTGTTCCGTCGCGACTATTACCAGTATTGGCACCTTCAACGTACTGATCCCGATCCTGATCCTGATTTGTATGTAGCCAAACAGTTTGTCACGTCAACGAGTCATTGCTCAGTCACACCAGAGTCACATGCATCGCACAGTGATATGATACAGGCGTCATTTTAGTGAAATGTTTGTTCGGATAAATGCCCTTTGGGAGAAATATACGTTCAGTAAAATGATTATTTAGTTTAAAGTCCATTCGGTGAAACATCCGTTCTGTGAAAATTCTGTTGGCTAAACATCTATTTAGAGAAATCTCCATTGGCTAAATGTCCATTGGCCAAATGTCCAGTCACGTTTTTCTTACTTTAGATCGAGAGAGGGGAAGGGAGGGAGGATAAGTTTCTTCAACATCAAAAACTGAAAGGCAAATTGCTACCAATAGCATAATACAGCACAATCATGAATTATATAACACATTGTTTGTTTGTATCAAGTACAATGCAGGCTATTCAGATTACTACATTGAAAGAGTAAAAGCAAGTAAAGTTAAGAGAGAGCAAACATAGAGAAATAGAGAGAGAGAGGCGACACACAGAGAGAGAGCCAGAGAGGGAGGGAGAGAGAGAGAGAGAGCCAGAGAGGGAGTGAGGGAGAGACAGAGACACAGAGAGAGAGAGAGAGAGAGAGAGAGAGAGAGAGAGAGAGAGAGAGAGAGAGACAGACAGACAGACAGACAAACAAACAGACAGACAGAGGCCAAGATATAATGGGATACATGATGTTGAGGATGATAACGAATTGTAATGGCTCTTCTTCCATATTGAACATAAAAGTGAGTTACATGATGGGGAATAAAATGATGAGTAAGTACTTCGAATTATTCTTAGCTGATTTCTGTTGTAAAAGTAATGGTACGCTGAACAATGGTTTTCTATTTGAAAACATGCCTGGGAGTGAAGCAGTGCCTGTGTGTTGGTGAAAATTAAAAAATCATTAGTATCAGAAAAAGAAAACAGTCATTGGAAACGTACAGGTACTTTTTTTTTGGATATAGCTTCAAGAGCAGAAACTAAAACGCAAAATGCAACCAAAAGGATATTGTCTGATACAGAAAACGCAGTCATATTATATGAGTAAGTTTTGTTTTCCAAAGTAAAACCTAAACGGCAAATTTTAACCCAAATCATAATACCTAAAATGCAGTCATTGCAAATGCATACATTTCTTAAAGATCGAAAACTGAAAGACAAAATGATACCAAAAAGCATAATCAAGTACAGTCATAGGAAAGGGACGCATTTCTTCAAGATCAAACTATGAAACACAAAATGTTGCAAAAACAAACATGCAAAATATACAGTCATATGACAGGAACACATTTCTCCAAGACCAAAAGCTGAAACATAAAATGCTACCCAAAACATAAAGTTGGGTTTGTGATATTGTGTCTTTTTATGGTCTTATCAACTAATCCAGTCCTGGTGGTGCAATATTGTATAATTGCAGTGAAAAGGTGAATAATACATTTTTTCCCCTCAGAGCCACATTACCATTATGACTGGAGCAGCACCTAAGCATTATGTTTTTAATCACCTCTACGTCTCGGAATACAGGAGAAAGAACAATGAAAGGGGAGACTACTGCTGTACACTTTGCTGTTATTTTCCCCTGCATTAAAAAGATGCTGGCAACAGCAAAGCAAAACAATCTTCCTTACTCCCAACACTGACCATATGGCCCTCATTGACACGTGAGAAAGGATAGACTGGGATGGGCTGTTTCCTGGTCAAGTCAACCTTAGCATAGGAAGACTGGTTTGATTCAAATCATGAACAGCCATAGCAAGGAATTTGTCATGCAAGAAATTATTATTCTTGTAAATGTGTGTTTTGCATTTTCTATCAAATTAGATTTGATGCTGTTCATAGCACTCGTACACAACTAACAAACTTGAACAACTGTAAGTGTTGTCAATGTAGAGCACTCATGTGCTTTCTACTGTTGCTTAAAAACTTCAAGTGGGCGTTTCACAAATCCGCCATTATAGAAATAAGCTGGTGTGGGTCTAAGGTAGGAAAGTACAGTCATAGGAAATGAACACATTTCTTCAAGAGCGAAAAATCCAAACACAGATTACTAGTTTTACTACCAAAATAATAATACAGAATATATTGTCATAGGAATAAAACGTTTCTTCAAGATCAAAGACTGAAACATAAAATTATATCCAAAGCATAATACAGAAAGAACAGTCACATGACAGGAACAAATTTCTTCAAGATCGAAAACTGAAACACAAAATGCTACCAAAATCATTATGCATAAAGCACAGTCATAGGAAAGGAGCACAAATATTCAAGATCGAAAACTGAAACAGAAAATGCTACCAAAATCGTTATACGGAAAGCAACACTACTGTCGTAGGAAAAGAATACATGTTTCAAGATAAAAGGAAACACAAAATAAAACCAAAAGCATAATACATAGATTATAGTCACAGGTAATAAGCATTTCTTTTTTTTCAAAATGCAAATTAAAATTAAACACAAAATACAACCGAAAGCATATTTAAGAAACAACAGTCATAGGGAAGGTATAAGATTCTTCAAAGTCAAAAACCTGAAACACAATATGCTACCAAAGGTATCATACAGGAAGTGAACACATATATAGGAAGTGAACACATTTCTTCAAGATCAAAACCTGAAACAAACAAAAATGCTACCAAAAGCATTATGTAGAATATACAGCCATAGGAAATGCACACATTTCTTCCTCTTTCCTTGATTTTCTTCTTCTGGATATTTCTGATTGAAAAAAAAAGAAGGACAAAAAGAGAAAGAAACACTGGTATTAACGTGGGATGACGATAACTATGACTCCGATGCAGGTTATGAAACCCCCGACAACTGCAACGACCATGATCGTCTTATCACCTTTCTTATCAGCACCACCATTATCATCATCATCATCATCATCATAGTCGTCATCATTATCATCATCATCATCGTCAGGATCTTGCTTGGCCGTGCTCAAGCTTTCGTCTGATTGTGTAGTAATGCTCTCATCTGCTGGATCTGTGTGACCCCCCATTTCCTCTGTGGTGGTCTCTTTGGTTGGATCACCTGTCATCAACCAACCAACAAATAAATCAATAAATCGCTCTATCAATGCACTAAGCCAATTGCTATTATGCATGCTTCTTACCAAAGGAGCAAGTCCTTGAAAAACAACTAAAAATGTTTTTTTGACAGTCAATGATAATCAAACTCTTGATTGTAGTTTTGCACAGAAGAAAAAGAAGAAGAAGAAGAAGAAAAAGAAGAAGAAGAAGAAGAAGAAGAAAAAGAAGAAGAAGAAGAAGAAGAAGAATTTGTTCAAACACAATATGATTCCATCCCATATGATAGGGTGAATTCCTAATAATACATTGTACAACACTGTATACACTTGCTAGTGAAAATGTCCAACCAGTTTTTGCGCTAATCTGCTTTTCTCTCTCATATTATGTTCTTCTACGGTGCCTATTCGGAATCTTGGCCTTCATAAAAACTGTCTGCATTTGCTTTAGATGTTCTGTATTTTGATAGGTATTTATATATATAGTATGAAAGAAAAATCTCAGTGAATAGCTGAGCTCCGTTCCCCTAGCAAATTATTTATAAAACTGAGGGTGTATTACTTGACCACAAGGGCTCATCCCGTTTTTCAGCCCGTCAATTGGTTAAACACAAGTGGAAAGTCAACCCCCATGAGGGAAAGGAGTTGAACGAGTGTATAGGAGAGACTACTGGTGGACGTAAGACCAAAAGAAAAACCAGAAGAGGAGGAAAGAAACATAACAAGAAAAAGAAAAAAGAGAAAAGAAACCATGAAAACAAATGGTCATCTTCGGAAGAAGATATGAAACAATTTGACCCCATAGTTCTAGAAAACAACATTCAACTCACTGCAGAGCAAGTGTCTATCTGCAGGATGTCTGATCAATTCGTACCAACACCGAAAGCACCCATTGATGTCAGTGATCAGATCATTGGAACCTATAAGTCGGCAGAGAATCTTAGGTGGCACAGACATTTTATGATGAACGAATTAGAGCTAGATAGTGATGTAGAAGATGAGGAGTTTCAGAAAATGCCTTGGCACATTCCAACAGACAAAAAGGCCCCGAGAGGAGATAAATGCTTGGAACAGTTTATTGAACGATGTACAAATGATTTCCTGAATGTTGAAGGTAGGGGAACAAATCAGACAACCTCACTCAAGAACAGAGAAAAGCATTAGGAGACTTAAGGAGACTCCCTCTTACGAATAACTGTGCCTGTAAATTTGCAGACAAGACAGGGGTGACGGTGATCACGTCTTTGACTGATGATGATAACAGAATCAAAGAGGAACTTTATGATAAAAAACATTTTGACATTCTGGAGGAAGATAACACAGGAGATGACATCAAAGATACTGTGACGAAATTCGCAAATAAATGGCATAAAAAGGGAGCCATTGAAGAAGACATGAAGACATACATTTCGGATGTGAAGAAATCACAACCAGCAAAATGTAAACCACTAATACAAAAAAACCATAAAGCGGCCCCCTACCCCCATAGACTCCTGTTATCAGGTACAGGCACCCCAACTCAAAACCTTTCCAAATGTATCCAACTGTCCATAGGCCACTTAGCAGAACAGCTGCCATTCCAGATCCTTGATACGAAAGAATTTCTTCACAAAATTAATGAAATTAATAAGTTGAACATCCAATTACCAAATACCACAACTCTTACCACATGTGACGTAATAGCACTCTACCCTAGCGTGGACAACAAAATGGGGGTTCCAGCAATAAGGAAGTTGTTGAAAAAACACCCCTCCCCCCTAGGTATCCCATCGAACTGTATAATAGAAGGTCTTAAAATAGCTCTGAATAACAACACTTGTGCCTATGAAGATGGTGAAGGAAACAAGACTATAGCAGCGCCAGGTAATGGCACAGCTATGGGCCCTGCCCATGCACCTACCTATGAAGATGGTGAAGGAAACAAGACTATAGCAGCGCCAGGTAATGGTACAGCTATGGGCCCTGCCCATGCACCTACCTATGAAGATGGTGAAGGAAACAAGACTATAGCAGCGCCAGGTAATGGCACAGCTATGGGCCCTGCCCATGCACCTACCTATGAAGATGGTGAAGGAAACAAGACTATAGCAGCGCCAGGTAATGGTACAGCTATGGGCCCTGCCCATGCACCTACCTATGAAGATGGTGAAGGAAACAA
>CM065697.1:4499292-4501792 GCA_017654935.2 Phymorhynchus buccinoides
TTGCTTCTAACATGTGTGATTGTGATTGTGCGATGTGTCTCCGTATGTTTGTATGTATGTATGTAATTTTTGTGTGTGTGTGTATGTATATGTATGTAATTTGTGAGCTTGTGCGCGAGTGTGAGTGTGCGTGCGCCCACGGACGCGCTTCCGAGCAGGTGTGTGTTGTGTGTATGAGTGTGTTGCGAGTGTTCTGTGTGGGCATATGTGCTTGCATGTATATGAGTGTATATGTGCGCAGTAAAGATTGTGTTTTCGTTAGAGGGGGGGGGGGGGGTATGCGAGTATGTGTGTGTGAGTACACGTGATTGCTTTGTGTTTGTGTGTGTGCGCGCGTGTATGTGTGTGTGTGTGTGTGTGTGTGTATGTGTGTGTGCGTGTGTACAAGCTACGTTTCAGTGGCTTCTGTGTGTTTGATGAAATGTGTGTGGTCTTCAAAGCCAAACGTTTTCAACACACATCACCTCTACTTAAAGAGTTACATTGGCTACCCGTTCAACAAAGAATAAATTACAAAGCTGCCTGTCTCTGCTATCAGATCATAATGAGACAGCACCGCAATACCTCTCTGAGCTTCTTGAAATTTACGTTCCCTCTCGGTCCCTCCGCTCAGCAAATGACAATAGGATTTTTTTAATACAAAAAATTAAACGTCATAGGCACGGTGGTAGAGCTTTTACATCAACAACAGTCAAATTCTGGAATTCATTGCCTTCTGCTGTTAGACATAGTCAATCATTAGCATCGTTCAAAACAAACCTGAAAACCCATCTGTTCCGGCAGTCTTTCCAATAACACCCCCATCTCCATGTGGACGTGTGCACGTGCGCGCGCGCGCGCGTGTGTGTGTGTGTGTGTGTGTGTGTGTGTGTGTGTGTGTGTGTGTGTGTGTGTGTGTGTGTGTGTGTGTGTGATGTGTGTGTGTGTGTGTGTGTATGCATGTGTGATTGTGATTGTTCGATGTGTGTCCGTATGTTTGTATGTATGTATGTCATTTTTGTGTGTGTGTGTATGCATATGTAATTTGTGAGCGTGTGCGCTAGTGTGAGTGTGCGTGCGCCCACGGACGCGCTTCCGAGCAGGTGTGTGTTGTGTGTATGAGTGTGTTGCGAGTGTTCTGTGTGGGCATATGTGCTTGCATGTATATGAGTGTATATGTGCGCAGTAGAGATTGTGTTTTCGTTAGAGAGGGGGGGGGGGTGTATGCGAGTATGTGTCTGTGAGTGTGAGTACACGTGAGTGGTTTGTGTTTGTGAGTGTGCGCGCGTGTATGTGTGTGTGTGTGTGTGTGTTTATGTGTGTGTGCGTGTGCGCGTGTTTGTACAAGCTAGTGTATGTTTGAGTAAGTTTGTGTGCGTTTCAGTGAGAATGTGTCTTCTGTGTGTTTGATGAAATGTGTGTGGCTCTGTGTGCAAGAACGCCTTCACTCGCGTGCGTGTGTGTCTGTAGGGCATGTGTGAGTGTTTCAATACTGACTGTAAAGCGCTTTGTGCTCGATAAAAAGCGCTATATAAAGTATCCATTTATCAATATTATTATTATGGTTCACCTATTGTTGAACTTACGTGAGCAGTTGGGGACGGCAGACGACCATTTTCCGTTTGCATTGCAGTAGACGGTGGCTTGACCGTTCAGTCGGTATCCCTTGTTACAGGAGAAGCTGCAGTGGGAACCCCACACATTGTTCTCAGCCACACCCGTACATGTAGGACCATAACCATTCTCCAGCTGTTTAGGAAGTTCCTTGCAATGGACCACTAGGGGAAGATAAAGCAGAGTGTGAGAAGTCTGTTTCAAACAAATAGGCTATCAAATGATCACATAGCGTTTATTTGCTTCTAACACATACATGTGAGGTACTTGTTTATTTTATCGGCTACATGACTACATGGCTAGAATGGTCTTCAAAGCCAAACGTTTTCAACACACATCACCTCTACTTAAAGAGTTACATTGGCAACCCGTTCAACAAAGAATAAATTACAAAGCTGCCTGTCTCTGCTATCAGATCATAATGGGAACAGCACCGCAATACCTCTCTGAGCTTCTTACAATTTACGTTCCCTCTCGGTCCCTCCGCTCAGCAAATGACAATAGGATTTTTTTAATACAAAAAATTAAACGTCATAGGCACGGTGGTAGAGCTTTTACATCATCAGCAGTCAAACTCTGGAATTCATTGCCTTCTGCTGTCAGACATAGTCAATCATTAGCATCGTTCAAAACAAACCTGAAAACCCATCTGTTCCGGCAGTCTTTCCAATAACACCCCCATCTCCATGTGGACGTGTGCACGCGCGCGCGCGCGCGCGCGCGCGTGTATGTGTGTGTGTGTGTGTGTGTGTGTGTGTGTGTGTACGTGTGTGTGTGTGTGTGTGTGTGTGTGTGTGTGTGTGATGTGTGTGTGTGTGTATGCATGTGTGATTGTGATTGTGCGATGTGTGTCCGTATGTTTGTATGTAATTTTTTGTGTGTGTGTATGTATATGTATGTAATTTGT
>CM065697.1:4506792-4575834 GCA_017654935.2 Phymorhynchus buccinoides
ACAGGAGAAGCTGCAGTTAGATCCCCACACATTGTCCTCAGCCACACCCGTACATGTAGGACCATAACCATTCTCCAGCTGTTTAGGAAGTTCCTTGCAATGGACCACTAGGGGAAGATAAAGCAGAGTGTGAGAAGTCTGTTTCAAACAAATAGGCTATCAAATGATCACATAGCGTTTATTTGCTTCTAACACATACATGTGAGGTACTTGTTTATTTTCTTGGCTACATGACTACATGGCTAGAATGGTCTTCAAAGCCAAACGTTTTCAACACACATCACCTCTACTTAAAGAGTTACATTGGCAACCCGTTCAACAAAGAATAAATTACAAAGCTGCCTGTCTCTGCTATCAGATCATAATGGGAACAGCACCGCAATACCTCTCTGAGATTCTTACAATTTACGTTCCCTCTCGGTCCCTCCGCTCAGCAAATGATAATAGGATTTTTTTAATTAAAAAAATTAAACGTCATAGGCACGGTGGTAGAGCTTTTACATCATCAACAGTCAAACTCTGGAATTCATTGCCTTCTGCTGTTAGACATAGTCAATCTTTAGCATCGTTCAAAACAAACCTGAAAACCCATCTGTTCCGGTAGTCTTTCCAATAACACCCCCATCTCCATGTGGACGTGTGCACGCGCACGCGCGCGCGTTTGTGTGTGTGTGTGAGCGTGTGTGTGTGTGTGTGTGTGTGTGTGTGTGTGTGTGTGTGTGTGTGTGTATGCATGTGTGATTGTGATTGTGCGATGTGTCTCCGTATGTTTGTATGTATGTATGTAATTTTTTTTTGTGTGTGTATGTATATGTTTGTAATTTGTGAGCTTGTGCGCGAGTGTGAGTGTGCGTGCGCCCACGGACGCGCTTCCGAGCAGGTGTGTGTTGTGTGTATGAGTGTGTTGCGAGTGTTCTGTGTGGGCATATGTGCTTGCATGTATATGAGTGTATATGTGCGCAGTAAAGATTGTGTTTTCGTTAGAGGGGGGGGGGGGGGGGTGTATGCGAGTATGTGTGTGTGAGTACACGTGAGTGGTTTGTGTTTGTGAGTGTGCGCGCGTGTATGTGTGTGTGTGTGTGTGTGTGTGTGTGTGTGTTTGTGTGTGTGTGTGTGCGTGTTTGTACAAGCTAGTGTATGTTTGAGTAAGTTTGTGTGCGTTTCAGTGTGAATGTATCTTCTGTGTGTTTGATGAAATGTGTGTGGTCTTCAAAGCCAAACGTTTTCAACACACATCACTTCTACTTAAAGAGTTACATTGGCAACCCGTTCAACAAAGAATAAATTACAAAGCTGCCTGTCTCTGCTATCAGATCATAATGAGACAGCACCGCAATACCTCTCTGAGCTTCTTACAATTTACGTTCCCTCTCGGTCCCTCCGCTCAGCAAATGACAATAGGATTTTTTTAATACAAAAAATTAAACGTCATAGGCACGGTGGTAGAGCTTTTACATCAACAACAGTCAAATTCTGGAATTCATTGCCTTCTGCTGTTAGACATAGTCAATCATTAGCATCGTTCAAAACAAACCTGAAAACCCATCTGTTCCGGTAGTCTTTCCAATAACACCCCCATCTCCATGAGGACGTGTGCACGTGCGCGCGCGCGTGTGTGTGTGTGTGTGTGTGTGTGTGTGTGTGTGTGTGTGTGTGTGTGTGTGTGTGTGTATGTGTGTGTGATGTGTGTGTGTGTGTGTGTGTATGCATGTGTGATTGTGATTGTTCGATGTGTGTCCGTATGTTTGTATGTATGTATGTAATTTTTGTGTGTGTGTGTATGTATATGTATGTAATTTGTGAGCGTGTGCGCGAGTGTGAGTGTGCGTGCGCCCACGGACGCGCTTCCGAGCAGGTGTGTGTTGTGTGTATGAGTGTGTTTCGAGTGTTCTGTGTGGGCATATGTGCTTGCATGTATATGAGTGTATATGTGCGCAGTAGAGATTGTGTTTTCGTTAGAGAGGGGGGGGGGGTGTATGCGAGTATGTGTCTGTGAGTGTGAGTACACGTGAGTGGTTTGTGTTTGTGAGTGTGCGCGCGTGTGTGTGTGTGTGTGTGTGTGTGTGTGTGTGTGTGTGTGTGTGTGCATGTGCGCGTGTTTGTACAAGCTAGTGTATGTTTGAGTAAGTTTGTGTGCGTTTCAGTGTGAATGTGTCTTCTGTGTGTTTGATGAAATGTGTGTGGCTCTGTGTGCAAGAACGCCTTCACTCGCGTGCGTGTGTGTCTGTAGGGCATGTGTGAGTGTTTCAATACTGACTGTAAAGCGCTTTGTGCTCGATAAAAAGCGCTATATAAAGTATCCATTTATCAATATTATAATTATGGTTCACCTATTGTTGAACTTACGTGAGCATTTGGGGACGGCAGACGACCATTTTCCGTTTTCATTGCAGTAGACGGTGGCTTGACCGTTCAGTCGGTATCCCTCGTTACAGGAGAAGCTGCAGTGGGAACCCCACACATTGTCCTCAGCCACACCCGTACATGTAGGACCATAGCCATTCTCCAGCTGTTTAGGAAGTTCCTTGCAATGGACCACTAGGGGAAGATAAAGCAGATTGTGAGAAGTCTGTTTCAAACAAATAGGCTATCAAATGATCACATAGCGTTTATTTGCTTCTAACACATACATGTGAGGTACTTGTTTATTTTATTGGCTACTTGACTACATGGCTAGAATGGTCTTCAAAGCCAAACGTTTTCAACACACATCACCTCTACTTAAAGAGTTACATTGGCAACCCGTTCAACAAAGAATAAATTACAAAGCTGCCTGTCTCTGCTATCAGATCATAATGGGAACAGCACCGCAATACCTCTCTGAGCTTCTTACAATTTACGTTCCCTCTCGGTCCCTCCGCTCAGCAAATGACAATAGGATTTTTGTAATAAAAAAAATTAAACGTCATAGGCACGGTGGTAGAGCTTTTACATCATCAACAGTCAAATTCTGGAATTCATTGCCTTCTGCTGTTAGACATAGTCAATCATTAGCATCGTTCAAAACAAACCTGAAAACCCATCTGTTCCGGCAGTCTTTCCAATAACACCCCCATCTCCATGTGGACGTGTGCACGCGCGCGCGCGCGCGCGCGCGTGTGTGTGTGTGTGTGTGTGTGTGTGTGTGTGTGTGTGTGTGTGTGTGTGTGTGTGTGTGTGTGTGGTGTGTGTATGTGTGTGTGTGTATTGTGCGATGTGTGATTGTGATTGTGCGATGTATGTGTGTTGTGTGTGTGTATGTATGTATGTAATTTGTGAGCGTGTGCGCGAGTGTGAGTGTGCGTGCGCCCACGGACGCGCTTCCGAGCAGGTGTGTGTTGTGTGTATGAGTGTGTTGCGAGTGTTCTGTGTGGGCATATGTGCTTGCATGTATATGAGTGTATATGTGCGCAGTAGAGATTGTGTTTTCGTTAGAGAGGGGGGGAGGGTGTATGCGAGTATGTGTCTGTGAGTGTGAGTACACGTGAGTGGTTTGTGTTTGTGAGTGCGCGTGCGTGTATGTGTGTGTGTGTGTGTGTGTGTGTGTGTGTGTGTGTGTGTGTTTATGTGTGTGTGCGTGTGCGCGTGTTTGTACAAGCTAGTGTATGTTTGAGTAAGTTTGTGTGCGTTTCAGTGTGAATGTATCTTCTGTGTGTTTGATGAAATGTGTGTGGCTCTGTGTGCAAGAACGCGTTCACTCGCGTGTGTGTGTGTCTGTAGGGCATGTGTGAGTGTTTCAATACTGACTGTAAAGCGCTTTGTGCTCGATAAAAAGCGCTATATAAAGTATCCATTTATCAATATTATTATTATGGTTCACCTATTGTTGAACTTACGTGAGCATTTGGGGACGGCAGACGACCATTTTCCGTTTTCATTGCAGTAGACGGTGGCTTGACCGTTCAGTCGGTATCCCTCGTTACAGGAGAAGCTGCAGTTAGATCCCCACACATTGTCCTCAGCCACACCCGTACATGTAGGACCATAACCATTCTCCAGCTGTTTAGGAAGTTCCTTGCAATGGATCACTAGGGGAAGATAAAGCAGAGTGTGAGAAGTCTGTTTCAAACAAATAGGCTATCAAATGATCACATAGCGTTTATTTGCTTCTAACACATACATGTGAGGTACTTGTTTATTTTATTGGCTACTTGACTACATGGCTAGAATGGTCTTCATAGCCAAACGTTTTCAACACACATCACCTCTACTTAAAGAGTTACATTGGCAACCCGTTCAACAAAGAATAAATTACAAAGCTGCCTGTCTCTGCTATCAGATCATAATGGGAACAGCACCGCAATACCTCTCTGAGCTTCTTACAATTTACGTTCCCTCTCGGTCCCTCCGCTCAGCAAATGACAATAGGATTTTTGTAATAAAAAAAATTAAACGTCATAGGCACGGTGGTAGAGCTTTTACATCATCAACAGTCAAACTCTGGAATTCATTGCCTTCTGCTGTTAGACATAGTCAATCATTAGCATCGTTCAAAACAAACCTGAAAACCCATCTGTTCCGGTAGTCTTTCCAATAACACCCCCATCTCCATGTGGACGTGTGCACGCGCGCGCGCGCGCGCGTGTGTGTGTGTGTGTGTGTGTGTGTGTGTACTTGTGTGTGTGTGTGTGTGTGTGTGTGTGTGTGTGTGTGTGTGTGTATGCATGTGTGATTGTGATTGTGCGATGTGTGTCCGTATGTTTGTATGTATGTATGTAATTTGTGAGCGTGTGCGCTAGTGTGAGTGTGCGTGCGCCCACGGACGCGCTTCCGAGCAGGTGTGTGTTGTGTGTATGAGTGTGTTGCGAGTGTTCTGTGTGGGCATATGTGCTTGCATGTATATGAGTGTATATGTGCGCAGTAGAGATTGTGTTTTCGTTAGAGAGGGGGGCGTGTATGCGAGTATGTGTCTGTGAGTGTGAGTACACGTGAGTTGTTTGTGTTTGTGAGTGCGCGTGCGCGTGCGCGCGTGTGTGTGTATGTGTGTGTTTATGTGTGTGTGCGTGTGCGCGTGTTTGTACAAGCTAGTGTATGTTTGAGTAAGTTTGTGTGCGTTTCAGTGTGAATGTATCTTCTGTGTGTTTGATGAAATGTGTGTGGCTCTGTGTGCAAGAACGCGTTCACTCGCGTGCGTGTGTGTCTGTAGGGCATGTGTGAGTGTTTCAATACTGACTGTAAAGCGCTTTGTGCTCGATAAAAAGCGCTATATAAAGTATCCATTTATCAATATTATTATTATGGTTCACCTATTGTTGAACTTACGTGAGCATTTGGGGACGGCAGACGACCATTTTCCGTTTTCATTGCAGTAGACGGTGGCTTGACCGTTCAGTCGGTATCCCTCGTTACAGGAGAAGCTGCAGTTAGATCCCCACACATTGTCCTCAGCCACACCCGTACATGTAGGACCATAACCATTCTCCAGCTGTTTAGGAAGTTCCTTGCAATGGACCACTAGGGGAAGATAAAGCAGAGTGTGAGAAATCTGTTTCAAACAAATAGGCTATCAAATGATCACATAGCGTTTATTTGCTTCTAACACATACATTTGAGGTACCTGTTTATTTTAATTGCTATTGATTCACCCATTAGACTACAAGATGTATTTGTTGAATTTTATAAAGCTATGGTAAGACCACACTTGGAATATGCCAACTCAGTTTGGTGCCCAATCTTTAAAAGGCAATCAATAGCTATAGAGAAAGTGCAAAGAAGGGCAACAAAATGTATCAAAGCATGTAATAACAAAACTTATAGTGAAAGATTAACATTCCTGGGATTACCTTCTCTGAAGAAAAGAAGAGTCAGGGAAGACCTTATACAAGTATACAAAATAATGAATAATATTGATGACATAGACTTAACAACCCTTTTGTTCATAGTTTCACAAACATGACACGTAATAGTACAGAGAAGTTATTTTAAAAGACGATCAGTTCCTAACATTCGCAAGTTTTACTTTTCCAACCGAGCTGTTCAATACTGAAATAATTTGTCAACTAACATTAACGCTGCACCTAACATAAATATATTCAAAAATCTTCTGGACAAAGACACAATGGTGTCATTTTTTTAATTAATACTTTCGATGAATAAAAAAAAAAAATAAAATAAAGTCCATTCCATATTTTTGCTAAATTGCATAGTTTAGCTGTAGAAAGCAAGCCACCTTGAAACAAATCAAATTCACAAACGAGAAATGGCGTAAAAGGGCCGCGAGGCCCACTTCTAGCCCTAACTACTACTACTACTACTACTACTACTACTACTACTACTACTACTACTACTACTACAAGCTTTCTGTCGAAAGGCACGCAACTGTTTTAGGGGTACAAACCTCATCTCCTCAGACAATCACGCAAATCACAATTGTGGGGAATGTTATTCAAAGTTCCGTTGACAACTAATGTTGAAACGATTTCTAAGGGTGAGTGGTTTTCAAGAGTAACCTTATGAGTGCTCTGGCCATGCAAATTTGGTGCCACAGATGTCCCTGATTGTATGGATAATATTCATTATCACTTGCAAATCAGAATGTGCCCTCTTCTTTTCAAGAAAATGGATTAAATGAAACAAATGGTGGGTGTTGCCTCATACCCATGGCCTATGGACTTGAACTAAGGCAAACACCCATGGCCTATGGACTTGAACTAAGGCAAAGAAGACTTCACTTCCATCTTTGAGTTTATTAGGATATAAACTTCCAATCGACTCAATATGAACTTACAACAACTGGCAACAGCTGCGGACACTGCTGATGGTTTCTTAAGAGTGATAAAGCTTCTTTGGCTCAACAATTGAGCCATTTGAACTCTCATACACAACAACTGGTCACAGCGAGATCATGCTTCGTACAATGAACTACTCATTATGCAGTAGGAGCAATATGCTGTATTCATACTTCAACTTACACTCCACCCATTGGCATCTATCTCCGCTCTCTCGCAGTTCCCTAAGGATTTTCTATTCATAATCAAGTTAATCTGTGTAGTCATTCAAGTCAAACAGACTTTATGCACTGACAGGATATCAAAACTGTCAAGAAACATAATAAAAACAGAAAGAACATCCTTTATGCCTCTTCACTACAAACACTAATCAAAAGTTGACCTCCCCATTATTACCATAAATTATGAATACTAAGCAATAAAAATATGCGGGGAAGAAAACAACAACAGAATAAGACAGTTATGTCTGTCGCTTATGTATGACACTCACAGAGACACTGGGAGATGTGTGAGGCCCCCGGGACATCCCAGGTGGTGAATGGAGGGCAGGGGGAGCAGGAGGTGGACCCTGTGACGTTCTGGTACTGACGCATGGGGCACAGCAAACACTGACCCTCTGTCTCATAAAAACCTGCTGGACACTTTACTGGAAAACACACACACACAGATAAGCACATAAGAGTAAGCAGGCAAAAATAGATACATAAATATAGCCAGAGACACATAGACAAAGAGTCACACACACACACATAAAGACACAGAGAGAGAGAGAGAGAGAGAGAGAGAGAGAGAGAGAGAGAGAGAGAGAGAGAGAGAGAGAGATGTGAAAAAGTGCTGTTCAAGCTTATTCTTTCATCCTCATTAAAGGTCATTTTGACCTGATTTAACTTGACGTCATACACATCTCAACATATTTATTCAGGGAACAAGACGAGCATGATAAACACCACACAATTCATCTCCTGAAGACTAAGAATAAATATAAGACAACTACACGCAAGATCATCATAGTCTTAGCTTAAAAAGGGACAGGCAAAAATTAATGACAATGTAAACAAACAACAGGAGTGGCCCAATGCTCACACATGCACACAACAATACTCTCTCTCTCTCTCTCTCTCTCTCTCTCTCTCTCTCTCTCTCTCTCTCTCTCTCTCTCTCTCTCTCTCACACACACACACACACACACTCCCTCTCTCTTTTCTTTAACTCTCTCTCCTCTTATTCTCACAAGCACATGATACATAATTCTTGAACTAATCATATATTTTTTGTTACATCAATATAAACATGTAAACACTGACTTATTACAGATTTGAAGAATAATACAAATATATCATTTTGTAACCAAAGTTTACAAATACCAGCACCAAGTGGGCAATAGACATGTCAGTTTCATCAAACATTTTTGTAAGTTTATTTCACTTTATCTTTTTGAGGTCAAAATTCACACACACACACACACACACACACACACACACACACACGCGCGCGCGCGCGCACGCGCATGCCCGCATGCACGTGAACACACACACACACACGCACACGCACACACACACGTACATGGACCCACACGTGAACATACCTTGGAAGCTGCTTTTAATTTGTTTTAGACATTTAGGTCGACACAGCGCTTTTGCCACACCCTGAAAGACCCAATTATGGCACTGATGCTCAAATATTTTGCCAGCCAGTTTGCCGAGTAGGACCGGACACCGATCAATCGCAAGCCTGGGAGCACATTTCCATGTACATTACCTACACTGCCAAAGATAAGCACCACAATTCTGCAGGAAAAGCCAAAAGAGCTTACTTTCATGCACAGTGGGAGGTACTTATTAAATGTGGCAGTATATCAGGTGTTCAACAAGAAGGGCCTCGCGGCTATCGATCAATAATGGTGATGTCCGGCCTACTGTGGATGAAGGCAACAAGAAGGGCCTCTGCTGGCAGTGGAGACGGCACCGCCACTATCGCCGGCCTACTGGCTGATATGAAGGTATCGAAAGGCACCACCACTTCAACAAGAAGGGCCTCGCGGCTATCGATCAATAATGGCGATGTCCGGCCTACTGGCAGTGGAGGCAAAGGCACCGCCACTTCAACAAGAAGGGCCTCGCGGCTATCACCATCAATAATGGTGATGTCCGGCCTACTGGCAGTGGAGGCAAAGGCACCGCCACTTCAACAAGAAGGGCCTCGCGGCTATCACCATCAATAATGGTGATGTCCGGCCTACTGGCAGTGGAGGCAAAGGCACCAGAGTCAATGCCAAACATACGGGGTGTCAGGGAGGTGTCTGAAAGAGGGATTGGTTTGGCAATTACCTCAACCAACCGGGTTATGTCTAGCTTGATACATGACACCCACCCCACCCCCGCACACACACACACTCACCACACAACCCATCTACAGACAAGGCATTTCCGGGAGGACAGCCTATCATGACACCGTATGAAGAGCTGTTGAGGTCAGGGGAGAGCACCTCGCCGTCCATCATGACCGTGAACAATTCCTGAGTGTCGTTGATGACTATCATGGCCGCCGATTGGTCCACTTCCTTGAAGGTCCGTACAAACTCCATCAACTGGCTGTGATTGGCTGTCAGGGAAAAGTAAGATGAAATATTTGATCACAACTGTTTGATGTGCATGTCTTGGGTTGGGTTGTGTAGTGGTGTGATGCGGTGTGTTGCAAGATTGGCGTATGCAAAGGTTAGACATGCAGTGGTTCCGTTTCTGTCAGAGGCCTAAATAAATGCAAGCAAAACAGTGACACAGAGGGGGCACCTTAACCGTCCTAACATGGGTGTGACCTGGCTCCCTGCAGAGTCAGGGATTAAGGCTGCAACATTTTGTAATCTCTTTGCTTACCCTTTACTAATTCACAACACGATAAATCAGATTAATCTCTTTGCTCACTCTTTACTAATAATAATAATAATAATAATAATGCTCACCCTTTACTAATATAATAATATAATAATAATAATAATAATAATAATAATAATAATAATAATAATTAATAATGCTTATGTAGCCCATAATCTTGCTAAGCGACACAATGCGCTTTTCACTCAACATTCGTACAAACATTTCTACGCACTGCATATAATCATAACACAACACACTAACACCAACCTCACTCCCTGCGCCCCACCCCCACCCCAACCATCCCCCCCGCCCCGGGACTTGAATGAAGGAAGAGTGGACTGGTTACGGGTATGGTCAGGGAGATAATTCCAAACGCTTGGTGCAACGAAACTAAACGCCCTCTCACCCGAAGATTTCAAGGACCGCTTAGGAACTTTAAGAGTTTCTGGGGGAAAGTACGAAGAGTGCGAGAGCTTTGGTAGGTGCAGAGAGAAGAAGAGAGGTACTGAGGAAGAGTTTTGTCAAAGTGACGAAAAGCGAAAGTAGCCATCTTGAACTGCCAGCCGAATTTGACAGGAAGCCAGTGGAGCTCAGCCAAAAGAGGTGTGATGTGATCACGCTTTCTTTTGCCAAGAACAAGCCGAGCAGCACTGTTCTGCATTCTTTGTAAGCACGAAATCTGTTCTGCTGGAAGCCCAGCATACACCGAATTACAGTAGTCCAATCTGGACAACACCAAGGCAGAAATCAGTCTGACAGCAGCATCTCTGGACAGGAAGGGTCTGATGGAGGTTATACGCCTTAACTCTAAGAAAGATGCACGACAAACATTAGAAAATATCTGTTGAATCGGTCTCAACCTTCTTCAGGGAAGAGGAGGTGCCGACAGGCATCACCTCAGTCTTTTCACCGTTCAGTTTCAGCTTGTTACTGGTTATCCACCCCTGAACACTGCTGACACCCTCAGAAACCTCTGACTTAACCGACTGAAACTCATCAGGAGTGCCACTCCTGGGCAGCTCTGTATCATCTGCGTATTTGTGAAAGTTACATTTGTGTGCAGATATTACATCAGAAAAGGGCTGGGAATAAAGTGTAAAACGTACTGGCCCCAGCACAGACCCCTGGAGTACACCATACAGCAGAGGAGAGAGAGAGGATTTAACACCACCAACCATAGCGGCTTGGGTTCTTTCCTTAATGTAGGATTCTGATAATAAAGTGTAAAAAGTACTGGCCCCAGCACAGACCCCTGGGGTACACCATACAGCAGAGGAGAGAGAGATGATTTAACACCACCAACATAACGGCTTGGGTTCTTTCCTTAAAGTAGGATTCAAACCAGCTGAGAACCACCCCATCAATACCAAATGTGACTCTAGGCTTCTCAATGAGAATGGAGTGGTCTAGCGTATCAAAGGTGGCACTCAAATTCAGCAAGGTTACAAGGGAAACGAGTTTATCGTCATATTTACATAGCAAGCAATCTAGGTCGTTCAACACAGCAGTCTCGGTGCTGTGATGCTTCTTATATGCCGACTGACAAACCTCGAGCAAGCCATTATCTGATAGGTGGGTCTGAAGCTGCCTCAACACAACTCCCTCAAGAATCTCTGACAGGAACGGGAGGTTGGAGACTGGTCTAAAATTCTTCAACTCATTAGGGTCAAGCCCTGGTTTTTTTCAACAAAGGGGTGACCACTGCCTGTTTGAACTGTGGAGGCACTGTACCTGATGAGAGGGATTTGTGAACAATGTTAGTAACTAGGGGGATCACATGAGAAGCGCATTGTTTCAGGGGAGAAGTGGGGATGGGGTCAAGTGCACAACTTTTACTGGGGGACTGGGTTATCAAGTCAGCAATCAGTTTTTCATCAACAGGTTCAAAAGAAGAAAAAGTTGGACCACAGTATTTATCAAATTGGGGAGGTTAGCATGGCTCTGAATCAAGATTGTCGCGAAACTCTTTATTCTTTACTAATACACAACACAATCAATCACATTAATTCTCGTCTCCTCTCCCCTCCCTCCCTCCATCTCAAATCTGCTGGCCAACGTTCTTTTTCCTGTCAAGCACCATTTCTTTGGAATTCTCTGCCTTCTCCTCTCCGACACTCCAACTCAGTCTCCTCATTCAAAACCTCTCTTAAAACCCATCTGTTTCCTGCTGCACCCTAAGTATTTGATCAGTTGTCTATCTTGTGTGCACGTGAGGGAAGATTGAATAAGAGGTTTGTGCTGTGCTTTGTGGTGTTTGTGTGTGTGTGTGTGTGTGTGTGTGTGTGTGTGTGTGTGTGTGTGTGTGTGTGTGTATGTGTGTGTTGTGTGTGTGTGTGAGCATGCATGTGTGCATACATGTGTGCTTGTGTGTATTTTGGTTCTGTGGGTTGTGTGTGCACGCATGTGTGTGTGTGTGTGTGTGTGTGTGTGTGTGTGTGTTTTTGTCTGTCTGCGTGCGTACGTTGTGTGTGAGGGTGATTATGCATGTGTTGGTGTATGTGGTCAGTCCGTGCGGCTCAGTTAATGTGTGCTTACTGAATGGGGGATGAACGAGTCGGTGTTGTTAAATGTGTGTGTGTGTGTGTGTGTGTGTGTGTGTGTGTGTGTGTGTGTGTGTGTGTGTGTGTGTGTGTGTGTGTGTGTGTGTGTGTGTGAGCGAGAGAGAGTGAGAGAGAGAGTGAGAGAGAGAGAGAATGAGAGAGAGAGAGAGAGAGAGAGAGAGAGAGAGAGAGAGAGAGAGAGAGAGAGAGAGAGAGAGAGAGAGAGAGAGTTGCTTTGTATGTATGCGTTGTTGCTGGTTGGTGTCATTCTTGAATGCTGTTTTTGTTGTCTATTTGTTGATGAAAAATTGATTGTGAAGCGCTTTGGGCTCATCTGAGGTAAAGCGCTATATAAATGTACAATTATTATTATTAATCTCTTTGCTCACTCTTTACTAATATACAACACGATATGGCTGAAACATTTGGTTAAATGTGTTCTTATTGTTAGAGGTTTTTTTACACTATGTTATTACAATACAATGCATAGTATTGTATTGTACACTATTGTATCATACTGAATTGTGATGTATTGTTGTATTGCAATACTTTTACAATAACAGTGCACAGTATTGCTATGACAGTGGATCATGCATTGTATTGTACTAGTAAACAGTATTTAACTATACTGCATGTTGTGTTGTGCTGTATTACTTTTGTTGTTACAGAAGGTCGTGGGTTAAATTGCTTTGTATTTCACTGTATTGTATTATATTGTATTGCAATGTACACTCAATTAAGAGAGATGCACCCTAAGTTGCCATAAAACACATTGGTTACATAGTATTCCTACGGTACCCTGGTAGCCTGGTTGTGTTACAAGGGCATTTCAAACATACATCAGGTACTTTGCTACTCTTGGCTCGATGACCATCAGATTCGACATATGTGACCCAGCACCACGAAATGGACATTAAGTCGCTGGGCTAGTTTCTCATAACAGGCTTGCAAAGTAAAAATAATAATATCATTTTGCATCAGCTTTGAGCTATGGATATTTTCGTGCTCTCTAACAGTAACATGCCATCTTTCATATTTATAAAGGACAACTTTGTTATGGTCTCTAAATACTAAAACAAGTGCTTTAAAATGAGTAGGTCAATGCATTTTCTTCAGTTAGACTAAACTTCAGACTGTGATGTATAAATAATGGCCGACAGTCACCCTACCAACTTTAAACGCTCATAACTCTAAAACGGAAAACGTTACAAGAATGGTTCTTATATCATTTGAAAGAGAATTGTCTAAATGTTCTACCTGTACCATTTTCTTAGAATGGTCATTTTGACACTTGTCCATTTTGTGGTGCTAGGTCACATATAGGGCTGCCTGTGATAGTGCTCTAATGTGTGTGTCAGCCCGCTGTGCAAGACGGCAGAGGCTACTGGCAAACGACCACCGCTCGGAAACCCAGCACGTCTCCAACAGCCCCACTCCATGGACAGGTGAGGTCAGTACCTCTCTAGACACGGCCAGGCTTTCGACATTTTGTGCTTTAGAGTAGAGTCCTAGAATGTACTGCACTGTACAAGTCTTTCCTTATTACAGTCCATCATTATTTTCTTAGAGACATTTTCAAAGGGCCTAAACTAACAAGAGAGAAATAAACGTTTGAATATGGTAATGGGGTTCTGATACATATTGAATTGTATTGCAATGTTATGTACCGTATTGTACTGTATTGCGTTGCAAGCTTATTGTATTGAATTGCATTGTATTCTATTGTATTATCCTTGATGTCACAGTGGAGTATTCCTTAACAATTTGAAGCTTTCGGCATTATGAGAACATGCTGTCACAATTATTAAAGAATCAGAAAAACAACTCAAAACGAATAATTTCATACGAACGAACACATAGGTGTTTTTTTTTCATAGTTTGTGTAGTAATTAATAAGATATGTACACAGACAAACAAGGAAATACACAAAGAAACAAGAAACACAGGTAGGATTGTCACATAACTCATCCCCACTGAAATGTAACTGGTGACTAAACCGCACCTACCTGTTGACAAATCCAGGATCTCTTCCCAGAAAGCAGACAGCTCCACAGAAATCTGTACACCCCCAGCATTAATTCCTTTCTTCCTCTGACCAGAAGAGGAAGTACCATTATCATCATCGTCACCAAGGCAATGCCCTTCGACCTTGACCTGACATGAGCCATTAAGAACGCAGGGCATCTCTTTAAGATTATCACGAACTTGGTTGATCATTTGGAACGTCTGGCTGCAGTTGGACTCAGGATATGGCACGTTCTTTGTAACTGACGCTTCGGTAAAAGTTTTCATTGCTGAAATAAAAAACAAAAACAAAAAACAACAAAGTGTGATAAGGCAACAGATATATTAAGCTTACATGCAGCAGTAAATGGCAGGGACCCAGTCGTGTAAAAAAATAAACATATTTGTTTGTATTCAAGGATGTGATAAATTGTGAGTGCGTATATGGCGGGCATGTGGAAAAGGAGGAGTAGGTAGGGGTGGGGTTCTGTTTGTTCATGCCCTGATTTTGGGTGTCTTTTTCCTGATGCTATGTTGTGAATGTCATGTGTGTGTATGTAGAACAAAAAGGGAAGGTGGGTGGGGGTGGGAAAGTCTGACTAGAGCATTTTTTTAATTTCTTCTTTAAACTATGTTAACATTATTGTTAATGCTCTAAATGTTTTTGTAAGGTTGTCTATAGTGTGTATGTAACAGAAAGGGGGTGGGTCTGGGTGGAGACGACCGGCGAGAGTATTTCAATCATTTGTTATGCTTAATGTTTTGTCATATTTCTTTTTCTCTCACATTTGCACGGCGCTTTGATGATGATATTTTCACCGAAAAGCGCTAAAGAAGCTTTATTAAATATTATTAAACAGCAGAAATAATAAAAGAAAGGAACACACACACATATATAGATAGAGATAAAGCGACAAAGAAAAAGAATGAAAAAGGGAAGTGAAAATAGGAAAAGGCGAACGTGTATTCTAAATGAAACAGCAGCAGCAGCAGCAGAAGAACAGTAAGAATGACGAAAACATGAACAATTACATAAGGAAGAAGCATACCAAAATTAATTAATAAAAAAATAAAAAGAAAGAACACATGCAGAAAAAAAAGAAGAAACGTACATCAAACCCAACCCCGTTCTCAAATCCAACCCCCTTCCCCTTGTCAACCCAATCCCACAAAACTCACGCGAACAGTGCTGGATGCGCTGTTCATTTTCTGCAACGTCTATGGAAGTATCTTCTTTTCTCTCAAAGTTCCAGAGATGTCCAGTGTGCTGTCCGCAGGTGTACGTGGTGGGAATTATGATGGTGTAGCCTGGTTCACACCGCACCTCGCACATTTGACCGTCAGGGACAGTTGACAGTTCCGTGCAGTTGAAGCGAGTGCCCGGTATGTCGCGCAGCTCGCTGCACTCTGCCAAATAAAGAAGAATGGAGGAGGAGGAGGAAAAGAAGGTGTAAGGAGGAGATAAGGTAATCGTGAGAAAAAGGCAAGTAATAATGACTAGAGGGCTTATTATTTGCATTAAGAATAAACATCAGAGGATTCCCTTCCTTCTTTCCTCCACACTACCCCTTTCCTTGGTGTGTGTACTTTCTGACCAAAACCATGGCAACTTTACCTACTAGACATCTTCAGAAAATAGTGTTTAGTTAAAGTGCAAAATATCAACGTATTATGTACACATATCTCTTGTAAATCAAATTAGAGAACAATGATCTTTTTGCCATTTGTGACAAAATTCACAATAGGAAATAGCCAAAATTTAAGAATAATAAGAAGTTGCAGTTTTTTTTTATTGTGTCTTACTTTTTGTGTAAACTTCAGCAAAATAGCGGCAAAACAAAACAAGATAAAGTTAATGTTTATTTTAATGATTTTGATACGATCTTATTTACATAAAATTGATGGCACACTTTAAGGTATCGTTACTAAATTCCTTTCACATATGAGTGAGGGTAAGGGCACCATTACCCATATTTAAGATTTTTGACGTAATTTCTGGTTTCTGTCATTCCTTGGATCAGCTGATATGCATACAACCTAAGTTGGAGTTGGTACTTCTATAGTGCGATTTTATACTGGATGTTTTGCTAATTCATTTTTCACAGGAATGTTATAACATGAAGGCATTTTGTTGACGCTTTTTTCGAATATTCAATAGTAACTGTAGATATTTTTGGCCATACCCCAGTCAAATAAAGAAAATCTGCATCTGTTGCATACTCATAACATTTTGGGTAAAGGTAAAGATGTGCCCCCCCCCCCCCCCCCCCCCCCCCCCTGCATTTCTCGATTAATTCCATTTTTCCGTTTTTTTGCCTTTCTTACCAAACATAGAACTGTATTTTATTAACCTTTTCAGCTAATTATCTTTTTGGAATACTAACCCTAACCCTAACCCTACCACCCCCCCCCCCCCCCCCCCCCCCCCCCCATAAGACGGGAAAACGCAATGAACCACGACTGTGATAAATGCCGCGGTGTACTGCAGTACATAGGGGGGGGGGGGGGGTCCTATTAGATAATGGCCTTTATCATGACTGCAATTAATTATTGAACAGATACTTAGCTGAAAATGTTCATAAAATACAGCTTCATGTTTGGTAAGAAAGGCAAAAAATTGAAAAATTGAATTAACCGAGAAATGTAGGGGGGGGGGGCACATCTTGACCTATGCCAAATTTTGACTTTATATATTGTGTTCTAAAGAGAGAGAGAGAGAGAGAGAGAGAGAGAGAGAGAGAGAGAGAGCACTGGAACACTGGAATGTTTATTATCGTTAATGCACTTGTTGTGATTTAGCTAAAGGTTTAACAATGGTGGTTGTACACTTTTTTAAATGCTAAAATGAAGATGAGGCCCTGTCGAGGGTTTTATCATCATACAATTCACGCCTCATCAACGCAGGTTTCTGACCATAGAATAAGAACACAAAACGTGTTTTCTTCATAATCCTCTTTGCAGAAGTGTAATAAACAACTTTAATGTACAATCGTTTGGCTTTCAACATTCTGCAAATCTTGTCCATGCTATTCGTATGCTACATACTAATTTACGAATGTCGACATGCTCTTTTAAGCAGACGACACGAACTCTAGTGCGGTGGAGGGAGGGGGCGGGGGGAAGCAAGTCATCGCACGCTCAATGCAAAGAGAAGACAACTCTGATGCCACGAGCTAAAGTCACGTGACCCTCCATGGACCATCGCCCACGTGCAAAGAACTACCCAAAACTAAGTGCGAGCCGCTCTTGCGGGTCGCAATAATGAACTAAAAAGTAGTCAATTATGCTACAACCGTTGGAACACACAAACGTAAATTCTCCTTCCTTATCGCCTTTACAAGATCCAATGAAAATAATCAAGTCAAATAAAAAACTAAAATCTAATAACGTGTTACCAAAATTATTCAGTTTTATCTTCGGAAAATCGCTCACAAGAATCTTCATCCACATCATCGTTCTCACAACCACACATAAAATTAAACATTGATTCATTTTCTGCTTGATATTGGCCTGTTCTGGCATTGAAATCGCCCATCATCATAAAATGAAAGTCATCCTTTTCAAACCGGTCTAACAAAGCTTCTTCCAGCAACAAAATACTGTCTTTTACTATACTATCATTATAAATGGGTCCTCTCTCAGGGACTACATATCAAGCAATAATAATAACATCTTTATTTGTATCAAATACACTTCCACCAACCTTAATAGCAATGGTGTTATTACAATCGATCTGTATTTCTTTCACACTATTTTCTAGCTGTTTTCTTACCAACAATAAAACGCCACCAGAATTCTTGCCATGAAAAGAAAACTTTTTGGCAGGTGCATGAAATTTAGCATAGTTAGAAATTACGTTACTAAAGTCGAAAGAAGAGTCAGTAAACGTTTCTGTGAGGCATACAAAATCAAATTTATTTACATATTGTACGAAAGGAACATCATGCAGTTTGCTGTATACATTTTCAACATTATAATTTAAGAATTGCCACTGTTTGGGAGGTCCGTATCTATCCTATGTTTTTATAAGCAAAGCTTGAACGCAAACTCCTTTTGCCGCCTGTGTTACCACCCAAATGCCCGCCAAGCGTTGAACCAGCAGGTGATTTGCGTGTTTGATTGCTCAAGAATGCATGTATTCCTGTCTATCTACCACGTGCAGGCAGATCGTGTGTCATTTTTATGATGATCTCCCTTGCTTTCAGAACGGGGAATCCCCATTACCTTTCATTAAACTTTGACGTCGATATTCAGCGTTGCCGCTTGGTGTGTGTCCGCCCGTCGCCATCGTGAATAGAGTATAGTAACAGTTCGCGATTAGCGACGGTCCCCCCCCCCCCCCCCCCCCCCCCCCCCCCTTCCTCTCACTTTCCCTTTCACTTTTCCTCACTCTCCCTTCTCTTCTGACTCTCATTCACTCTCCTTTCCCTTCTAACTCTCTCTCCTTTCCCTTCTTACTCTCTCGTTCACTCTCCATCTCCCCTTCACTCTCATTTTCTTTCCCCTGTCTCTGTCCATTCAGAGAGAGAGAGAGAGAGAGAGAGAGAGAGAGAGAGAGAGAGAGAGAGAGAGAGAGAGAGAGAGAGAGAGAGAGAGAGAGAGAGAGAGAGAGAGAGAGGGTTACAAAAATATCTACAATAACAATAGCCTACCTAAACGAGGAAGGGGATTCTAATAACAATTTTAAAATCCCCCTCTCCACCCCCAAATGCAATACATGAGTGCACACACACATACGAGCAGACTAACACATGCCTACCTAGACATACACGCACAATTGTATTTGAACACGCACATACATCCCCGACGCCCCCTGCCTCTCCATTTCATTCCCTAACACACACACACACACACACACACACACACACACACACACACACACACACACACATATATATATATTTCAAACCTAAACACTGGGTCAAATTGCAGATCTGTGTCTGATTGGTCGACCCTTGACAAGGCCGGCCCCCATTGGCAGGAACGGGGAGATTGCACGTTCTGACTCGTGACCGAGTGCCATTGCCACAGGAGACCGAGCAAGCAGACCACCAAGACCAGGTGATCCACCCCCCGTCCACTGCACACAGAGTTTCAAAGCAGGAAGCGTTGTCTATATGTACATGAAGTGGCAGATGAGTTTCACTACTTGTTTGTTTGTCCTTTCTTTGACACTGACAGGAGAAGGTACCTCCCCAAGTATGTTTTTACTCGCCCTAATGCTTATAAATTCAAAGCTTTGTTCTCTACAAAAAATAAGAAAATATTACTCAAACTAAAGCACTTTATTACAGTTGTTAACGGTTCTTTCAGATAAATGTTATCAATCATGTCTTTTTCCCATTTTGTTTTTAATTTAGTAATACATTACATTATTTGTAATATTATGGTATGGGTTATCTTTGAAATGATTTTGGACATCACTCTTGGGTTGATTCTTGGAAATTTATTTATGGTGTAAGTTTTTATATTTCTGTGCCCAAATGGGGTATGAAATAAATTTCTTGCCTTGCCTATAAAAATGGAATACTCGAGAGACTTATGATTCGCAAACATTTCACGTTTTGTGAATCCCATGGGCATCCCATAGAGAGAGAAAAAAAGACTGATGAGCAGATCCTAATGTCAATGTCTGAACCCTTTTCACATTAATTTTGTTTTTCCAATTTACTGAGCATGATTGTTAAATAAACTTGACTCATGAAATAGGGTTATTTATGGGAAAGAATTCCCAAAATATTGAACAGTATTATTTTGTTAATCGTAGGCTTAGACTGTCAAATTAAAAATCCAACTTATTTTTCACGACTTGGCAAAATGACCATTCTGAGGCGACTAAAGCATGCATCAAAGCAGCATCTCATGATCTCACCGGATTCTTTCTAGTAGATCACGAGAATAAGACATATTAACGGATGCCATTATCCATTACTGCATATTGTTTACAATAATCTACAAGAGACTGTCAGGAAAGAATTGACGAGCATGCTAAGAAAGGTCAACATAACTAATCTACAGCACTCCTCTTGATGAAGCTTGACTGGCACAACATAACTCATCACTTAGTCATGTTTAGAAACAGCATCTTATTGTAGCTGAAATGATGGTATAATAGTTTCTGAAGCTTCCTTGGAAAACTACTAAAGGGAGATCCTTGAACACTGTGCACATTACAGTTAGTGAAGGTTCCTCAAGTCATCATAATGAACTGCAGTGAAAACGAAGGCTAAACAGGACCAATTGATTTGAAAAGGGGTGTGGAGGAAGGGGAGGAGGGAGTTCTGCCAGGAGCCAGGGTGCTGTATTTATTTTGAGTTAAACGGCAGGCTATTACAGGGGCCCAGGGGACAAAGCCCCCAAGACATTAGGGTTTAATGAATGTGTTTAATACAGTTGGTGATTATTAAGGCAAAAATCGAGCCATTTCCTTACTTTTTATCCTTGTACACGGTACATGCCTAGAACACAGAGGGGTTGGAGACGGGTTCTGGAACCCATGACCCTTCACTCCCCACCCACGGCTTTCTTTGTGTGTTCCGAGATGAAGCAACTCAACAGCCAACAAATAAACAAAACCTATAAAACTGTAATAGGACATACATTTCATTGTCTCTGTCTGTGCTCCTCGGCCATATCCACAATGGAGGAAATGTTGGGTCTTCAGTTTCATATTCTTCTCACTGCTTTCTACCAAACACATTTCGATTTGAAAAGAGCTCAAAAGAGAAAAATGTTAGATGTTCTTGAATAAAAGCATACACAGGGACAACAATTTGCAGAAAGCACTAAAAGACAGTAATCATAGGAAGACAGGAGTAAAAGAGAGTGATAGACGACTTTGCTAGCACAGAGCTTCCAGAAGCAGATGAACTATTTGGATTGGAATATTATCTAGAATAAAAGCCCAAAGAAAGACAACGAAGGCAGAGAATAATAGATGACAGCAAGACATGGAAAGGTGGAGTCCAAGAGAGCCGGCACACAATGCCCAGAAGGCAGGAGAACTATGCAAAGCCCACCCCACATACCTTAACGGAAGTTATGTTGTGATCTTTAGATAAAAACATAATTATTTATGAGCGTTCAAAATTGTTACAAGTCCTATAACATGTTCTCTACTTGGCGTATTGGACTATAATTACTATATAGATGATAGGGTCATGTGACCCTGATACTGGCCACATAGTAGCAGGGGCTGACAATAGATTGCATCAGTGGGTTTAAAATAATCACCACATAAAGTTTGGCACTTAGGTTCCAACCCAATGTCCTAGCTAAAGGGCAAGTATAATGCGTATGCTCAAGCCAGGAAATTAGTAAAACGGACTCTTCGTAATAACACTAAACGAAAGGACATTAAAATAGCTAAAAACATAAACAAAAATATCCTAAAAGCTTTTGTGCATATGTTTCCTCTAAGCCTAAACCTACAGAGGGAGTGGACAACCTAATGTAACCATATGGCACTTTGACTGAGACTGACAAAGCGAAAGCTGATCTTGCTAAAAAAAAAAAAATTCGCGAGCGTGTTTACAGTTCAGAATAGTAAAAATCTACGTTACTTCCTAAATAAAACTGAGAAGACAATTATACAGTCTCTTTCTCCCAAATACCAAGATCCTGATGGCATACACACAATAATTTTTAAAAAGAATGTAAAGAATAATTACGTAAGCCTTTAAAAATTGTTTGACAAATCTCTTAGAATGTAAGATCCCTAATAGTTAGAAACGTGGTGAAAAAAACAACCAAAACAATTATTTAAAAAAAGGGATAGGTATGATCATGGGAACTATCGGTCTGCTAGCCTTACATCAGTAGTTTGTAAGATGTGTGAGAGCTTAGTTCCTAATGATTTAAAAAGTCATTTCGTGTCCAAGTATCTATTACGATATTCCGACTGTCAATATTGTGTTACTTCTGGAAGATCTTGTTCAACACAACTGCTTAGTGTAATTAATGATTGGATGTTATTGACAAATGAAGATATCCCCTTCGATGCAATTTATATAAATATACAAAATACCTTTGATAAGGTCCCATAATATACAGGATCATTACACAAACTTAAATAATATGGCATTCACAGTAATTTACTACAGTGGACTAAGGATTTGTTTTGCTATGCTGCGCTAAGAGGTGTTAATGCGTAGCCTTGTCAACTTACATTTCCCAAAGTTAGGGAGGACTCTTTCTTGGGAGACTGCAAGAACTACTTATCTCAAAAAAGAATACAGAAGGCAGATAGGACATTCCCGCAGGCACCACTCAAAAACATTTCTAAAGAGGTAATGCTTGAATTCGTTGGAAAATGTTGAAAACCATCCAATACTTTTTTTACATCAATAAATAGGTATTGTTTGAGAGTGGGGTCCAAATATTAGTTACCATTATCAGACTAAGAAAGATGCCCTAACACTTACATAAACATTGAGGAACAATGGAAGAGACACCAGGATATAAAAGGAAAGCACATGTCATACACGTTACGAAATATTCAGTTTTGTTCAATATTCTCTCAGCTGTAAGCTTACTATCTTTGCACAAAAGAAAACAGTATCAACACAGCAATTACTTAATCTTACTTCCTTCATATTTCAAAAAGAGACTGACAGAGGGATGTAGAACTGACAAAATAAGATTTCAAAGTTAGAATATAATAAACGATTCATTAATCTAACCAGGGCACTCCACGATGTCGGCACACGGTGTTATTTCCCGGTTTTCTCCAATGCAGTCTGCCCCGCCTTTTTTTGGAGTGGGAGAGTCACACAGGCGAACACGAGTTCTCTGCCCTGGCCCACAAGTGTCACTGCACTCGCTCCAGTGTTGCCAGTCACTCCACTCGCCATGAACTGTCATTGGAGAACAAAGATGGCAGTTCAAGATAATCAATGCATTGATATTATTAAATTATATTGCAATGAGTGGGAAGTGACTTACAGTAACGCATATCCCCGTCATTTGAATTGCCTTTACTTGTATTGCTGGTTGCCGTAATATTGTACATTGAGAACTTTACAATAGGATTTACATGGTTGTCTGCAATCAAGTGCTTTGTGATCCCAGATGAATTTTTTGTGGCCTTCGCCAGAAGTCTATTTGTATAACGTTTCCCTAGAGTAAATGTTCTTTTCTGTTTGTCTTCCCAGTTCTGTAAGAACGAGGGCTGTGCCTTTCCCTGTCTGTCTGTATAAGTTATGTGTGTATGTGACCAAATATAGTTATTCCGCTTCATAGCACCTACACCACTTAACAGATCTTAACCAAACTTGGCAGAATGGTTCTTTTTGCTGCCTAGATGCTGCCTGTGTTGTCAGAGTTATCCAAATAATAATAATAATAATAATAGTACATTTACATAGCGCTTTACCTCAGATGAGCCCAAAGCGCTTTACAATCAATTATTCATCAACAGACAACAAAAACATCATTCAAGAGTGACACCAACCAGCAACAACGCATACACAAAGCAACTCTCTCTCTCTCTCTCTCTCTAACACACACACACACACACACACACACACACACACACACACACACACACACACACACACACACACACACACACGCACACATACACGCACACGCACGCGCGCGCACGCACACGCACGCACACACACACACACACACACACATACACACATACACATACACACACACACACACACACACACACACACACATAATTATTGACGCCAACTCGTTCATACCCCATTCGGTAAGCCACAGCAACCGAGCCGCATGGACTGACCACATACACCAACACACATACACAAACACCCTCACACACAACGTACGCACGCAGACAGACACATAGACAAGCACACAGACACAGACACACACACAACCCACAAAACCAAAATACACACAAGCACACATGTATGCACACACACACACACACACACACACACACACACACACACACACACACACACACACACACACACACCACAAAACACAGCACAAACCTCTTATTCAATCTTCCCTCACGTGCACACAACGATAGACAACTGATCAAATATTTCGGGCGCAACAGGAAAAAGATGGGTTTTAAGAGAGGTTTTGAATGAGGAGACTGAGTTGGAGTGTCGGAGAGGAGAAGGCAGAGAATTCCACAGAGATGGTGCTTGACAAGAAAAAGAACGTTGGCCAGCAGATTTGAGACGGATGGAGGGAATGGAAAGGAGACTAGAATCAGAAGACGAACGTAGATGGCGAGCTGGGACATAGAGATGAAGAAGATCAGAGAGATACACGGGAGCTTGATCATTCAGTGACTTGAAGGCAAGGAGGAGAATTTTGTAGTCAATACGTGATTGAACTGGGAGCCAATGTAGGGAACGAAGAACCGGAGTGATGTGATCGTACCTAGGGGAGCAAGAAATGAGACGAGCAGCATTATTCTGGTCCCGTTGGAGCTTAGAGATGAGAATTGATGGACAGCCAGCAAGAAGTGGGAAGCCATACTAACGTAATCACAGTAACAACATGTTGATTATTAAAAAGCCCATAGTTAAATAAAAATAATAATAGAAGTATTAGAACCAAAGTAGGCATAGTGAAATTGTGTCACCTAATATATTGCTGTAAAATATCTAATTTCTAAGTAATGCCACACCAATACAGAACATCTCACCAGTAGGTCTTACTTGATCAATTCCAAGGGACATATTTCGAAATTTACAAGGATAGCATGCGATTTATTTGTCCACTTCTTTTCCATTTTAATTTCAAATTATGAAAAATTGTGTTCATCTTTGCCTTAAACTGGGAGTACAGTTTATATGGCTCTTCTCTGATAACAATGTCAGCATATATTTTTTTTCCACCACTTACAACTAGGCAGTAGTTCAACAGATACACGCAAGACTGGCTATAGTACTACTATTGTCCTGGGATGAACTGCTGACGTACATTTTCCAAAGCTGGACAACAGAATACAAAATGTATTTCATTTTCCGAGGTTCCATCGATATTGATGGCACTGAGATCAAGCTTTCAACATCTGTCCGCAGTCTAGGTGTTACTTTCGACCAAACCCTTTCTTTCAAATAGCGTGTTTCCAATGTTTGCAAGTCTTGCTATCTAGAACTTCGAAGAATTAGTTCAATCCGCCTTTTCCTCTCTCAAGATGCCCTGAAGACTCTAGTATGTGCTTTTGTTCTGTCTTGCCTTGACTACTGTAACTCACTTCTTGCTGACTGTCCATCAACTCTCATCTCTAAGCTCCAACGGGTCCAGAATAATGCTGTTCGTGTCATTTCTCGCTCCCCTAGGTTCGATCATATCACTCCACTTCTTCGCTCCCTATATTGGCTCCCAGTTCAATCACGTATTGACTACACAAGTATCCTCCTTGTCTTCAATTCACTGAATGATCAGGCTCGTTACACACCCGATGACGAATGATCAGGCTCCCTTATATCTCTCTGATCTTCTTCATCTCTATGTCCCAGCTCGCCAACTATGTTCGTCTTGCTGGCAAGCATAAGACAAAACAAATCAAGTTATTGAGAGAGAGAGAGAGAGAGAGAGAGAGAGAGAGAGAGAGAGAGAGAGAGAGAGAGAGAGAGAGAGAGAGAGAGAGAGAGAGAGACGTGTACCACCTGCACACAGCTCTTCCCCACAGCTTCTGGTCTCAGTAGAAGGACCATCACAGTCGTCACCTTCGTTGGAAGGCGCTGGGTCGTTACACACCCGATGACGACTTTGCTGACCTTCGCAGAAAAAGGAACACCCGGTCCACTCCATCCACTTCCCCCATCCCCCATGCACTGATGGAAGACAGAGGTGTTCACACTTTAGCCATCAACAGAAGTGGCAAGTGCCCAAACCAGACATTATGTCACATTGAAAAGCTGCCTAAGTTTTACTTGGACAATTATGACACACGCATACCATGTCTGAACCCAAGCTTGGGTCAAAATACTGAACAAGCAAATCGGCGATCTGAAATCATTGCTGATGTCGATTCATAAAAAAGTAGTCTTAAAACGAGTGACATTTTTTGTCCATTTCTTAAAACGTTAAAGTCAATATTCATGCTCCAATTACTAGGTCTTGTACATTTCTGGCAATGCTTGAGAAAACCAAACACAGGCTAATGAATTTTTTTGTGCAGATTCATAATGGACAACACAAGCACACACACATACATAGTAAAATTATTATGTGTAAACGCGCGCGCGCGGACACACACACTCACTCACACACACACACACACACACACACACACACACACACACACACACACACACACACACACACACACACACATCACACCTTTATCTAGCTGGCAATGTTGTCCAGCATTGTCCGGCATACACTGGCATGTGTATTTGTTGTTCCACATGTCGCTGTCATTGTGCTGACTGTCATTTGGCACACATGCAGCGTCATTCTGACACCGGTGCTGATAACAGGGATCAGCGGGAACCTGGAGCCAATGATAAGGTGAGAATGAGGGCTCTATGGTGATTGATGATTTTACCCAATTGGGAGTACTAAAGCTGTGAAAATTGAATTTTTAAAAAAAATCCACAAAAACAACAACGATCACAACAACTGAAAATATGTACTCTCCTAATGACAGACAGGTAAATTCTCTAATGTAGAAAATACAAATCTGCAAATGGTAAGAATAATAACGGCACAAAATTCAAAATACCTGATATTTTAGAAACACAAGCAAAATGTTACTGGAACTCCCTTGTACACTCTGAAAGGAAAGGAAATGTTTTAAGTTCAGCAGATGGAAAACTTGAAAATCCTACAGGCCTAATCATCTATTGAAATAATACGAACATCTTTTTTAAAGAAACGGTATACTTTATCAATCTTATTTGACCCAAAGGTTGAGAACCATAGCGAAAAACAGTACAATTTTATACAGGCTCAGTTCAACAAATTTGAACCACTTTTCTAATCATCTGTTAACTGGAAGTATTTTTACAGTGGAAAAGACATTGGTATTGGCGTTGATGCTGGTGTTTGATATCAGTTGCAATGCATAAATATGCCGAGAGATGTTCTCTTGTCCTAGCTGACAAATAAGCCAAGTCCAGTTACTCAATGTTAATCGTACCTAAGGCCATGTCAGAAGAGTGATCACATACAAATATGACAAGGAAACGAAGTAGCACAAACAATCCACAACGTAAAACATTCCAAGTCTTAAACATTTGTTTCTAGCGGGTTCTAAATCAATAAAATTTCAAAATATTGATTTATGTTACACACTCTTCACTGGCTTCGTATTTTTGCTCGCATTCAATACAAAGTTGCATGCCTCACCTTCAACTCTGTCAATGGCACTGCCCCTCAATATCTTATCAATAACATTCAAACTTACACCCTTGCACACCAACTCAGATCTTCTTCCGATTCACGCCTGTTTTCTACTCCTCGTGTTAAAGCAAATGCCTTTGGAAAATCCTCCTTTTCACACTCTGCTCCTTCAGTCTGGAATGACTTACCACACAAAGTTCGCCATTCTTCCACAGTTCAGTCTTTCAAGACTTCTTTGAAAACTCACCTCTTTGATGCTTCTTACCACAAACCACTCACATCTGACCTTTAAATCCACATGCTTCTGTTTTGAACCCTGCATCAATGATATGTATGCTTGCGTGCAGGTGGGGGTGGTTGTAATGGGATCGGTGCACTCGCGCGTACACACCACGCGTGTGTGTGTGTTCATGCGCGTGTGTGTGCTTCTCTGTTAGTGTGTTTGTTTGCGCAATAACGTAGCTCATGAACTTTGATTTCCCTAGCAATTTTCTTTCTTCAAATGTTGTGGTTATGAACAGGGCTTTGCTTAAATAATGTTATTTTATGTATATTTGATTTGATTGAAGTGAGTCTTATGTGTATAATGTTAACTTATTTGTGTTTTAATATATAAATGTTCAGTAGTAGTAGTAGTAGTAGTAGTAGTAGTAGTAGTAGTAGTAGTAGTAGTAGTAGTAGTATTGTAAAACATTACTAGTCTTTAACACCATTTTTGGAAGTGGATTCTAAATAAATAAATCCCTGAATATTATTTTTTTCTAGAAAACTTAAAGTTCCTCTACCTGGCATGTGGGTCCAGTGAAACCATCCACACAGTGACAGAGGAAGCCGTCATGTCTGTTCTCACACACACCCTCATAGCCGCAGGGAGAGTTTAGGCACTCATCAATCGCTGAACATAAAACAGTCTCATAAAAAACACCCACAATAGTATTGACCAATTATCGCTTTTCAAAAGCTTGCATACAACAACAAATACAAATTAAAAAAAAAATCAGATGAAAATCTTAACCTTTATAGTAATGACAAAAGTGACATTGTAAAACAATCACTCTTTGTGTGTTTGAAAAACAACAACAACAATGCAGCATGTGAGTATAATAATCAATTCTGGATTTGGTATCGTATCTAAGAGAAAAACAACAACATGCATTTGTTCAGATAAAAAAACATCACATATGATTTGGCTTTCACACATTAATGTACTCAAACATATAAACACATGCACATACATGCATCCACACATACAGAGAGAAAGAGGGAGACAAAGAGACAGACAGGCAGAAGCATATACCTGCGTTAATGTGCTTCTGCACATTCACTCACACAACACATAATAACTACTAATAACAGTTAACACGTACACCCTGCCCTAGCACACACACACACATACACACACGCGAGCGTGCGCATGCGCGCGCACACCCACACCCACATACGTGCCCTCTCTCTCTCTCTCACACACACACACACACACACACACACACACACACACACACACACACACACACACACACACACACACACACACACACTCATTCTGACCATCACAAGTGCTGGGGATGTGGACAGTGCTGGGGCTGGGTGACCAGGTCATGGTGTTGTCAAACCACTGGTCAGGGGCGCAGGAATAAGGCGGGTCTTCAATTACCCCCGAGGACCAGGCGTTGTGTTCCACACGCAGCCCTGAGAGCATTCCTGCACAATGTTGTTATATTACTGTTTCCCATTCAAGCAACAACAAAAATCCATGCACTCACTTGAATATCTGGTAGACCAATAGATATAGATTGAAAGATTTGTAATGGGTCAGTGCCAACAATCCAATCCAAATCCAAATCCAAATCATCTTTATTATATCATAACAGAGAAACTGCAGCCAGGTGCACGTAAGTAAAACAACAATAAACACATGTATCAACGACAAAGAATATGAACTAATAAATAATAACACTGCAATGCTGTCATTAACAAACCGGACGAATGTGAACAAATAGACCAGTAAAAGCAGAACACATTTTTATAATACATTTAAAATACATTTTAAATCAAGACATGAGTTACAATAGTCTAGGCTAGACTATTGTAACTCTCTGTTATTTGGTTGCCCGCAGTCCTCAATCCAGAAACTTCAGAAAGTTCAGAACGCAGCTGCAAGATTGATTTTCAAAGCAAAAAAGACACAGCATATCACCCCGCTACTTCACACTCTTCACTGGCTTCCAACTTCTGCTCGAGTTCAGTACAAGGTCGCATGCCTCACCTTCAACTCTATTAATGAAACTGCCCCTCAGTATCTCACTGACATTGTACAAACCTACACTCCCACCCGACATCTCAGATCTTCCTCCGGTCTGGAATAGCTTACCACACAGTGTTCGCCACTCTTCCTCTGTCCAGTCTTTCAAAACTTCTCTGAAAATTCATCTTTTTGAAACCTCATACTCTCACCTCTAATCCACGTAGTCCTTGATGATATTAACCCGCAGTGTGTGTGTGTGTGTGTTTGTGTGTGTGTGTGTGTGTGTGTGTGTGTGTGTGTGTGTGTGTGTGTGTGTGTGTGTGTGTGTGTACGTGTGCGTGTGCGTGTGCGTGTGTGTGGGAGGGGGGAGGGGGGGGGGGGGAGGGGGAGGGAGGGGGGAGGGGGGGAGGGAGGGCTAGAGAGATTAATACATGTATTTTGTATTAACAGTCTGAATTATTTTTAATGTTTATATTCATTGATACTTGTATTCATGTTAATTATTCTTGGCTTGTCTTTAATGTGTATGTTTATCTGTATGTTAGTGTTTAGGCCTTTGTTCAGCGCTTTGAGCTCCCTGCAAAGGGAGTTAAGCGCTCTATAAATACCATTATTATTATTATTATTATTATTATTATGATCAGTTGAAACACGAGGGAAAACCCCCGCTTAAAAATGCAGGAATAATGGTACCTACACCATCTCTACACACACAACCATCTTACACTCTGTGAAGAAAAATAAAAGAGGCCATCAACATTATCATATATCATATCATATCAGCTTAGGCTCTCTAGGCTTTTGAAGCCTTTTGCCCTCTAGATATTTTTTTCATATGTAGTATAAATATATATTTTCTTTTTCTTCGCCTGTGAATTACTTTGGCTATTGTGTATTGATTTTTTTAATTTATTTCTCAAAATTGGTGGAGTACATAATAGTATTACATTTTTTGTCAACAAGATGTTTGAACACAATCATTTAGTGATGATGCATTTACAGTTTCATTAGAAAGATTGTTCCATGCAGTTATTACTCTGTTAGAAATAAAACGTTTTGAGCTGAACGACTGTTATTTAGATTTGTTTGTTTGAAATTATGCCCTCGTGTTCTGTCCTCATCAGTTAGAGTTAGTAAAGTTTTAGTTGTGTTAGGATCATAAAACGTGTTCAGAAGTTAATACACCTCAATTAAATCGCCTCTTAGACGTCTGTATTCCAAGCTAGGTATTCCCAGATACTATAGTCTGTCCTCATAGTCCATATTTCTGGTTCCAATAATTGTTTTCGTAAATCTCCTTTGGACACCTTCTATATGATCAATATGTTTTACCAGAAAGGGACACCAGACATGATTTCCATACTCTAATAAGGGGCGTACTAATGCTTTATAAAGACGTACCATAAGTTCCTTTGATTTACTGGTTATTGTTCTGATTAGGAGTCCAGCAGTACGGTTTGCCTTTTTAACAGCATCGTTGATATGTGGTTCAAAAGATAGGAATGGATCAACTATAACACTAAGGTCTTTCTTCGCATTTGTGCTCTCAAGAACCCTTCTGACACCACCATCATTCATCAAATACTCATGCATCGGGTTCTTTTTTCCAAGATGCATCACTTTGCATTTTTGATTATTGAAATTCACCAGTCATTCTTCTGACCAATCAATCAAAGAATCAATACACTTCTGAATTTTTTCTTTAGATTCCATATTATCATTTACTGTGGAATAGGCTTTTGTATCATCTGCAAATATTTTAACTTCACATCCAACCTTTTCTGGCAAGTCATGTATATAATAAATAAGAAGGGTACGGCCAAGGACACTTCCCTGGGGAACTCCACTTGTAACTTGAATTTCATCTGAACAAGAATGATTTACATTGACATACTGAGTACGTTCATATAGAAAATGTTCTATCCAAGATAACAGGTTGCCATTGACACCATAACCTCTTAGTTTATGTACAAGTCTCTGATGAGGCACAGTGTCCCAGAAAGGCCCAGAAAGATTGAACGACAAGCCCTCAGACAAGAACAGCCTCTTCCAATATCAACAGAGAACTGGACATTGATCTGCCACCAATATATCAATGCATTGTTGATAGTTTGCATAGACTGCTAGCCCTGCAAACCAAGACTGCTTGTGACACACCACAATCATAGACTGCTAGCCCTGCAAACCAAGACTGCTTGTGACACACCACAATCATAGACTGCTAGCCCTGCAAACCAACACTGCTTGTGACACACCACAATCATAGACTGCTAGCCCTGCAAACCAAGACTGCTTGTGACACACCACAATCATAGACTGCTAGCCCTGCAAACCAACACTGCTTGTGACACACCACAATCATAGACTGCTAGCCCTGCAAACCAAGACTGCTTGTGACACACCACAATCATAGACTGCTAGCCCTGCAAACCAACACTGCTTGTGACACACCACAATCATAGACTGCTAGCCCTGCAAACCAAGACTGCTTGTGACACACCACAATCATAGACTGCTAGCCCTCTTAGTTTATGTACAAGTGCAAGGCACCAACCCAAAAGAAAATATCAACAGAGAACTGCTTGTGACACACCACAATCATAGACTGCTAGCCCTGCAAACCAAGACTGCTTGTGACACACCACAATCATAGACTGCTAGCCCTGCAAACCAAGACTGCTTGTGACACACCACAATCATAGACTGCTAGCCCTGCAAACCAAGACTGCTTGTGACACACCACAATCATAGACTGCTAGCCCTGCAAACCAAGACTGCTTGTGACACACCACAATCATAGACTGCTAGCCCTGCAAACCAACACTGCTTGTGACACACCACAATCATAGACTGCTAGCCCTGCAAACCAACACTGCTTGTGACACACCACAATCATAGACTGCTAGCCCTGCAAACCAACACTGCTTGTGACACACCACAATCATAGACTGCTAGCCCTGCAAACCAACACTGCTTGTGACACACCACAATCATAGACTGCTAGCCCTGCAAACCAACACTGCTTGTGACACACCACAATCAAGTTTGACCTGCAAACCAAGCCGACAACACCAAAACAGCACAATGCTGACGGAGATCACGTAAAGTGGTTTTGCCACTGTGAAAGGGAAATTGTGTTTATCAGTTAAATGCCAATGACTCGAAATATACATTCAAGAAGCACTTTAAAGTCTATGTTACATGCTCCTGTGCCCAAGAAGCCTACAGGAACGCATGTGCAGTAGCATTGACCACTCTAAGACAAATTATACAGAAGACTCAAGACTCAAGAATACTTTATTCTCTCAAAAGTGAGAAATTAATTTATGGCACAGCATAAACACATATACAATAAGAACATAATAATTAAATATACAACACATAAAACTTTATAGGACATGTAAAAATATACCACGATCATTCAACATAATAATGCACCTGTACATAAAAAGATTACGATAAAGTAAGTAGAACCCATAAAATAGAATACAATGGCTCAGAATAACAAAAAAAGCAGTTTAAAAGCTACAGATAAGTGGATGCATAAGCGCGCATACATGCACTCACAGAGAGAGAGAGAGAGAGAGAAGAGAGAGAGATAGAGAGAGAGAGAGAGAGAGAGATTGAGAGAGGCAGAGAGAGAGAGAGAGAGAGAGAGAGAGAGATAGAGAGACAGAGAGAGAGAGAGGAGAGAGAGAGATAGACCACGAGAGAGAGAGAGAATGAGAGAGAGAGAGAGAGAGAGAGAGAGAGAGATAACAGAGAGACAATGGCTCAGAGAGAAAGAGAGAGAGAGAGAGAGAGAGAAGAGAGAGAGAGAGATACAGAGAGAGAGAGAGAGAGAGAGAGAGAGAGAGAGAGAGAGAGAGAGAGAGAGAGAGAGAGAGAGAGAGAGAGAGAGAGAGAGAGAGAGAGAGAGAGAGAGAGAGAGAGAGGAGAGAGAGAGAGAGAGAGAGAGAGAGAGAGAGAGAGAGAGAGAGAGAGAGAGAGAGAGAGAGAGAGAGAGAGAGAGAGAGAGAGAGAGAGAGAGAGAGAGAGAGAGAGAGAGAGAGAGAGAGAGAGAGAGAGAGAGAGAGAGAGAGAGAGAGAGAGAGAGAGAGAGAGAGAGAGAGAGAGAGAGAGAGAGAGAGAGAGAGAGAGAGAGAGAGAGAGAGAGAGAGAGAGAGAGAGAGAGAGAGAGATTCATGATGAGAAATTATGATGTGGCACGGCATAACCCCCCCCCCCACACACACACACACACACACACACAACAATATATATTTGTGTTGAGCAGTACCATGACAGATATTTAGTAGAAAATGCTCTTCTATAATTCACTCAGTATCGCAAACATACATACAATGACCCATGACATCTAGCACTGTTCACTGAATAAAGCCAACTTACACACATGCTACAACAGTATTCTTCACTATTATTTATGAACATTTACTTATGGTAAACTAAGGTTGGCTTGAACATACTTCTAAAAGTATAGATGAACTAAATGTTCCCCCCGAAACAGCTGTGAACCATTGTCTCCTTATGCATGAATAAAGGAGCGAAATCAGATTGCTCCAACTATGAAGGATCACACTGTTGATCATCACAGGGGAGATACCGACGAGAGTTATAACGGATTGGCTTATTCCCATAACTGCTGACGAGAACCTGCCATAAAGCCAGTGTGGATTCAAAGAAAACAGCAAAACGACTGATATGATTTTTTCCTTCAACAGATCCCAAAGAAACGCAGAGAGCAAAACATGGCGCTGAATGCAGCTTTTATTGATCTTGCCGATGCCTTTGACATGGTTAATTAACCAAGATAGGTTGTAGAAGATAACTTCAAGACTGGTTTTCAATCACAGCTGCTCATGGGCTGCTGCTAACGGTCCTGCAACAACTTCACGAAGGCCAGATGGGGCAAGTGAAACACCATGGAGATCTGCCAGACCCGTCCCCATCAAACATGGGATCAAGCAAGAATCTGTTGTTGCTCACACGCTCTTTGTCATCTTCTTCATTATATTAATGAAAGCCAAGGAGGATCTCATGGAAGGGATCTACATAATGATGTCGCATGTATGGTAGTGCATTCAACCCAAACCAAATCAAACCCAAACTATGGAACTGCTGATCTTGGACTTGCTGTTTGGGGACGACAGTGGCCTTCTGGCCCACACTGAGGATGCCCATATAGCCGTCATCACATGCAGGGCCACGCCCGGGCTACATTAGAGGGGGTTACAAACAAAGGCTGGGGTCTGAGGGCCGGCGTAGGCCCCCAGTGGGGTCCAGGTGCAACGGCCCTGGTGGGGGTCAGGGGACAACGCTCCTGGTGGGGTCCAGGTGCAACGGCCCTGGTGGGGGTCAGGGGACAACGCCCCTTGAAGCGGAAGCTTTTTTAAGAAACTAAAGTGCGAAAACCCCTTTAAATGGTACCTAAGAACAATTAAACAATAATAATGACTTATTTCGCAGTCTCTCTCTCTCTCTCTCTCTCTCTCTCTCTCTCTCTCTCTCTCTCTCTCTCTCTCTCTCTCTCTCTCTCTCTCTCTCTCTCTCTCTCTCTCTCTCTCCCCCCCCCCCTCTCTCTCTCATTTTCTCATTTATTTTTTTTGGCGGGAGGGGGGGAGGGGGATGGAAACCAGGTAACCCCCCACCTTGATCCGGCCCTGACTTGCTTTGCTAAAGCAGCGAAGATCGTTGGTCTCACAATCAGCCTTCAAAAAACTGAAGTGCTGCACCAGAAGCCACCACATGGAACCTACTATCCCCCGCATGTCAGCATTTATACAACAACTCTCAATGCGGTTGAACACTTAAAGTATCTTGGGAGAGTCATTTCCAATAATGATGCAGTCTCAAACAATATCAGCAACTGTCTTGCCAAAGCCAGCATTTTGGTTGGTTGCAGAAGCGTGTATGGAAGAACCATAATCTTCACCTGTCACTCAAAATGGAAGTTTACAGCACAGCTGTGGCCCTCCTTTATGGCCCTGAGACAGTATTCCCACAAGAGTCAAGCACACATTTCTCTTTCGATAGAGATTTCCACGGGAAAAGTACTTTCTGAATCATCCTTACCTCCATTTCCCAAAGCAGAGACAGTGATGTCCGTCCAATTTTGGAAGTCGATTACGGTGTGGTTGAAAACACTTTGGCTGCCTTGGTACACTGTGACCGTGGAATCTAACCCCACTGTGATCACACAAATACGGAAACAAACAAAGACAAGTAACGGGATGGAAAGAAGAAGAAGAAAGGGTTATGATGATGAACCACAAACATACATTTCAAAGACGTTTAACCTTAGAAGGGGGGGGGGGGGGGTATTATCAAAAAGCATTCACAGTCTCAGACAGAGATAAAGTAACACAAAGAAAACGTTTTGAAGACAGAGAGAGGGGCATATATTCAGATACAAAGAGTCTCAGACTCAGACTCAGACACTTTATTTTACAAGGAAAAGAATTTAGGCTGGGCTTAGTCTTCCATTCTGTCCTTGGTTCTAAGCATGCAATACATAACTAATACTATAAATGAACATTGAGACACAGGAAAATCGCCAACAAAAAACAACAACTAACAGTAATATAGCAACGACATGGTAGTCAGAGCATCAACATCAGCAATAAAAACAAACCAAATTGAAAACTAACCAACCACATAAACAAATAAATGGATGAAAAACACATCTTTCACTACAATTTACTTCTTCTACTACCATTACTAATTGTGTAAGACAGGGCAAAAAGCCCATGGGCGGGTAAGAAGCCCATGTCAAGTATCCCACGAAACAAAGCAAATCTCGGTCACATTTTGCCCCATGAGACGAGTGTTAATGTTTAGCATTCGTCTCATGGACAAACCCAACCGAAACCCGCCCCAATCCATGAGACAACCGGCACGGGCCTCCCACCCGCCCATGGGCCCTCTACCCCGTCTTCACCTACTATTACTATTACCACCACCACCACCACCACCACCAACTACTACTACTACTACTACTACTACTACTACTACTACTACTACTACTACTACTACTACTACTACTACTACTATTACTACTACTACTACTACTACTACTACTACTACTACTACTACTACTACTACTACTACTACTACTACTACTACTACTACTACTATTATTACTACTACTACTACTACTACTACTACTACTACTACTACTACTACTACTACTACTACTACTACTACTACTACTACTACTACTATTATTATTACTACTACTACTACTACTACTACTACTACTACTACTACTACTACTACTACTACTACTACTACTACTACTACTACTACTACTACTACTACTACTACTACTACTACTACTACTACTATTACTACCTCCACCACCACCACCGCCATCACTACTACTACCACTACCACTACTACTATTACTACTACTACTACTACTACTACTACTACTACTACTACTACTACTACTACTACTACTACTACTACTACTACTACTACTACTACTACTACTACTACAGTAATATAACAATGACACGATACGCAGAACATCACCATCAGTAATAAGAACAAGCAAAACAGAAACCAACCGACCAAACAAACAAACAAATGAAGAGAAGAAAAATAAAATGAATTCCACCACAATTTACTTCATCATCTACTACTACTACTACTACTACTACTACTACTACTACTACTACTACTACTACTACTACTACTACTACTACTACTACTACTATTAATAATCATAGCATCATAATAACACAAGTAGCCTAATGTCAATCAAATAAAAAGCAAAAGTAATCATCAAAAGCATAATGACACAAGTAGCCTAATGTCAAACAAAGAAAGAAGAAAAACAAGCAAACATAATCAGAGAAACACAATGACAGCATTGCTCTAAACAGACAAAAATTGATGTGTGTGGTACATTAGGTAATAATAAAGTTTTAATGTATGGGATTAAGGAGATGCCCCCGCAAGTTAGAGTTGAAATTTGATACTGACGAAAATGCCATTACATCTGAAGGCAGTGAGTTCCAAGCATATGGCCCTGAAAAGGAAAAGCTTGGGTAAAGGTCAAGATGTGCCACCCCCCTACCAACTCGGTTAATTCTATTTTTCCGTTATTGCCTTTCTTACCATACATAAAGCTGTATTTTAGTGGTTTTGTTTTTAGCTAATAACCTTTTTGGAATACTAACCCTATTCCTAACCCTAGCCCTAACGAGTTACTGTGGACTTTATACATTAGGACAGCTATGTTGTACTGTAACTGGTGTTCAAGTGGTAACATTTCAAGATTATTAAACTTTTCTGAAGTTGACAAAGACGGATCTGGCAGGATTAGGTTGATCGCTCTTAAGAGAGAGAGAGAGAGAGAGAGAGAGAGAGAGAGAGAGAGAGAGAGAGAGAGAGAGAGAGAGAGAGAGAGAGAGAGAGAGAGAGAGAGAGAGAGAGAGAGAGAGAGAGCACTTGAACACTTGCAATTTATTGTCATTGCCAAATTGGCCTTATGACAAGGGTGTGGGGTGACAATAGGTAAACTGAAGTAACAATTTTTTAATACTAATGTACCAGAATAAGCAAAATAATATCATGAAATCAAGGTAATCAAAAATGACAGATCAACTCTTTTGTGCACACCACATACACACACACACACACACACACACACACACACACACACACACACACACACACACACACACACACACATTCTGAGGACAGGATGAAAAAGAGCTGTCAAGCTTACTCCTTTATCCTCAATAAAGATCATTTTGACTTGACTTGACTTGACTTGACACACACACACACACACACACACACACACACACACACACACTCTCTCTCTCTCTCTCTCTCTCTCTCTCTCTCTCTCTCTCTCTCTCTCTTTCTCTCCCTCTCTCTCTCACCTTCTATTTCATTATCCAGCACATATGTGCATAAACACATACATGAGCACATACATGATGTACTACTATGACAGTAAACAAGCGAATAAAACTCAACCATCCAAACAACTAAATCTTTAAAAGTAGAATTGCTTGATCAGTTTCTTATGCATATATTGTGACAAATCCTACTTCTAGTACACATCCTGAAACAAGACCTAAGCTCAATCTTCCCTCTTTTTCTGCCTGATACTCCAAGCATCTGCTATGAATTTAGCAAGAGACTGTATTATGATAGAGAGAGAGAGAGAGAGAGAGAGAGAGAGAGAGAGAGAGAGAGAGAGAGAGAGAGAGAGAGAGAGAGAGAGAGAGAGAGAGAGAGAAAGAGAACATTTGAACAATAAATTATCATTATTATTTATTTATGCTTCTTCTTAGCGTTTTTGTAGCCTTTCCTTTTTCTATATATATTTGTTATTTCATGATAATTGTAAAGCGCTCTAAGGATGATTTGTTTTCATTGAAGAGCGCTATATAAGCTTTATTTATTATTATTATTATTATTATTATTATTATTAAATAAATTCCGTTCGGCCATTCGTCCTTAAAAACAATATCATCAAAGTACACACAGACAGTAAAAGTAATAGAAATAACATGGCTAATTACAAGCATACCTGCTATACGATTATATCAGACTGAAATATTTGAGTAAACATTGTTGATCCTATACTGGTATGTTGTGCAATTACTAACCCATATAATTCTGTTTACGAAGGGAATGCAGCATGCAAAGCTAATTTACAATTTTGAAATACAGATCATTTACACAACATATCGGATCGACAATGTTTACTTAAATATTTCAGTCTGATATAATCGTATAGCAGGTAAACAAAGCGGTGGTTTCTATCTTCATGTATCTTACAAACTTGACAGAAAAGTTATACTTAAAAGAGAAAAAGAGAGAGAGAGAGAGAGAGAGAGAGAGAGAGAGAGAGAGAGAGAGAGAGAGAGAGAGAGAGAGAGAGAGAGAGAGAGAGAGAGAGAGAGAGAGACGGACAGACAGACAGGGACGGACAGACAGACAGACAGATAGATTGAGAGGAGATGAAGACAGAGACACGGGGAAAGAGGCACAGACACATAGATTGAGTGCACAAAGAGAGAGACACACACATGCACACAGACAAAGGCAAAGACACAGAAAAAAATAATAAAACAACAAAATGAGAGAAACTTAGATACAACAGAGGCAGAGAGACAGAGATAATGAAAAATATGATGTATAGATAAGAGAGACTGACGTGTATCCGAGATGACCAACAGTCGTGTCCACTGTTCTGCAGAAACAGCCAGGTCTGTCTGTAACTGCTAGTCATAGTCACACACACACACACACACACACACACACACACACACACACACACACACACACACACACACACACACACACACACACACACACACACACACGTTTGTGATATAAACATCCAACCTTCCAAATTACACTGGGCCTACTTAAGTCCGTCACATCGTTATGGGAGACTCGGCTTGGGCTACTGGATGGTACTAACTCTTAAGATAAAGATGTTATCTTGTCTGACTGATGCCTTTGCTTATAATAATCATAATAGTTATGACTAGCCAAATAATGTAGTAACTATGTGATTTTTGTGTGAAATATGTTATGAATTCAGGCATGTTAATGTATCACCGTAAACAATAACATCATTCTCGAACTACTTTATTCTATATTTTGCTCAGTGAAATTGGTTAACCCTCTCCTAACCCCTCCCGTTAAAATCACTGCTTATTTAATTTTAACCCCAGTCACATCGAGTTTCACTGGTTATTTTAGCATAAAAAACCCGATATAGGTATATTTGTCCTAGTTATTTCCTTGTCGTTCATAATATAGACATCACTCTGTTTGATGTTCGATTGTTTATCTATGTGTGTACTTTGTTTTATATTTCTGTGCCCCAAGTGGGTATGAAATAAAACATTTGCCTTGCCTTGCCTTGCTAGCCATCTGCAGTATGTTTGCAAAGTCTGTTGACTATTGGACAAATCAGTCACGTAGCATATAATTATAAGTGAAGACCCACCCTGGGATTTTGTTTCTGCAAAACTGCCAAAGTTTCAGTGGGCGATAACGTTAAATGGTTCACCTTGGGTTGGAGTTCCAGGGTTTCATTTCCCCCCTCAGTGTAGAGGTGGAGGGTGAGGGCAGGGGAGAGGTCAAAGGTCAGAGAGAGGGATGAACTGGGCTCCAGCTTGACCCAGGTGACCACTGTCCATGTGGGAATGGAGGTCAGCATGGTGGCGCTAAAATCAGTGCTAGGGGTCAGCTTCACGTCTGCCACTAGACAAAGAAGACATAAAATGCTTAGGTCCATATTCACGTTTGCAAGCCTACACGACAATCATTTATCAGGTGTAGCATTTATAATTCCATCCTTAAAAGTAGAGAAAGCTTACCACCTTGGTAAAAAATGTTTCCATATTTTCTGCCAAACTTGTTGCCATTATTATGGCATACAACTTTCATCTGGGTTTTCCATTTTCTGTATTTCAAATACGATTTTGTGTCGGTTCAAAATCAGTCTTACAAGCTTTTAAAGTTTTCTAATACAAGAGTGAGAGGTGAACTCATAAGAAATTTACCACTTAATTCATTTTTTGTCTTTGCGTGGTTCTTCTATTGACTTATGTTGGGTTCCACCACACTGCGGATTATCTGGAAATGAAAGGGTTGACCGGTTAGCCAAACATGGTGCAACCACTGAAAACAGTTGAACAAAGATAGATATTCTTTTATCCCTGCATGAGAATTATAGTCTTTTAGGAAAAGCATCTTGGGATTCCGTTTTAAGAAGACAAAAGGAAACTTCATCTTCAGTTAAAAAAGACAGAAAAGGAATTTTAAAAAAACCCACTAATATATTACAAAGCATGAATTAAGAGTCTTCATCTAGGGTGCATTTTAAAAAGTGTAATATTTAGATTTCGGCTTGATGCTTTGAAAACCAAATTTTGTAAACATGTGACTTGCATTTGTGGACAACATATTACACCATTCCAAACGCTTTTTCTGTGTGAAAATATGAAAAACTATTTACCTGCTTGGTTACTGAACCGTCAATGTCGACGTATGAGAACATCATTTCAAATGAATCAAAAATGTTGGAGTTTGCCCAGGCACTTCTTGAGAGCCCGATTGGACATTTATTATGATGTGTTTTGTTGTTATTATTTTACTTTAATGTCATTCATTAAATTTATTGACTGTTTTCTTTTAATGTTGTATTCAATAATTATTCTAAGTAACTTTAAGCGTTTCACTAACATTTAGCTGACATTAGCTATGTATGTACAAAGACCAATACACCTCTCACCTCGCCCCACCCCCCATTTATTGAAGTGATTTATATGTGTGCATAGACTAGCATACCCTCATACACCTGTACCTATCCCTTCCCTAGATGCACATTCAATATACCCAGTACACTAACACAGCAACATTTTGTTTTCTTTTTTTGTTGTCTAAGATCACTGTAAGGCGGATAGACGTTAAATTAAAGAACGGACACACACAGACACACACAGACACACACACAGAGACAGACAGACAGACAGACACACACACACACACACACACACACACACACACACACACACACAGACAGACAGACAGACAGACAGACACACACACACACACACACACACACACACACACACACACACACACACACACACACACACACACACACACACACACACACAGACAGACAGACAGACAGACACACACACACACACACACACACACACACACACACACACACACACACAGACAGACAGACAGACAGACACACACACACACACACACACACACACACACACACACACACACACACACACGCGCACGCGCACACACACACACGCACACGCACACGCACACACACACACGCACACGCACACACACACACGAGCACGCGCATGCTAATTAAAAAAGGAATGTACATAGAAATGCACAGTGACTCTGCCTTCTCCTTTTGCTTACTGTTATTTCTACCTTACCGGTCCACTCTCCTAACTTTTTCTCAAGAATTGTTTTGCAAAAAATAGTTCCTCCAGTCGAAGACGGATTTGTTGGGCCCAACTATTTCTTAGTTAGGTGCATAAAGGCTGCGCTTGTAATTAACAGGACACTGTCTGAACAATCGAAGAAGATGAAGAAGAAGAAGAAGAGAAGAAGAAGAAGAAGAAGAAGAAGAAGAAGAAGAAGAAGAAGAAGAAGAAGAAGAAGAAGAAGAAGAAGAAGAAGAAGAAGAAGAAGAAGAAGAAGAAGAAGAAAAAGAAGAAGGAAGAAGAAGAAGAAGAAGAAGAAGAAGAAGAAGAAGAAGAAGAAGAAGAAGAAGAAGAAGTAGTAGGCCTACACATACCGTAAATGTCTCTGAAAATGAGAATTTCCTTGTGTTGTATTCATAGGGGTTTTACAGCAAGGAATGTCAAAGGCAATCCTTCTTCTGTATCTTTTATTAATAATCGAAGACCGTGCGTGTGTGTGTGTGTGCGTGCGCGCGCGCGAGTGTGAGTGTGTGTGTGCGCGCGCGTGTGTGAGTGTGCGCGTGCGTGTGTGTGTGTGCACGCTAAAACCATATTTAGCTTTCTCTGATTGTCAACAAACTTTCACAATATCACAATGAACACACTGCCGGTAAACTAGAAGGCATAACATTTTGCAACAGGCTCGCTAAGGGGGAAGGCTTCGGAGAGGTCGCCTTCTCGAAAGAAAGTGGACCAACAACAGCCCGGGCGAAGCCGGGTTTACTTGTTTTCACTATAATTTCAACACACTGTGATTTCTCTATTACTCTAGTGGGTGTCTCTGAAATCTTTGTAGCAACTCGTGGTCATAGGGATACTGACGTTATTGTGTATCTCTGTATTTTTTTTCAATACTTCTTACTCCAGTGTGAATTAACTAATTAAGCAGGAGAGCCCGCATTTTTTTAATTTTATAGCTTGATCAGAAACCATTACGTTTTGGCCATCAAACAATTTGTTGGTCAAAGTTTGTGTGTACGGATATTGGATTGCTCTATAATAAAATCTAGATGTTTATGTAGTAAGTGTGATGTGTTGTAAAGAGAAGGGACTCGATAACTCACTAATATATATATTTATTTTATAAACTGTCACTTAATGTAAAGACAGGAGCGATTTCCCTTACCATACTACACCATTTTATACACATTTGAGCATTTTTTGACTTGATATATTAGTGTGCATTGACGGTTTGCAGAGATGTTAGCATCTTTTGATTAGCTCGACACAGAGCTTCCACCCGAGAAAAGTACATTCTACTGGGCTGCATTTTTATGGGCTACATGCCAACAAATATTCTTCATAATGTTGTACATTACCTAGCGGTTGTCATTTTGCCAATTTGGATGATACAACTGCGATCAAAGCCCTCAACAAACGAATTAAATAGCACAGATGATCTTCTTTGTACACCCCCCAAAAACAACCCCACCACACAACAAAACAACAACAACAAAACTGTAACTACAACCCTGATTTAGTCCCAACAAATCAACTAATCCAGTCACCCACGGTCACTTGGTCTCTAATTTTGGCTCGTCCGGTGATTGCATCATGCATTGCATTTCATCTACATTCAAACTGTTTGTAATAATGATGGTTTGAGGAATGTCCAAGTGTTTTAAATAAATAATTTGATTGCGCTTGTCTGCAATTTACTGCTCAATAATAACATTGCATCTTGTCTCTACGTTCAGATTTGTTCAATATGTTTTTAATATGGCTGCCTAAACAAGGGCACTAACTATGAGTGTCTTTTGGGCTGATTTAATAAACTAACATTATTTAATTAAGTAGATCTTAATTGTTCTGATAGATCAAAGACAGAAACAATTTTTTTTAAATGTTAGGCGATTGAGAGGGGGTGGGGTAGGTGGTGGATGTGTGTGTGTGTGTGTGTGTGTGTGTGTGTGTGTGTGTGTGTGTGGTGGGCGGGTCGATGTTGAGGTTTTGTCCTATTCAAGTCTCTTTCTAGACTGATTCTGTTCGCCAGCATATAAAACCATTGACTTACCGACACAGTCCTCTCTGCTGACAGAGCGAGAGAACACAGTCCAGGTCCCAGAAGGGCAGAGGTCACAGCGCGTGCTCCGTTCAGTCGACTGGTACTGACCGGCGGGGCAAGGCAGGCAGGGGACAAAACCATTGCTGGACAAATGACCCGGTCCACACATCTCTGCAAGGGGAAAACATTCCACAAGTAAAGGAAAAGTGGGGTCAGGAGCGTGGTGGGGTGAGGTGGGGCGCACAAAGGCCATGACATAATCATCAAAATGAAGTCATGGTATTGCCTACCAAACTGCTTTCATTGTCTGTTTCTACTCCTAGTTCTATGAGAACGTTGTGCGGCTGTGTGTAACCGAATTGTGTTCCCTGCTCTAATGCTCAAACTACAAGACCCACAACAATTATGGGAAATGGACATGGGGGCAAATGGCCGGGGGGGCAAATGGTCTGGGGGGCAAATTTTCCGGGGGGGGGGGGGGGGAAAATGTCCGGGGGGCAAGTGGCCTGATACTAAGAGATCAGGAAACGATCATCTGCAAAAGACGCGTCCGCTGGTTGGGACACGTCATGAGGCTTCCAGCGACAAGACCTGCACACCCAGCCATCAGATGGACGCCGGCAGAACAGAGAGGAAGACGGCCCAAGACGAACTGGAAACAGACAGTGGAGAGGGATTTGAAGCTTGTCGACAGACGCTGGAGTGACATCCACAAGCTGGCTGAGGACTTTGCCCAGTGGACGGCCTTGACTGCTTCATGTGTCAATTATTGGGAGAGCACCTAAGTTTAAGGAAGTCAAAAGCACCAAGTGCATGCTGAAAAGACCTAGGTACTAGGTCTATGGCGCAGTGCCTGAGGAAGTCTCATGACCAGAAAGTTTCATTTGTGGGCTATACGTCTAGCCAAGTGGTCAATCTCATTCAATCAGTACCAGTGTGCCATGAATCATGCATACCTCCTCCTCCTTCTTCTTCTTCTTCTTCCTCTTCTTCTTCTTCTTCTTCTTCTTCTTCTTCTTCTTCTTCTTCTTCTTCTTCTTCTTCTTCTTCTTCTTCAAGTAGTTCGAAATATTATCTCTTTAGGCAGCCAATTTTATGTTACTAATTTTCTTAAACATTTCGGCTTTGAGTCACATTGAAGAACTACGCTTAGGAGGGTATGGGGGTTGGGGTGTGGTGGTGACTAATTGTTTTCTTTACCATTTTCATTCAACTCTCTCTTTGTTTTATTTCTGAAAGAAGCTGACATGCACCGTAAAGATATTGAAGTAAAGCTTATGGTATTGAGGCTGAACCCCCAGTTGGAGTAAGGTTCCCTCACATGCTTAATTTGGTAAGGCCAAAGACATGCTCATTTATGCTCTGTCCTATACATGACCATCATCCAGTCTATGAAGATTCCATATTGTGGGTCTGTAACAGCAAACGTGTGGACGAACTAAGAGCTTGTGAGAGGTTTTGGTTGTTGTAGTAGTTGTTGCTAGGATTCTTCTCTGTAAGGTATTGCACAAACTTGTCCTTGCTTTCTTTGTTTGTACGGGGCGGGGTGATGTATTATTTGTAGCCTACATGTCTTTTTGCTTACTCCAGCTACACTCATATACACATTCACATACGTGAAATCACACATAACTAATCTTCCCTACATGGGAGCAAGACAATTCGCCGCTTTATACATACATTAATATTTGCACACATCATTCTCACGCATACTAAATGTCTATGTCCATATACATTTTATGCATATGTACTCATTTATACTCATGTGACTTTGTTTAAGTCAAAATGTGCATTCATGCATGCTGAATGTCGATGTCTTAGTTATTCTGGCACCTGAACAACATTTATCATTGATATAATAAGAGATAATAAAGTGAGTATGATCTGATTTGAATAAAGGTGTGCTCGCACATGCACATAAGTGTGTCTGCGAGCATGTGTGCGTATATGCGTGAATGCTGCGTGTATGCTGTGTGTGTATGTGTGTGTGTGTGTGTGTGTGTGTGTGTGTGTGTGTGTGCGTGTGTGTGCGTGCGTGTGCGTGTGTGTGCGTGTGCGTGCGCGTGCGTGCGTGTGCGTGCGTGCGTGTGCGCGTGTGTGTGTGTGTGAAGAGAGAATACCACAGTAGTGCATATGGGAGGACTGTCCTAGGGGCAAATTGCCTCTTGGGCAGATTGTCAGGGACGAATGATCCTGGAGCCCCCTACTCATACCTGGGATCACAAGAAAGAAAAGAAAATTAAATATGAAAAGTAAAATTAATGATTTAGTAAATCATTTGTAAACATATAGTGTGATGCTGATCTTAGATGCCAAAAACAAGAGAATATGCCTACTTATGCAAGACCGGAGTGGGTTCAACACAGTTCAAAAAAGATGTTATTTATTGACTAATGTTAGAAGTCCCACCATTTCTTTCCTAAGATAAATCTGTTCCCCGGAACTTTATTTTTAAGTTTTCACAGAAGTCAGAGAAATCACTGACAACTGGGAGCTCTAAAAGTTACAATTACTGAATATCGACCTATGTACACAGTTGTAAAGCTAACTATTAGAGCAGTAGACTACTGCATTGCTTTAAGCTTCATTATTAGGAGCGAGCACACACCACCTGCCAAACTGACCAGTCATTGGACTTCAAGCGCATGAGGAAGGCCCTGCCCATCGTCTGGAAGAACAAGAACAAGAGCAACAACAATAAGAAATACACAAATACACTGATCTACCTGCCGCCGCCATCCCCCACCCCTTCACACACTAGTATCCCACACCCTCTCACCCAAACAGTTTTGCTGACTGGTGGAAGCGTTGTTCAGAGTGGAGTGACCAGAGGGACAGATCTCACAGGACACAGCATCGTCCACCTCACTGTACTGACCCACCGCACACTCCTCGCACTGACCCTCCTCATTTAAATAGTGACCTTTGGAGCAGCCCACTGCACACACAGAAGGGAGGCAGGTAGCTAAACATTGAATGACCTTTAAAAAGTCAAAGTCAAAAATACTTTATTATCATGTTAGGTGACATTACAGTGTAGTCTTGTACAAGCATAATACAAGCAAGGAAGGAAACACATTTGCATGCATTAAAAATGGAAACAAGTGCAACGCCGAGCGGCTGCAAAGTCTCTTCGCAGCATCGCCGAGCTACTCCGAAATCGGAATGTGTCGGCTGTACACATACATAAAAACGCATCAAAACAGCACGTAACTACATAAAAACGCATCCAAACAGCACGTAACTGAATAGGTTTTTTTATATATAGCCTTGGGGTTCGGACCCGTGATTTGAGCGCGCGCGATCATGCGCACACGCGCGCACAGAAACATTCATGACAACTGTGTTATAGACCATTCATCAAGAAATGTTGTGAAAAAAACTGCATTAAAATACATGCAAAATTTCGCGAGATATTAGCGATTATGTGTTTCGGGGTTTGAACCCCGTAACTGGCGCGACCTTGACCTTAATGTAAAACTAAATACATCAGTGGATAGCTTGCATCTTGGCAAACTAGTATACCAAATTTGATGATCATAGACTGAATAGTTTTTGAGACAAACGGACGAATAGCCGGACGGACGGAGGCACGTCGGACGGACGGACGGACACCGGACGGACCAGACAGAAACAATACTCCCCGAACCTTCGGCTCGGGGACTAACAAAACTAAGGAAAAATGGACAACAAATCATGCTGCGCAAGAAGTTGGAGATAGTTAGGGTCGATACAAGCGACTATCAAAAAAATAAGAACTGCCCTCTTTCCCACCATTTATATCCTCGCATTCTTTATTCACCACCACCCACCTCTCCAATTCACCCCGAGCTTTCACATATTTTCGGTACCTTTCCGTTCCCAACATTTCATGCGCCTCCCTCTTCTCTCTGTGTCTCTCTCGCTCTGTCTCTGTCTATGTTTCTCTCTCTCATGACCAGATAGGCCTCTAGGCCCACGCTAATGTATATAATAATAATAATAATAATAATAATAATAATAATAATAACAATAATAATAATAATAATGTATAATAATAATAATAAAAATAATTATTAACATTTCTAGCGCCTAATCTTAAAAAGCCCTACGCGCTTACAATAATAAATTAATAAACCAGCAAGCATTAGAATTGAATAAATGACAAAAATATATTATACACACAGGCACATACGCATGCACTACACAAACATGCACTAAAGACACACAACACACGCACGCCCGCACTCAACAGACACACAAACACCCCCCCCCCCCCCCCCCCCGCGAACGCACACACACACACACACACACACACACACGCACGCACGCACGCACGCACACGCACACACACACACACACACACACACACACACACACACACATGCAACACGCATGCACACGTGGATGGAAGGGGCACAGTACTTTGAAAAGAAATATAGCAGGCTATGATTTGAAAAGAGTAGTTCATTATTTGGTCTTAGCAGAGATCTTGTTCAGAAAATCGACTGACTTAGGGACAAAACTCGCTGAATTTCTAATTGTTCTACAACGAATAATGCGGAACCGTCTATCATATGGCAATAGTTCGCAGCAATTTGATAGAACGTGTCTTAGCGATCTCCCTGGCTTTTCGAACTACATGTTTTTCATACAACAAGCACAAACTGTCTTGATTTCTACCCACGATCTTGCTACCAACATTCATAATCTTATTCAGAACACAATTGGGTTTTAAGTTCAAGCCACCGTACCAACAAATGAATGACAATATTATAATAGATTCCAGAAAACAACGATAAAAGCTTTGGAGAAGATCTGTGCTAACATTGAAAGATCTGAGCTTTCTCAGGCAGTACATCCTTGTCTGGCACTTCTTGGAAACAAGAAACATGATCAACGTGAGAGCTAAAAGTAACTTATTGTCTATGATTGTTTCCAGATGCGTGTATTCATCTACCTTTTCGACTGCCACACCTTTGATTGTGAGATCTGGCATTGGTACCGGGGATTTCCTAAAGTCGACTGCCCTTTGCTTTCCTAACATTTAGACTCGAAAACACAGACTGAAGTACACTTTGTTCTACCTCATACTGTTCTTCATCCGCCCCCTACCTACCCAACTCATTATGCAAGTCACTCATAATACAGTTTAAATCGCTGCTGAGGTCTTGGTTGTCAAACCTGCAATAGAATGTGTTTAGCTGGTTAGAGAAATCTTGCTGGCTGTCGCTACTATTAGGACTAGAACTACAGCCCTGTGTGTGCTTAGTGGTTCCTGACATAAGCTTAATCCCTTTCCAGGCATCCCACATATTCCCTGACTGAAACTGTAGCTCTACCCTATCTTTGTACTGTGAGCAAGTCCATTGCATACACAGAAGGATAGAGGGTTTAAGAATAATGTTATTAACTAGAGGGTGGTTATGCGTTCTCAAGCAGCCATGCTGCAGCATTTTCGGCTCCAGTGACCTTGACCAATGACCTTCACCTTACTTGGCCAATATATTCTATATCTATCATGTAAATTTACAAACCACTTGGAATAGCCCTTTGACACCTAAAACACTCCTAGCCACTTATGCATACATATATGCTTATATAACATAACAAACAGACTGACCAATGCATGTGCGAACCATATACACCCGTCGCAGCCTCTAAACACCTTAAATCACCTCCTCAACCACTTCCCACCCCCTATAATACATACAACATACTGCATACAATTATGCGTAACAACTATTCTGACCAATGTATGTCCCAAGCACCCAGAATAGCCCCCAAATGCTTTAATACACCCTCTAAAATTAGCTCACACCCATAAATGCATTTAAACATCTTTGCTTACAATTATGCATATGAAAAACACTGACCAACGCATGAACAAATCACCAGACATAACCTCAAAAGACCTTAATACACTGTTAAACCACTTCTCAATTAAGAAATGCATTAATACATGTATAAATACAATAATGCAAAACAAATACACTGATCAATGCATGTTGAAATAGCCCGGAATATCATTCTTACAACCTAACTTCCCCTCCCCCACCCCTTGGACCATTCCACATCCACCCACCCACTGACCACTTCCAAAGATATTCTAAAAGGGTAAGATGGATTACTTAAAAGCTCGGCGAACCGGGCTGATAGAGTTATCGTTAGTGCGGACGTGTACACTATTCACAGTGGAGGCTATCCAAAAACTCGGACTGGAACTTGAACGGAGAATTCAACTGGCCTATCGATGTGTAAAATGTGTCACGTTTCAAAGGGACATAACCAGTGTTTCTGTCCTCACTACTCATTTAGGGAAAAGAGACCGGATGTTTATCTTCCCCTGTACAGTCTTTGCCACTTCCCACTCTGGAAAAATACATGTAGGTAAAGAAAGACATGTTTGGATACAGTTATGCATAACGAACATACCGACCTTTGCATACACGACGTCGTGCAAACCTCAAAACCTCCCTGTGTTAGGCATCGTACACAGTTCATGCGGTAACCCCATGCGCAATCCATAAATAAGTAGAAGAAAGAATGGTAACAATTTACGGATTAGGGGAAATTCGGACACGTGCTCAAATCTGTTCCCTTCTTTCTTTAACTTGTGTGGACTGCACAGGGTGTCCGCCTTCCACTTTCCCCCGAGCTTACACTGTTCCGCCCTTGTCTGTTTCACTGTCCTGTCAGTAATGGGCCACACAGTGACTCAGAAAAAGGGTTTCTCCAAGAGTACAGATAAAAGAAATAATCAAATCAACAAGAAATACTAAGAAGATTAAAACTCAAATGAAGCATAGCCAATAGAGTGTTGTACACCTGCATGATTATAATCCACTGAGTAGTGTTTGATAATATCCAACAAAATTACGAAGAAAACTCAACGGGATAATGAACATCATTAGGAACCTTCCTCCGTAAAGTGCTTTCCAGATTTGATCAATCCATCAGTTATTCTGGTAGTGGTTTTTTTAATTGGCACATAGACACAGACAGACAGATAGACAGACACACAGGCTCACGAACTCAAAACAATACCCATTCAAGAGTGTCTAAGTAATTACAACATATGTCTCACCACCCTCTTCGAACTCTAAACTTAACAAGACGACGACAGTGAACTATAAACCAGACATGCCATGAACAGGTCAGTGGGAATTTGAGTTTTAAAAAAACATACTTAAGAACATTGGGCAATGCTCACCACAAGAAGGTTTGGTTTGAGGATAGCGTTCCACAAACTTCGTGCCGTTGGGACAACCATCAAAAGTTGGCTCAAAGACGACGACGTATCGGGGGTCAGCAGACAACGTGTCAGACAGATCGAACACGCCTTGCTTTGTGTTGCTCCTCAGCATGTCTCTGAGATGCATCTTCTTTGCCCGGTAATCCTGTTGGTACAACAGAGAAATATAATATAATTATAATATATACCTATATAAAATTGATGTTGCTTCTCTCTCTATCTCCCCCCTCTCTCTCTCTCTCTCTCTCTCTCTCTCTCTCTCTCTCTCTCTCTCTCTCTCTCTCTCTCTCTCTCTCTCTCTCTCTCTCTCTCTCTCTCTCTCTCTCTCTCTCTCTCTCTCTCTCTCTCTCTCTCTCTCTCTCTCTCTCTCTCTCTCTCTCTCTCTCTCTCTCTCTCTCTCTCTCTCTCTCTCTCTCTCTCTCTCTCTCTCTCTCTCTCTCTCTCTCTCTCTCTCTCTCTCTCTCTCTCTCTCTCTCTCTCTCTCTCTCTCTCTCTCTCTCTCTCTCTCTCTCTCTCTCTCTCTCTCTCTCTCTCTCTTCTCTCTCTCTCTCTCTCTTCTCTCTCTCTCTCTCTCTCTCTCTCTCTCTCTCTCTCTCTCTCTCTCTCTCTCTCTCTCTCTCTCTCTCTCTCTCTCTCCGAGCAAAATAAGAAAACATGGTTTTGAAGATGTTTGGATCAATCAAGGTGAGGGAGATGAAAGGGCTTTTTTAGCCAAGTTGAAGGAAAGGTTGCTAAGCACATATAACAAGGAATGGTCCAGAAACATCAGCTGAAGTGAACGATGCTCTTTCTATAGGACTTTTAAATCTTCCCTTTCGCTAGCCTCTTATTTGAATCAAATGAAGCATCTAAAGGCTAGAATGTTTTTGATTCGTTTGAGATTACGCGTATCATCTCTTAAGATTCATAGACTACCTTTTAATAAAAAAAAAAGTTATCAACAGAAGATTGGATTGTCCATTTTGTAGATTTCATACGGAGACAGGAGTACATTTTATCCTTACTTGCCCAAGGTATCTTGATCTTAGAGAAATCTATGTTGCCAAAAAGTGTTATAACATGCCATCAAGTTTCAAGCTTTCACTTCTCCTTACAAACAATCACACACACGTACAAATGGAACTTGCTATTTTTGTTTACAAAGCCTTTGTAATTAGACATAAACAATTGCTATATGATTATGCATGTGTTCGTCTCCGATTCGTGTTCACTTTTGTGATATGGCTTAATAAAAAAACATGAATAAATAAAACATTGTCAAGACTCTCTCTCTCTCTCTCTCTCTCTCTCTCTCTCTCTCTCTCTCTCTCTCTCTCTCTCTCTCTCTCTCTCTCTCTCTCTCTCTCTCTCTCCCCCTTAGCACAAAATGTTGTAAATCAAAATCACGAAATACAGGCTCTGGGCCACAAACCAGCACTAATGAAGGTACAGTGAGCAGTTTTCTATCTGTAGAGGAGCATGCATTTAGGGAACAATATAATGCAAAGCGCAGAGACTATGAAGAGCTGTTGAGGATAAAATATAAGGCGCATCATGAACATGTTATAAACTCCTTGCATGACAATATTAATAACGGGAAAGAATTCTGGAGAAAAGTTAAATCGTTTAACACTAATTCTCCAGCAAATAAGTCTATCACGAAGGACGAGTGGTTTCGTCATTTTTCCGAAGTGTTTCAATCTAATTCAGTTCACAATCCTGAAAATAATATACTTTAATGAGTCATAAATCGATCTTGGTAATGAACAGGAACAATGTAATACTGATGCTCTGGAAGCTAATATCACAGAGGGCGAGGTTTATGCCGCAATTCGTGCTCTTACAAATGGTAAAGCGGCTGGTTCTGATCGCATCATAGGTGAAGTTTATGCAACACTTGTTATTGTGCCTTTTTTGCTCCTTCTATTTAACAAACTGTTCTCTTCCGGTACGTACCCAGCTCGGTGGTCTGAATCTATTATTCAACCCCTTCATAAGAAGGGCGACAACAGTTCTCCTGATAACTACAGGGTTTCTCAATATTTGCAGTAAACTTTATAGTCACATTTTGAATCAAAGACTTAGTAAATGGATTGAGGGAAATAATGTTATAAACGAAAGTCAGGCTGGTTTTTAGAAATAAATACAGTACAATCGACCACGTGTTTACGCTTTTTGCATTAGTACAGAAGCAATTGTCCTATCATAAAAAAGTTATATGTTGGTTTTATAGATTTTCGTAAAGCCTTTGATTCGATTGTTCGTACAAATGTATAGAATGTCTTGCAGAAAAGGGGTAATAATAATAATAATAATAATGACAATTTATATAGCGCTTATTCTCCCTACGGGGCTCTAAGCGCTCCACAAAGAAGTTTAAAATCTGAGAAAAAACACAACGCACTTATCATAAGGAACAACCCGAAACGAAATCACCATAACTTCATTTACGTCACCCCCCCCCCCCCCCCTTCACACTCCACTAGAATCCAAACCATTACAACTAGCGTTTTAAACCGGAACATACATATGCTCAAAGAGAGACATGGCTGTCTTATTAATGAGCTACCTATGTATATTAAAATATACCTTTTTAGTTGTTTGCACTGTGTTAATGAGGGTGAACCATCTTTTCCAGTTCATGTGTGGGTGGACATGTGTGAATGATTGTCAGTTAAATTAACATAAAATAATGAGTAATTCCATTACAATTTGTTCAATGAACTGCCGAGGCCTAGCTGACCCTAAAAAAAGGAGGGATATATTTCATTATTTAAGACAAAAAGCATTTTCTGTGGGGTTTTTGCAAGACACTCATGTTAGCCCTAAGTTAGAACGTTATATAAACGCAGAATGGGGATATAAAACCTTTTTCGCGTCTTACACTTCAACGCCAGAGGTGTTGCCATACTTTTTAACAATAATTTTGAATTAACTGTTAAGAAAACTCACAAAGACACAGGTGGTAATGGTATATTTATTGAAGTGTCGATAAATAATAAAAACTTCTTGCTAGTTAATATTTACGGACCAAATCAAGATGAACTAGAATTAGAAAAACGCATTAAACAAATTGGCATAGAAAACGTTATAATAGGGGGTGACTGGAATTTAATATTATATTTTTCTTTGGATTATTTTAATTATAAGCACTACAATAATGTTCAAGCGCAACAGAGAGTTGATGACATGATTGCTAATCTAGACCTAGTTGATATATGGAGAATGCTCAACCCAGAAATTAGAAGATATACATGGCATAAAACTTCTCCATTGCAACAAAGTAGACTTGATTTTTTCTTTGTCTCAGACTTAGTGTCCATTTTTGCAACAAATGCTGACATTAAACCTGGTTACAGGACGGACCATTCAATGGTGACTTTAAAGTTAACTTTTGGAAAAGATACAAAACGTTCTTCATTTTGGAAATTTAATAGCTCCTTATTGTTGAAGGATAAACAATACGTTGAAGACGTCAATGAGTTAATAAGGAAAGTCATAGAAGAATATACAGCACTTGTTTATGTTAGAGAAAAACTTCCGTCTCTGAATAACACTGATATTCATTTCACTATTTCAGATCCGTTGTTTTTGATGAAAATTAGAAGTAAAACTATAGCTTATGCAACAGCAAAAAAGCGTCAAAATAGGGAGAAAGAAGAAGCCTTACAAATGAAAATTGAAGATCTAGAAAATAAAGAACAGTATAATGACGAATAAAAACTAGAATTAAATCAGAATAAGGAGGAATCAATAAAGCTAAGGGAATCAAAAATGGAGGGTGTGTTGATTCGTTCTAGAGCACGTTGGATAGCAAATGGAGAAAAGGTCAGTAAATATTTTTGCGGTTTGGAAAAAAGGAATTTTTAAAATAAAAATATGATGAAGCTGACTCTTTCAGATGGCTCTGAAACGTTTGAAGAAGAAAAAATCCGCACAGAAGTTAAAACTTTTTTATGAAAAGCTTTATCAAGCAAGAAGCGTAGAGAACTGTGAAATTAGTGATCTTGTTGCCCTGCCTTATATTCTTACTGAGGAGGAAAAAGCGGGTCTAGAGGGTAAATCACAATAAATGAAGCTAGTTTTGCTCTAAAATATATGAAAAATAATAAAAGTCCTGGGTCTGATGGCTTTCCTGCGGAGGTTTTCCAAATTGTTTTGGTCTAAACTGGGTGGATTTGTAGTCAGATCTTTAAATGAAGGATTCGAAAAAGGGGAACTGTCCACTACACAAAAAGAAGGCATCATAACATGTATACCTAAAGGGGACAAGCCAAGGGACTTTATTAAAAACTGGAGGCCAATAACCCTTCTTAAGGTCATTTATAAAATAGGATCGGCATGCATCACAAACAGATTAAAACAAGTTCTCCCACTTTTAGTTAACGAAGATCAAATGGGCTTTATGGCAAATCGGTATATTGGTGATAATATTAGGCTGATTTATGATTTGATAAGTTATTTAGACTCAAATAAATTACCAGGCCTCTTATTATGCTTAGATTTTGAAAAAGCTTTTGATTCGTTAGATTGGATTTGTATGTACAAAGTTTTGTCAGCATTAGGATTTGGTCCCAATATCCAGCAGTGGATAAGTACGTTTTACACAAATATAAAATCAACAGTACTGGTTAATGGGCAGGCTTCAAACTGGTTCAGTATAAACCGTGGATGTAGACAAGGTGACCCAATTTTGCCTTACATTTTTATTTTATGCGTAGAAATTCTTGCTGTTATGATAAGGCAAAATGATAATATTAAAGGTATTCGCATAAATGACACAATGCATAAAATGTCACAATATGCTGATGACAGTGAACTTATGCTTGAAGGGGATAAAAATTCATTTGAAGAAGCAATACAAACAGTTAATAAGTTTGGGAAAAAGTCGGGGTTACAGCTGAATGCAGGTAAATCAAGTTCTATATGGCTCGGCAGTCAAAAACATTCTAAAATTCATTTTATGCCACACTTACACATGGACTGGAATCCGAAACAATTCAAAACTTTGGGTGTATGGTTCACAATTGACCTCACGGATTGTACCAAGATTAACACTGAAGCAGTTTTCTCAGAAATTAGAAATTGATATAAAATATGGCTTAGAAGGTATTTAACACCGCTTGGCAGAGTGGCTATATTGAAGTCCTTGATTTTGTCCAAACTAATATTTTTGTGGATTTTACTCCCTAAGCCTCCCGGTGATGAAATTGAAGCAATTCAAAAATCAGTGTTTTTGTTTGTGTGGAACAAGAAACGCGATAAAATTAACAGAAACACTACAGCGAAAAACATTTTAAATGGTGGTATTGGTATTCCTAAAATCAAAGAATATATTATTGCATTAAAACTTGCATGGATTAGAAGAGTATCAATTTGTTCACACAGATGGAATTTTTTATTTCTAGTATATGTCCAATGGTCTTTTTTCTTGAAAAACTGGGTTCTGAGTTTCCATGTAATCAATTGTCAAACAAGTTTTGGAAGAATGTGCTTGAAAGTTATAGATTATTTGGATTGAAAACTCAGCCATGTACATCAGTAGAAATTGTATCAGAAAACATATTCTACAATGAAAACATAAAAGTAAATAACACAAGCATATTTTATAATGGCTTATTTAAAAAAGATATTCATGCCATTGGACATCTAATGAGAGACGATGGAACTTTTTTGTCATATGAGGAGTTTAGAATTAAGTATAATGCAAGAATTGATTTCATCTCATATACAGGAATCATAAATGCTGTTAAAATGTTCATTCGGAAAACTGCAGTCACGATACAAAATAATACAATAAAAACCTTCAAAATATGGAAACTAATTCATTCTGTGCATAAAGGTGCAAGGGTATACTATGACATACTTACGTCTTCAAATGAAACCCGCTTTACAGTACGAAGTGGAATGATAAATTAACGCTAGAATTAAATTGGAAACATATTTTCCAAAAGGTACAAAAATTAAAAGAAATCAAGATGAAATGGTTCCAAATTAAAATCCTACATCGGATTTTGGGTACAAATATTGTTTTATGAAAAATGAATGTTTACAATGATGAATTATGCAGTTTTTGCCACGCTGAAAGAGAGAGCATTGAACACTTAATCTGGTTTTGTGAACATTCTATACTTTTCTGGAGACAACTCGAAAATCTTTTGAAAGAGAAATGTGAACATGTTCTGGCACTTAGATTTTCACTACCCTTAGTACTATTTGGATATATTGAACATGTTAAGTCCGATGCAGTTTTTGATCTGATTCTGATACTTGCCAAGTTTTTAAAAAATTATCAATGCAAATATGGACAAAAGCTACCAAACCTATGCAGTTTTCTGTATTACTTAAAGACAAGATATCAAATTGAACAATTTATTGCATATATGAATATGGAATACCAAGCGTTTTTTCTGAGAAGTGTCGGTTATATCTGCCATTAATGGATTTATAGTTTGTTTGTTTTTTAAACTGCTTTTTTGTTCCTGTTTCTGTGGGGAAAGCTTTGGGAATATAAAATGCTTTTCTCTGTGACAAACCTATATGTCCTCTGCCTTAATTATTTGTTTACTGGGGTTATTCTATTATTAATAATTACATTTATTTATATTCATATACTGTTTCTTAATATTCCTTTGTTAAAGCAACATTCTATTCCTTTACTGAGGAATATAAAGATATACAATGTGTACATTGTCTATTGATATGTTGCTGACTTATTTTCATGTCTCACTCTTTTGTTGTTGTGTGAATTATGCTATGTTCCTTGGGGGGAAAAATGAAAGAGAATTTTTTATATTTTATGAGCTCTTGTCTTCTGGCAAGCGCTTCTGAACTCCGAAATTCAAGACTCTTAGAAGTAGAAGCATGTTTTACCCGTGTCCTTTTCTTTGTTAAATAAATGAGTTCAATATCTGTCTTGATTAGACTTCTGTACGTTTTAAAGCTTGGTGAACATTTTAACAAGCAACAATCTCTTAGCTCCCACGAGTGCGCAGTGTACCCGTGTGTGGGGTGGGGGTGAGGGGTATGTGTGTGCGGTCCATGCGCGCGCACGTGTGTGTGTGTGTGTGTGTGTGTGTATGTCTTACAGTAGGCATGGGTGTATGTGTTTGTTTGTTCTTTGTGGATTTGCCATAATGTATGCTGGTTTGTGTGTGCATATGCTTGAGTAGGTGCACTCGTATCCATATTTTATATGAATTATATGCATATGTTAACTTGTAAATATAATAATAATTATATGAATTTGTCTAAACATAAAGTATACCTATGCCATAAAATTGTTATGCGTGTTTTGTTGTAAATAAGTCCCTTTTGCGTGTTGTGCACTTAAAATTATATAATTAAAGTGATTTATCTTAAACAGTGATATTTTCTGTAGTTTGTTTTAAAATGTTTATAATATTGACAACATGTTTTGTTTTAAGCAATGCTGTTTTGCTATCAAGTGATAATTATCAGCATGTGTCTTTTGATTTAATGGTATTATCAGTTATTAGGATTTTGGAGTTAGATATTGCTTTTGTCCTATCTCGAGTGGCTTGCTGTTTATCACACGAGGTCGGAGACTGAGTGTTATAAACAGCAAGGCTCGAAAGAAAGGATAAAAGCAATATCTAACTCCAAAATCCTAATAACGGATACATACTGATATGCATCAACAGAAAAGCAAGAAAAAGAAACAGCCTCAGATCTGCAGCGAAATGAAAACGCATCCATTTTTCACAACAGTAGTCGCATCACACACACTGTAACAAGTATTCTTGCGCAAAGAATATAGTTCAACAAAATAGAAAATTTTAACACAAATGTACTTCATAAGATGTGATAACAAAACGTAACAAAACATAAACACAAACAGAAGCAACGAACTAAAACACTAACGACAATTGCTGTTATTTTAACCTGTAAACACTAACTTTAGAGAGCGAGTCAATTTCAGCACACCGTGAAAAAGAAGGGAGTCAGCTTTGACAAGAACGATCACAGGCCCCGAAAACATGCATTTGTTTTCTTTTCTTTTTAACGAAGGTGCGGTAGCTCTTTGCACAGGTTCAGTCGGCTCATTTTTATTTCCCGACTGAAGATGAATTCGAGCTGTTTTGAGACAGTACTGCATCTACATTATCAACAAGGATTCTCCCTGTGCCAAAATTACATAGCTCGAATCGTCTGCTAATATCGACGCGGTCATGGAGTTGAGTAGCCTTGGCCTAAATCCACGGCTAGACGTTTGAAGTGGCATGCACAGAATGGTTTGTGTAGATATGTGACATCTGCTACTGTTGATTCAGTCGAACCATGAATCTTCGTTGTGTACTAACATTAAATATTGTCGTCAGTGCTGAATGAATCCTAGGGGTAGCACTGCACAGCTTGTCAAATTCTGGGTTTGGTAGGAACAGCTGGCGTTGCAAGAGGGTAATGCTGTGTCAAGCCGTGAGACATATAACTGTGACATCAAGTTTCTAATAGCAACGGTGTATTCTTACATCTTTTCTCACGCGCGTTTACACTAAGCCTATGGGTTAATATATGCAAATGATATCTCTGGATATTGTTTTATATGACACGCTTGCCATCCTCTTTAGCACTACTTGTATATCGGTATATTGTCATTTATGTTTTTGAAGCACATCTTGTTTTAATGCATATCATAATGTGTCTATTTTAAATGTGTCAATCGCAAACATCACCACTCTTAATTTCTCTCTAAGAGATAATAAAGTTGTTTTGAGTTGAGATGAGTATGCACAAACATACATGTTTGAATGTATGCTTATGTTTACCCTAACCCTAACGACACGTAGTTTAACAAACGTTAAGCAAAACAAAGACACACACAAAAAACAACAACAACACAAACATACACACACACACACACACACACACACACACACACACACACACACACACACACACACACGCAGATGATATGTAGAGAACACTCACAGTCATGGTCTTCTCGGCGGTGCCATTCTTCACAAAGTCCATGACAAATGTCACACTGACCACCAGAGCCAGTCTGCTGCTCCGCCGACGATGTCGTGACTGGCCATGCAGTGACCCCCGCCGCTCCCCTACCCTTTTTCTTTCTCCTTCCTCCAACACTGACCGACGATAGCGGAGAGGGCCGCAGGTCACCTGCAGCAGACATGAAATATATATCTTTGAAGTTTATCAGTGTATGTACCAGTCTTTGAGTAGTGTATGCCCATTAAAATATTGTAAAGTACATTTGAATAAAGTTTTACCACTCTGCAAAGAGGCTATTGGCCAGCTTACAGACCATGAAATTGTACTCCAAATTATTTGCCTCCCCCCCCCCAGCCTCCCAACCTCATTCAAGCTGTGCATGTAAGACTTCGAAGAATGCACACAAAAAACATAATTTCAAAGACAGCAGTATATGGCCCAGGCTTATTCTACCTGTACGTTTTCCGCAACGCAGGTCAGTACGTTCTCGCAGGCGTCTTTCCAGTTGGAGTTGGTGAGAGCGGTGATGAAGTTCTCTCTGATCTGCTGGAGCGACATTTCACAGCTGTCAGTGAAGTAGTAGAACTTTGAGGGAAGCTGTGCTCTTCCGGGTAGGCGAAACTCTGTGACAAGTTAAAAAAAACACCCCAAAACAGCCATACACAAATAAACTACGTTACCAAGTAAGCAAAGTACTTCCTACGATATTCATTTTTATATTCAAATTCATTTTTGCGCTAGTGAATTAGTCAATATCATATATCTGATCAAACTGAGAAACAGCGTCCATTATTGACCAGAAAATATGAAAACCACGAATTGTCCCACTTAAAAACTTTTTTTCGTTAAGTTCATATCATAATACATTGTGCATTTTTATGTACATTTTACCATCATGCAAAATGTTAATTCAAAATATGAATCGTTTCTTTTTGTTGCTTTTTTTATATTTAAAATCACAATATAGTCTAGAAACAAAAAAGTCAAAACTGTTCTTCTTATTTCAAACTTCTGCCAATCAAGTACTTGGGTGTCAAAATGGTTGTAAATTGAAACCAACAAAAGCACTCCATTTTGTTTCTGAATATTTTTTAGATAAGTTCGCTCCAAATTATGCCCAGTTTTCTTATGCAAAATTAAATTTTATTCACACACACACACACACACACACACACACACACACACACACACACACACACACACAACAACAACAACAACAACAACATACAGTATTTATACGGCGCTGAATCTTGATAGAAATCAAATCAAAGCGCACACACACGTTAGCATTCAAAGCGCATTCAAACACAAACGCAATACAACGCGAACACACACAGATAACATAAATGGAATATAGCAGAAACAGACCTAATGGCAAGAGAGAGAAGATAAAGAGAGAGGAGCTTTAATGACGGGGGAACAGGTGGGTTTTGAGGTTAGCTTTGAAAGCAGAGAGAGTCGGTCGCTGACGGAGGGAGAGAGGAAGTTTGTTCCAGGAGGTCGGTCCTGAGACAGCAAAAGAGCGCCGACCAACAGTTGAAAGCTTATACCTAGGGATCTGGAGAGAAAGAGGGTCAGAAACTGAACGTAAAGTGCGAGCTGGCGCATAGATGGAAATATTGTCACAGAGGTAAGATGGAGCAGCTTTATGAATAGATTTATAGCAAAGTGTGTTTAATTTATACTCAATTCTGTCTGCGACAGGAAGCCAGTGCAAAGAACGCAGAAGAGGGCTAACATGATCGAACTTTTTCTTCCTAAGGACAAGACGAGCAGCTGTGTTTTGAATACGCTGGAGACAAGATAGAGAAGAGACTGATAGGCCAGAAAGGAGAGCATTACAGTAGTCAATACGAGATAGGATGAGGGAAGTAACAAGCTTTGCTGTGGCTTCATCTGAGAGGTATTTACGAATATAGCCAATGCAACGAATTTGATAGTAGCAGGACTGACAGGTCTGAGTCAGGAAACTCTGCATGGAAAGAGTATTGTCCAAAGTGACACCTAAGTTTTTGACTGAGTCTGAGAGGGGAATGATATTGTTACCCAGTTGGATTGACTCTATGGAAACAGAGGCTAGTTTGTTTTTTGTCCCTACAAGCATTGCTTCGGTTTTTTCACCATTTAATTGAAGTTTATTTTGAACCATCCAATTTTGAATATCAATATAGCAGTTGTTACTTTCTGTAAGAATGGAATCTAGATCTTCAGGGGTTGTACTGTTTTGGAGTTGTGAGTCATCTGCATAGAAGTGATGTTTCATGTTGTGCTGATCGATGACATTGGCAAGAGGTGACGTATACAAAGTAAACAAGACAGGACCAAGCACAGACCCCTGGGGGACTCCACAAGAAAGCCTAACCTGTTCAGACTGACGACCATTGACCAGAACTGATTGAAAACGATCAGAAAGGTAAGAGGAAAACCAAGAAAGAGCAGGGCCCTTAATTCCAAAAGTATGTTCAAGACGAGACAGAAGAATGGAGTGGTCTATGGTATCAAAGGCAGCAGAGAGATCAAGAAGTGTCAAAAGAGAGATTTGACCAGCATCAGAAGCAAGTAAGAGGTCATTGACGATTTGAACAAGGGCTGTTTCTGTACTGTGGTTGGTTCTATAGGCAGACTGATAAGGATGATGAAGATTGTTTGAGGATAGATGATCGTTAAGTTGTTTCAGGACAGTCTTCTCAAGGAGTTTGGAGAGAAAAGGGAGGTTAGATACAGGTCTGTAGTTTTTCAGATTATTAGGATCCAGATTGTTCTTCTTGAGAAGGGGCCTTACAAGAGCGGTTTTGAAAGCAGAAGGAAACACACCTGAAACTAAAGAAGAATTGATGATGTTGGTGATTGATGGCAGAAGGTGTTGATAGATTTGTGAGAAAAGAGAGGCTGGGATGGGGTCAAGATCACAGGATTTAAAATGCATTTCTTTCAAAGTAGAAAGAACTTCGGTCTCAGACACCGGCTTGAAAGAGAGAAGGGGGACACCAGTGAATGATGGGTCTGGAATAGTTGGTTGAAAAGGCATGGAGTCGATTTTTGATCGTAGATCGATAATCTTGGTGGAGAAGGAGGAAAAGGTTTCTGGCAGTTTGTCAGGACTGATATTTGATGGCAGAGGACTTGATTTCTTGTTGCCTAGGAGATCAGACATGGTGGAGAACAGGACTTTTGTTGTGTTGGCTTCAAGAATTTTAGATGAAAAATAGCTTGTTTTTGCCTTGGCCAGAAGAAGAGTGAAGATGTTACGAAGAAACTGATATATCTGACGATGTATTTCTAGTTTTGAGGCCCGCCACTGACGCTCAGCCTTACGACTAGTGCGTTTACTTACTCTAAGTTCAGGCGTGTACCAGGGAGCGCAGGGACGATCGGGCACAACACGAGTGGATGGGGGAGCGTGTTTATCAAGCAAGTTACTCATAGTAGAATTAAAAGTCGAGGCAGGGTCGTCGGAAATACTCACGTTAGAAAGGAGTTCTGTTGCCTCTGAACTAAAAGTATGAATACCTATAGACTTGAGATTACGGCGTGTGACCGTACGTTTATTTCTGGGAGTTTTGGAAAGATTAAGACTGGCGAGGACGGCAAAATGGTCAGAGGAAAGGATCTTAGACACTGACACTGATGAAACAAGTTGGTCGGAATCACGCGCGATTAGCCAGTCTATGATGTGGCCCTTGTGTGTAGGCTCAGTTACAAGCTGAGAGAGGGAGTGGTTAGCAAGTGAGAGGCAGAGACGCTTTGTGTGAGAGGACTGTTGGTTGTCGAAGTGAAAATTAAAATCACCTAGCACAATAAGAGGACTGCGGTTCAGAGAATAGGAGTCAAGGAGGGCTTCAAATTCGGGATGAAACATTGAATCGGTGAGATTGTTAGTTCTGCTAGGGGGAGGGTGATAGATACAGGAGAAGACAACAGATTGACCAGACATGCTAAGAACAACTTCTACAGCCTCGAAAGACAGATGGGGGAAGGGGAGGGTTGTGTTGAAGGAAAGGAATTTATCTAACACGTCCCTATACAGTACAGCGAGGCCCCCACCTAAAGAAGAACGGGGGAAGGATTTAATTTTGTAGCCAGGAGGAGTTAGCTGCTTTAGTTTAGGTTCATGTCCATTACTTTTGAGCCACGTTTCGGTTATAAAAACTAAATCAAAGTCATGCTCAAAAACATAGTCCGCAATATAGTCCGCTTTGTTCTCAGGGCAGACAGACTGGGCATTAAATACACATACACTAAAACTATCAGAGGATGGAATAGAGTTCAGTGACACAGATGATACGTCACACTGGTGGCTGGGTGCTGTAGGGGGAGGTGGAGACGGAGATCTGGGCGTTGAAGGCAGCAGTAGAGAAGCAAAGGGCTGGTTAGAAGACACATCACAGTCAGAGTCACAGTCGTTGGTCACGCAGTTGTCAACACATGGTTCAGGAACACAACACGGGGATGAAGGGGTGGAGGATAGAACAGATACAGAGTCACAGTGCTGGAAGGCTGATGAAGGAGAGGTTGTGGCAGATAAAGCAGGAGACACAGGAAAGTTGAGTGGTGGCACAGGAGTGGAGTCGTCATGGTCGTCAGGCAGGCAGGAAGAGGTGGAAGGAGGCAAACATCTAGATGGTGAGGGTGGAGTGAGTTGGTCAGATGATGAAGTTGAGGCAAGCGGCGCAGATAGAATTGGCACACTTGTCCGGGGTTTGTTTTTACGGGGGTATCTTTTTCTGGGTAAAGACACGCCGAGGCCAAGTAGGCGAAGCTGCGAGATAGAATTAGCTTGCAGGCGAGCACATGGAATCGCCAACAGCTCAGAGCGCGAGTACTTGATGCGCGCGCAGTCTGGGATTGGGTTAGGCCTAGCACATTCTCTTGTCTGATGGCATGGTTGCTGGTGGTCAGTTGGAATAGCGCGGTCAGCAATGACAGGAGCATTGGAAAGTGGCTGTTCTTGCCTGGCTGAATAGGACTGCTGAACAGGCAAACAGCTGGCGTTGGACGAAAATGGCTGTGCCGGCAGATTCAAATTGGCAGCTCTTGCCAACAGAAAAATATGAATGAAAAAGAATTCTAAAGCTCGGATGGACAAACAAAGCCCATGGAAATAAAAAGTCCCACATGATGAACTATCATGCACAGTATGGAGAACAAGCACACACTAGAACACAGCAAACAGAGACAAAAGAGGGAGGAGCTCAGTCACTCGAACCGATGGCAAGCGACCTCGACCTCACACACACACACACACACACACACACACACACACACACACACATCATTTTCTTCAAAGATTAGAACAGTGGGCATCAGTCGTGTTCACTTCCGTATTCTGAAGTCATGTTAGAAACAAAACTGATAACACGGTAAGCCTAAGATCTGTGAAGAAGCTAGGCCTATGTAGTCCATGAATTATGCCATTGTTTTGCTTTCACTTTCGGTGCCCAGGTGTGTAATGACTCAATTTTGTCTCGTTGTTTTCACGCTTTCATCTCGTATGCGAGATACGGCCTCAAACCTCCCGCTTGAAAGTAAAAACTCAAGTCGTTTTCGACTCAGGGGACTTGGAGATAAAAAAAATATATATAGCCAAGACGGTTCAGAAAGGCAATTTCTTTGAAAGAAATACTTAATATAAAGCTGTTTAATACAGATAAGCGATTTAACAACGATTTTTCAGCCCAAACAGGGTTTATTTATCCTTTAAACAATCTTATTTGAACAGAACCTGATAGAAACGAAAAACGAAAAACGAAAAGAAGAAATACAGAACAGGCATGATAGTTTATCTCATACTGAAAATCAAATATTAAACAAACCAATTACAATAGCAGAAATTGGAAAAGCAATTAAAAGATTAAAGAACAAGAAATCGCCTGGAAAAGATGGAATTTTAAATGAAATGATAAAATGTGCCACTTCCGAACTAATTGAAATATTAAAACATATTTTTAACACGGTTTTAGATACTGGCATAATACCCATCAGCACGGGAAAAAAGGAGTAAGTGTTGCTATATATAAGAACGGATCATCATTTAACACAGAAAACTATAAAGGAATCACACTAACTAATTCCTTGGGAAAATTGTTTTGTCAAATATTAAATCTGAGAATATCAGATTACTTGGAAGACACTAATAGTCTTATTAAAGAACAAGTTGGTTTCAGAAAAAAATGTAGAACAACAGATCACATATACGTACTAACTAAACTTGTTCAAAATGCTATAAACACAAAGAACTCGAGACTTTATTGTTGTTTTGTAGATTTCCAGAAAGCGTTTGATAATGTGTGGCATGATGCTCTATTTTGTAAAACTTAGCAAAATTGGAATAAGGGGTAAAGTGTTTAAAGTTATTCAAACTATGTATGAAAATGCAACAATTTGTACAAAGCACAACAATAATTATTTGGACGAAGTACTTTTGAAGAAAGGAGTTCACCAAGGCAACACCTTAAGCCCAAACATTTGGAATGTTTATGTGAATGATATTGTTGAATGTAAAGGAAATACAGACTCACCATACATAACTACAACAGACAAAATACCATGTCTCCTATATGCTGACGATTTGGCATTGCTATCAACAACAAAGATTGGTTTACAAGCTAAGTTAGATAAATTACATGAATACTGCGTACAATGGGGATTAAAAATAAATATTAATAAAACGAAGGTGGTGATTTTTTTTACTAAATCAGCCCCTAAAACTAACCTTTTCTTTTATTGTGGTGACAATACAATTGAAACAACTGAGCAATACAAATATCTTGGGGTAATTTTTCACCAAAGTGGAAAGTTTCATTTGGCACAAGCTCACTTATCGAAACAAAGTAACAAAGCTATTCATGCTATTAGAAAAGCAATACATGGGCAAGACATGAAGCCTAATATAACATTACAATTGTTTCATAGAATGATACAACCAGTTTTAACTTATGCTGAAGTATGGTTTCCAGTAACATTTAACTGGCAGGATAATTTGGATATAAATGAAGTGTTTACGAAATGCTTATCAGGTTCTTTTATGTTTGAAAATATGCATACAAAGTTCTGTAGACAGGTATTAGGTGTGCATAAAAAAGCGATGATATTGCCTACTTTAGGAGAACTAGGCAGATTTCCGATCATGTTTATGATTATACATCAGGTGATAACATTTTGGTTCCATATAATTAACTCAAATCAGAATTCTTACATTAAATTACTTTACGACCATAGTTATAAAAATGGTGATAAAGACAGATGGATAGCAACAGTTCAAAATATTTTTAGGACACTAGGCTTCAAACACATTTGGGACAATCAGAATACATTAAATATTAAACGGTTATGTTATGCAATGCAAAAGAAGTTGGAAGATATATATATTCAGTTCTGGAAAAAAGAAAAACAAAAGACATCTAAACTAATTTTCTAAAATGCTATAACAAAAGATTCTGGTATGGAACAATACTTAGTAAGAATTACAAACAAAAAACATCGATTTCTTTTCACAAAGCTACGTACAAGTTCCCATGATCTTATGACTGAAAAAGGAAGATACCAAAACCTAACGAGGGAAAATACAAAATGAGTATCCTGCAATAAGATCGAAGATGAATTTTATTTTTTAAATGACTGCACTAAATATGATGAATTAAGAAATAATCTTGTTATACAATTAAAAAAACCATTTTGGATTATTCAATTGATGAAAATATAAGGGATTTATTTCATTATAAGTGATACCAAAAAGAAATATCAAAATTCATTTACGATTGTTTTAAAGAAAGAGCAAAACAATAGACCTACTAAACAAAGATCATGGCTATAGACATGTTTTCCTTTTTTACATCTGAAAATATAAGAAGCAATCCTGTTAGTTTAAATTGTCATTGCTTTGTGCCAAATAAGTCTGTTGTTTTTTAACTTCTAAAGCAATAAACAGCTGTTCTGTTCTGTTCTGTTCTGTTCATACACACTCTTAATAATTAAATCCACATCTTAATACTACAGGTTCTTACCCATACAGTCAGGCACTACAATTCTTACCCGTACAGTTGGGCACCACAGAAGGCCGCCAGTAGCTGGCAGAATTGGTGCACATGAATCGTCCGTCAAACTTGGCCGGGATGTCCCAGTCTTCGTTGCAGGACATCAGGCAATCCCAGCCTGCATTGCCCAGCAGGCAGCTTATGGCGCCGTTCACCGGAGGGTCTAGTGT
>CM065697.1:4576334-4598834 GCA_017654935.2 Phymorhynchus buccinoides
TTTTGTGATCTTGTGTTTTGTGTATTGTAGTTTGAATGTTAGCATTTTATTCTTGGCCTTGCCATAGAGCTATACTCTAGAAAAAGCAGCCTGTTCTGCGAAAGCTTGAGTTTTAATAAATACCCTGTGGGAGAAAATGACTAAACTGTTTTATTCTGTTGTTTTATATATATATATATATATATACGTCAAGTTTGTTCTACTGTCTGTCCCGCGTCCAAGGCCAAAAGCCGAAATATTGGGAATAGTCTACATTCTTTCTTGTTAGTTTTCATTCTCTTTTTTTGTTCTGCTATATATATATATATATATAGTTTGCTTTGATAAAACTTTTCTGTGTCCAATGTCTTTATTTGTGAACCTCAGAAACAAAACCAGTTAACGTTAACTTTGAGTAATGTTCCGTGTTCAACAAATTTTTTTATATATGTTTATATAAAATATATAGGGTTATTATATAATATATAATATAATAATCCTAATGTATATACATATAAACGATCAAAAATTGAAGAAGAAAAGAACAAACACACCATTAAACTTTCCTCTTATGTATATATATAATTTGCTTTGATAAGAAAAAAATATATACATTTGTATGTGGACTTTCGATTTGATGCAAAGAGGACACCATTCTCCTGTAGAATGTTCCCCTGCTCAGGGTCGGCATCCACTGTACAGTCAAATTGCAGGCCAATCATGCAAACTGATGAGATCTTCCCAAGATCGAAAACAGCCGTCTTTGCACAAGGCACTGCCCCCCCCCCCCCCCCCCCCCCCCCCCCACCCCCCCCCCCCCCCACCGGGAGAAAAAGCAAATCAGCACAATTTATTTCATTTTTTTTTTTTTAAACTTTTTATGAACACGAACATTACTAAAAGTCAACTTTAACTGGTTTTGTTTCCGAGGTTCACAAATAAAGACATTGGACACAGAAAAGTTTTATCAAAGCAAACTATATATATATATTTAGGGAAAAATAAGTTAATTTTTCACGTGAATTCAAAACCAGAAATGGGAGAGGTTAGCAATAAGAAATAGGTTAAGGGTGAGTGGAGTTAACCCGTTAAAAATGTAGGGCAGGGATGTGAGATGAAGGGCACTGCGTGGGGAATGAAATCAAAATGATTATGTGAGTGAGTTTTAATCATTGTTGTTCACTACACCACTCCTGGCTCATTTTAAGAAAAGTGTCCCCCGAGGAAGATGTAATTAAACATCGAAATATTGGGAAATTCTGTTGTGTTTGTTTTTTCTTTTTTCAATCTCCATTTGTGTATATATATATATATATATATATATATATATATATATATATATATATATATATATTCGATTTGGTGCAAAGAAGACACCATTCTCTTGTAGAATGTCTTCTTGCTCAAGTTGACCCCCACTGGACAGTCAAATTGCAGGCCGATCATGCAAACTGATGAGATCTTCACATAAAAGGTTGGAAGAACAGCTGGTTTTGTTTTTGCCGAGCAGAGACTTAATGTTGTTTTGTTTTTTTGTTTTTTTTTAACACTGAACATTACTCAAAGTTAACGTTAACTGGTTTTGTTTCTGAGGTTCACAAATAAAGACATTGGACAGAGAAAAGTTTGATCAAAGCAAACTATTCTGCATTTCAAATGCACTAACTTTTCAGTCCTTCCGAGTAGGGGTAGGGAGCTGGCTATTTACTGATATTTTTCTTTCATACTATTTTTATCCTTAATTTGGATACCATCTCAGTAGTTGGCCCTCTCTAGTCATGTCTATTAGGTTTTGAAATTAAAATTTCAGAACATTATTATTTTGTTCATTTTACATAAGATTTTCATAAGATTTTTACTATTTCTGGTTTAAGTTTGTGCTGGTTTGCTTTTATTATGGATTTTCGATTTGATGCAAAGAAGACACCATTCTCTTGTAGAATGTCTTTTTTGCTCAGGTTGGCATCCACTGGACAGTCAAATTGCAGGCCGATCATGCAAACTGATGAGTCCTTCTTTTAGGTCGAAACAGCTGTCTTTGCATAAGGCACTGTCCCTCCCCCATTGGGAGAAAAAGTAAATCAGCACAATTTATATATATATATATATTTTTTTTTTGAACACTGAACATTACTCAAAGTTAATGTTAACTGGTTTTGTTTCTGAGGTTCACAAATAAAGACATTGGACACAGAAAAGTTTTATCAAAGCAAACTATATATATATATATATATATATATGTCAAAACAAAAAAGAATAAAAACTAAAAAAGAAAGAATGTTGTTTCCCAATATTTTGGCTTTTTATTGCCTTGAACAGACAGTAGAACAAACTTGAGGTAACAAATACAACACGTAACTTTTCCTGACGTCATTGTTTTGACCCACATTCTGTCTGTCTGATTAGATTGTGTTGCAGTGTGTGTGTGTGTGTGTGTGTGTGTGTGTGTGTGTGTGTGTGTGTGTGTGTGTGTGTGTGTGTGTGTGTGTGTGTATTGTGTGTGTGTGTTGTGTGTATGTATGTGTGTGTATGTGTGTATGTGTGTGTGAGTGTGTTTGATAATTCATTTGGACTATTGACTCCACATAATAAATATTCACCCCCCAGTACAGTCTCCCCCCCACCCCCCCCCCCCCCCCTCTCTCTCTCTCTCCCTTCCCTCTCTCTCTCTCTGTCTCTGTCTGTCTCTCTCTCTCATTTCTATGGCCGCTCAGTCCGTCTTTGTAGTTATCACTTTCAAAATATGTTATGTAAATGTAGACCCAACGCCAGATGTCTTAATGTCCCTTTAATCAAGAGAGTTGGCATGTATCATGGGCAAAGCATCTTCACTATAAACAAATAAAGCATCTCCACTATGATCATGCCAAGAGAGTGGGTATGTATCCTGGGTAAAGCATCTCCACTTTAAACAAATAAAGCGTATCCGCTATAAATACATTTTAGCACAGCTCAATGGAGAAATAACTGCCCTCCCATACAATTCATTAGAGAGAGTTCAGACCCAGCGGAGCCATGGTCTTCAGCTTGTCCATCCAGAACTTTTCACGACAGAGTTTAGCCTCTTTGCTCTGGACGAACACCTGTTCGAGGATGATTCATTTGGCATTATCACAGGAATGTCCGTCCAAGTTGAAGTGTTCTGCCACCAGAGTCCCAGTGTTGTGCCTGATACGGGACCGGTGTAGAGTGAACCTCACACTAACCGAGGTCTTTGTCTCTCCAACGTACTGGGCGTTTCTACATAGTTCACAGAACAGCAGGTATATCACGTTTGTCGATGTACAGCCTAGGTTCTGCCTGATGGTGAATCTCTACCCCGTCCTGTCATTGGAAAACACCGTGGTTTCCATCAGATGAAGTCGGCAGGTGGCACTCATCTTGGAGCATCTGTAGCAGCCATGATTCACCTCACAGGGCAGGGCAGGGCAGGGGGAGCCGAAGGCACCAGTACATCTCTCATGGATCTGCTAGTCCGTTCTCCCAGGATGGGGGGTTCAAGAGCCACTTTCTTCATCCTGGCGCTCTGGTGGAGGGTAGGTAGACTGTACCTGAGATATTTGCTGAGTGGAGGGTTGCGGGGATTGTGGGTCACCACCATGGGAACTCTCCCGGCTTTCATTTTTGGCTGGTACTCGAGTGTACTACTCCTTCTGTGACTTTCTCCCTTCCCATTTTGATATCCCACTCTGGATAAGACCTCTTTTTGAAGTTGTTGGCCATTGTGTTGCACTGGCGTTCAAAGTCCTCATCGTTGCTACAGAGGCGTCGAAGTTGCAAACACTCGCTTGATGATATGCCGTTGATGCAGTGCCTTGGATGACTGGAATTGTATGGAAGGTAGGCTTTGGTATGTGTGGGCTTGACAAAGAGGCTTGATGTTAAGTAGCCGTCTTCGATCTTAATGAGAATGTCAAGGAATGGAATACTGGTCCGGGAGTTGTTGATGGTGAACTTGATGGTTGGGTGGATGGAATTGATGCAGGTGGTGAATTGGTCCAGGCCTTGTTGTGACCGAGTCCACAAGATGAGGATGTCGTCGATGAATCGTTTCCATACATCCTCCTCAGTCCGCACAGGGCTGTTCTCCAACAGTTTGGCTTCCAACCTGCCCATGAAGATGTTGGTCACAGTATGTGCCATCAAGGTTCCCATGGCTGTCCCTGACTTCTGCATGTATGTCTGGCCCTCAGAATTGAAGAAATTGTTCGTGAGAACATAGTTCACCACCGTGAGAGCTTTGTTCACTGGTGGGCAGACAGGGAGAGTGTGGCATCCCATTAGATCTTTGATGGCCTCCACCATGTCCTGTTGAGGGATGTTCGTGTAGAGGCTGACGACATCGATGGTGACCAACTGGGCGGCGTCAGGAAGGGGCCCGTACTTGGTGTTCCACTCGGTGATCACTTTCAGCATGTGGGCGGAGTCTTTGATGTACAAGGGCAAGCTGATAACCAGGGGGCGGAGCCAGTGGTCAGCTGAAACAATCGGGCATCCAGGTGGATGCTGTAGGTTTTTGTGGATCTTAGGGAGGTGGTGGAATAGATGAGGCCTAACATTGTTGGGTTCCAGTCTGGCCCATTTGTAGGTGTTGTCAATGAATTTCTGAGTATGGAGGTCATCAATAATTTTGTTGGACTCTACACTACAGGTAGGCCAGGATCTGTTCAAACAGGTTCGTAGTAGGTGGTGTTGTTGAGCTGTCTCTCTGCCTCCCTCACATAGCCCGTCAAGTTCTGCACAACCACTGATCCACCCTTGTCAGCAGAACTAATACAGAGAGTCCTGTTCTTAACATGCTGTTGTTGCTCTCTCAGGGCCTTCCGTTGGTCACTGGATAGGTTGTCCCGTAGTGGCTTAGGGTCAGGAACATGGGATTTGACTTGGCTCTCAATAGTATTGCAGTAGGCATCCAGGGAAAGGTCGCGACCCTGTGGTGGTTCATAGTAGTTCTGTTTGCGTTTGAAGCGTCGGCAAGGTTTTTTCCTTTTTCTCGTTGCCTCCACACGAATGTTAGGTATTTATAAAACAAAATAAAACAATTAAGTCCAAGACAACAAGCAATTTAGTCTTAAATTTTTTTTTTTGAATGGCCTAACGTTTCGGCGTCTGCCTTAATCTTAGGAACACATGACCAAAGGTGAATCGTCATATTCTAAATTACGTCAACGATCTTTGCGCAATGATTACGCAGTATGTAGTATTTAGGGTAATACATCTGTAAATACAAATGACCTAATCGATTTGGGCAATCTGTTCCTCTACAAATCTCTTTTGTTTTCCTTCATGAAGATAGGATCTAGGAGAGAGAGAGAGAGAGAGAGAGAGAGAGAGAGAGAGAGAGAGAGAGAGAGAGAGAGAGAGAGAGAGAGAGAGAGAGAGAGAGAGAGAGAGAGTGTCTATGCATGGGTACGTGCACGCATGTGTATGCAATGTATGTGTGTACACGTGTATCGAGCATGTATGTACTCTCCTGACTATATGGTGATTGGATTCGTTCGTATTCCCTTTTCTTCCTCTAATGTTGTTTCAAGTTGGCAAATGATCAATTAAAAGACAAATGAAATATACATATATACGTTTGTTTCTATCCAAGGTCACGACCTTCTGGGATCCAGCAATATCACCTGTGAACGCGATGAATCGGTGCACCCTGCGAAGATGTACTGGAGCTTCAATGGCTCAGCTCCCACCTGCCCAAGTGAGTGTGGAAAACTAGGTCCATTCCAGCATGTGGAGAGAGCTAGGTCCATTCCAGCATGCCATGGAGAGACTTCTGGCTAGGTCCATTCCAGCATGCCATGGAGAGACTTCTGGCTAGGTCCATTCCAGCATGCCATGGAGAGACTTCTGGCTAGGTCCATTCCAGCATGCCATGGAGAGACTTCTGGCTAGGGCCATTCCAGCATGCCATGGAGAGACTTCTGGCTAGGTCCACTCCATCATGCCATGGAGAGACTTCTGGCTAGGTCCATTCCAGCATGCCATGGAGAGACTTCTGGCTAGGTCCATTCCAGCATGCCATGGACACACTTGGCGCTAAGTCCATTCCAGCATGCCATGGAGAGACTTCTGGCTAGGTCCATTCCAGCATGCCATGGAGAGACTTCTGGCTAGGTCCATTCCAGCATGCCATGGAGAGACTTCTGGCTAGGTCCACTCCATCATGCCATGGAGAGACTACTGGCTAGGTCCATTCCAGCATGCCATGGAGAGACTTCTGGCTAGGTCCACTCCATCATGCCATGGACACACTTGGCGCTAAGTCCATTCCAGCATGCCATGGAGAGACTTCTGGCTAGGTCCACTCCATCATGCCATGGAGAGACTTCTGGCTAGGTCCACTCCATCATGCCATGGACACACTTGGCGCTAAGTCCATTCCAGCATGCCATGGAGAGACTTCTGGCTAGGTCCATTCCAGCATGCCATGGAGACACTTTTGGCTGCTTTCTGTTGGGGTGTTGAAGGTCTTAGTTTACTCAAACGGTTTTCATCTTTGGTTGACGTTAGTCTGAAGTTGGTCTCAATACTTATTTTTGTGAGATATGCACTATAAATGATTTTGTACATTAAGAACATAAATCAATGGCTTGGAGTCAAAACGGACTATCTTTCGATAAGCCATTGCTGTATTGTTGAACTTATTGTGAAAACTAATAACTTGTTTCAAAAACAGACTGCATAAATATAAAAAATAACATAATTCCAATTTTACATTATTTGCAGTCTTTTTAATACAAGTTCTTAGTTTTTGCAATAACATCAACAATAAGTCAGTGGACTATCTAAGGAGGGTCCGTTTGGCTCTAAGCCATCGAAATGTGTAGTTTACTTTTTTTCTAAATGACTGACTCGATGTGAAATGTATTTGCATTGGGTTTCAGTGTTGCAGCCAAGGGGATCTGTTGGCCGTTGGGGATTTTCCTATCTACCAGTAAAACCTACTATCTACCAGTGACACAAGCACAATGGTTGAAGGGCAATTTGATAGCATGACAAAGGGGGGGGGGGGGGGGGGGGGGGGGTATTGACTAAAAGCCAACTAATGCTTGGGGCTTCAGCACCTGAAACCAACCAGCACTAATGGATCCAAGTTCAAAAGTCAAAAACATTGTAATAGACTTATTAATGATGGCAATTTCCGTTGCTGCAGAAAATCAACATTATGATCTTGCAGAAAATCAACATGATGATCTTGCAGCTTTCACTCTCACTTTACTATTTACCTTACCAATATTTGAAGCCCGTGATTGAAGGTCCTTTATTCCCAAACATGATTGTCCAGTAGAACCAATGCCGTTTTCTTTTTTTGTGTTTGTCAGGAAATGACTGCCCCATACTAGACCCTCCGAAGAAAGGTGCCCTGAGTTGTAATCTTGGCAATGGAGGCTGTGATTGCCTGATGTCCTGTAATGAAGGCTGGGACATTCCAGCCATATTCACACGTTCTCTTTCTCTCTCGCTCTCTCCCCCCCCCCTCTCTCTGTGAGTCTCTCACACTTTCCTAGGGCACTTAAATTATGTGACATATTTAATAATGAATCATGATGATGTTTCGTTTCACAATTGCTAATTTGTTCAAAAATAATTTGTATTTTTATACTTTTATTTTAAAACAATTATACGTGTGAATGAGCGTGCGTGCGTTTGTATGAATGTATGTGTGTGAGCGAGTATGTATGTGTGCGTGCATGCCCGCGCGATTGTGACCATGTGTGCAAATGTGTGTGTGCATGAATTACATGTGTTTGAATTTATCCATGCATTGCAATGCCCTTGAAAGTTTTGTTTGCTTTTGTAACCGCCCACCATGACATGGGCCTAAGGCCTATTCATTAAGCCATTCAGTGTTCCGTGTTCAGTGTTCCCTCTGAGCCTCCTCTGGTTTGGAAGCGAACATGGCGGATTTCTGAGAGCTGTCGTAATTTGTTTTCAAAATCGACCAAAATGCCTGTCAACAACCTGCCATCCACCCTAGAAAGTATGTTGAACTCAGTTATTGAGGAGATACCTCTTTCTTCGTTGAAGATTGAGGGCCGAGGAACTCAAACCATCTTATTTTATGCTTCACAAACAAGCCAACACCCTCTCAACCGACCTTCGTGCAAGCTGCACACCAAGGTGTTGCTTTCCGTCGCAAAAGTGTTTTGCAGGTAACAAGGGACAGAAAGAGAGCGGAAGTACACAGACAGAATCAGCAAAAGGCGAGTGAAAATAACTTAACTTCGCCGTTGGGTTTGTTCTTTTTTTCACCTACCGGCATGTATTATGATGACAGTAATATTAACAAAGTCAATTATACAAATTTCCACAGTGAGATTGCCCCCCCTTTCTCCCCCCCCCCCCCCCCCCCCCCAGTGGCTGCACACACTGCACACTGTACTGAAGCTCAGCAAATCAACATGTGTCAGAACGAAGACTTGGGCCTAGTTACAGGAGATGGGGACAGTGTGTCTGGAAACGATAGTGAGCAAGACCTGTGTGGAGCAGAGAATGAGTGTGCAGCAATGCAAACTACTTTGCCGATGTCAGCACAGCAAGAACCGACCAGCGGGGATGAAGAAGACACAGACAGTGGTGGCGAACGTACCACACAACAGCTGACTGCTTCGTCGGGGGAACAGGAGGAACAGGAGGAAGTGGTACTAAGAAACATTCTGCTGGAGATGCAAGAACTAGTCCAGAAAATGGACAATTTTCATGACTTACGTCATGGACTGAACTCCAAAGATACACAGACAGCTGACGGTCCGAACAATGAAAAGACTTAATTTTCTTTCTTTGTTGTCGATCTCATTGTGTATGAAAACAGATGTTTTGATCAAAACATGTTGATCACGTAGACGATTAATTTGATGGTTATCATTCAGTAGCTTACCGCGTACTGAACATCGTTTCTGCGAGTTGGTTTCCTTCTCCCGTGACATGTAACAGAAAGTGTTGTCATGTATCCATTGTTCTATGTATAGTCCCCATTCCTTACTCCCCTTGTGCATGGCTCAAAAGCTGTCACAATAAAACAAAAAAATTTCTCTCTCTCTCTCTCTCTCTCTCTCTCTCTCTCTCTCTCTCTCTCTCTCTCTCTCTCTCTCTCTCTCTCTCTCTCTCTCTCTCTCTCTCTCTCTCTCTCTCTCTCTCTCTCTCTCTCTCTGACTGTTTATGAGACAGAGTCATGTCTCTTTGTCTCTGTCTGCCTCTATCTCTCTGTATGTGTGTCTATCAGTATCTCTTTTCCTGTGGGACGTAATTTTGTCTCTCTGTATCTTTCTTGTTCTTTGCTTTAAGGAATGTTTGATTGTTTGAATGTTTGATTCGATCAATTTAACTTTAATAACTTCTTCATATATTAATGATGTTTCCAAGACGTGGTAATCTTGTCACGGGTAACTTTTTTTTCGTGTAGCACAATAATATGGTTTCAGTCTTTTTTTTCATGTGAAATTACTTTGTTTATATTTAGGAAATACACCATTTACTCATTTATTCATTCATTCATTTATTCATTCATTCGTTTATTCATTCATTAATTTATTCATTTGTTTATTCGTTCCTACATTCATTCATTTTCTGTCCCTGTCCCTCTCTCTGTTGTCCTTTGGTTCACTACAATAGGCACAGGAGTATAAGCCTTTTGAGGTCTACATTTCTGTCTTTGTCTTTCCTTTTTGTGTGTGTCTATATGTCCATATGTTGGAGCACTTCCGTTTCCTGTATGAACTGTCATAGTCCATTGATTCATGAAATATGAATGTGAACATTAAGTTTTAATGTAAATGCTGGACAAAATACTAACTGCAAATGTTTCCATGACTGACAGTGATTTGTGTTTGCTTCATCCTCCCTTCACTAATGTTTTGCATAAACTGAAAGTTTATGCACTCATTTTAACATCGATGTAACTGTCGCCTGTGTGTATTTTGATTGGTGGACAGAGGTCACATGCCTTGCAGCGCCCCCGGAGGTCAAGGGAGGCAGCTGGACATGCATGCAGAACCCACCACAGTACCAGTCCATCTGCTTCTTGAACTGTTACCCTGGGTACACCCTGCAGGAGCCGTACTGGGTCACCTGTACAGCCCACAGGAACTACACACAGCCCGGCACATGTCTGGGTGAGTCAGCAAGTGTTGAATAACTGGGTAATGGATTAGCTGGCTGCCACCTCATTTGTTTACGTTTTGCTCATTTGTTGCTGACTTTTAACTTACTGCTTATTTACATTTTGCTGGTTGGAATTAATTGAATTGAATCTTTCATTTAATGTCTGTTCATGTCAATGGTGATTTTAGACAACATGCAACAATTAAAAAACTTATTTAATTTAAAAAAAGGGAAAGACGAAAAACCCAAAAAACTACAGTACAGTAAACTTTCAGTGGGCGTGGACCACATTCATTTTGAAATTGAAGTAATGTCAATTTCTGCGTCGATTAAAATATCCTTGGTATAGTTATACTTATGAAATAAGTCCACATTCAAAATTTGGTATTCTGAAAGCAATTTGTACATTCTAATAATAACTGATGAATTGATAATTTCTGAGTGCAAAGACAATAAGTTTCTATGTATTTAGTTTTCCTTAAATTTATTCGTATATTTTACACTAAAACTATCTATGGATCTATTATGCAATATAATGTTAGTCTAAAGTCAGATGAGTTGGTACAAATGAATGTTTTCAACAAAGAGTAAATTTCGTGTGTCGACAATGCCAGTTTCGCATCCAAAAATGTGAGAGTTATTGAATCCTCTTTTAGCAACTCTAACATCAATCACATTAAGAAAGAGTCCATAATGGGATGGCACTCAGCAAAATTCAATACCAATCAGTACCTTTTGTAATAATACATTGAATTAAATGTTTAATTTCAAATAAAATAACGTCAGAAATGTTGCTGATATTTTGCATCAGGGGAGGCAAGACAGAGCCCAGTCCACGACAGCCGTTTCGATCCATGAGGATCTCGACAGGTGAACACGGCATTGGGATTTTACCCAAGACATGTGGGATATTCCCACCTCAACACCAAGGTCTTTCCACAGTGGGAATATTCCCCTGTTGTATGTTGGCAAAAAGCCCCCCCAAACCAAACCAGCACTCTTAAAACAATAGATATACGAATCTTAGGTAAGCAAAAAAGGTGAACATAACAATGTTCCAATGTTACAATATGAAAAGATAAACGACACAAGACGACACGTACAACTGAGATGGTGACCAAAAGGATACAAATAGATTTGAAATAAAATATCAGTATATTGCTGTGCCTTTGAAATGCAACACTAGTCAAAATTGATTAAAAAAACAACGCTTTGTCTAAATGTCTTTATAATCAAACATTAGAATTAAAAAAAGCCTACACAGCCGTCGTGGACTGGGCTCTGTCTTGCACCCCACTAAAAATTAGGAAAAAATTAAGTTAGCACTCTATGGGTTTTTTTTAATATATGTAGGTGCGTGTGTAAATGTGTGTGGGGGGGGGGGGTGTGAGGGGTGGGTGGGTGGGTGTTGGAGGGATAGTCTGAAGAGACAGGCTAAAGAAATGCCCTTGTTTCTTCGTCAGGCTATCCAGCCTATATCTCACGAAACAGTTGGAATGTTTTCACATTTTGTGTGGTGGTGTATCACGGTTACAGATAGTCCCGTACATGAAATATACATGCGGTGATCTTCACCTTGAATTTGGCTTTCAAACCAAAAGTTATTTTTGTGGCCACATATTTCACATTCTTGGACTTGCTATGTTCACACTTGGTGTGTGGGTGCATTAGCTTATGGTGATTTTCAATATTGAGTACTGATTAAGGTTAATGTTAAAACCAGTAACAAGCTGAAACTGAACAGTGAAAAGACCGAGGTGATGCCTGTTGGCACCTCCTCTTCCCTGAAGAAGGTTAAAACAGATTCCATCAATATTGTTGGATCTGAATTGCCATTTCGGAAGACTGTTAAGTACCTCGGTGTCTCCCTCGATCAAACCATGTCGATGCAGGAGCAAATATCTAGTGTTTGTCGTGCATCTTTCTTAGAGCTAAGGCGTATCGCCTCCATCAGACCCTTCCTGTCCAGAGATGCTGCTGTTAGACTGATTTCTGCCTTCGTGTTGTCCAGATTGGACTACTGTAATTCGATGTATGCTGGGCGTCCAGCAGAACAGATTTCGCGCTTACAGAGAGTGCAGAACAGTGCTGCTCGGCTTGTGCTTGGCAAAAGAAAGCGTGATCACATCACACCTCTTTTGGCTGAGCTCCACTGGCTTCCTGTCAAATTCCGCTGGCAGTTCAAGATGGCTACTCTCGCTTTTCGTCACTTTGACAAAACTCTTCCTCAGTACCTCTCTTCTTCTCTCTGCACCTACCAAAGCTCTCGTACTCTTCGTTCTTCTTCACATAAACTTCTTTAAGTTCCTAAGCGGTCCTTGAAATCTTCGGGTGAGAGGGCGTTTAGTTTTGTTGCACCAAACGTTTGGAATTATCTCCCTGACCATACCCGTAACCAGTCCACTCTTCCTTCCTTCAAGTCCCAACTAAAAACCCACTTCTTCAGGAAAGCTTTCTCTCTGTAAAGTCTATGATCCTTTCCCCACTCTTGTTTTCCAGCTCATTGAAGACGTTGAGTATGAGGTTAATGCGTGCGCGTGTGTGTGTATGGGGTGGAGGTGGGGAGTAGGGGGGCAGGGGTGGGGATGGGTGGGGGGGAGTGGGGGGATGGTGGGGGTGGTGGTGTTGAAGGGAGGTGGGTGTTGGTGTGTTGTGTTATGATTATATGCAATGCATTCTCTAATATGTATTCATTTTCATAGAGATGTATGGTGAGGATGCGTGGGCCAGTTTGTTAGAAATGTTTGTACGAATGGTGAGTGAAAAGCGCATTGAGTTGCTTTGCAAGATTATGTGCTATATAAGCATTATAATTATTATTATTATTTATTAAAATTAAGAATAAGACCTTGTACATGTCACATTCGTGTTGTACACATTTTTTGCAGTTAAAGACTCCAAATTAGTGTGGTCTCTAAAACAACATTAGTGGTGGGTAGGGAAGCGAAGCACGTGTCTGCCACCCAGTGTATATGACTGTGGTGGGGGAAAGGAAAGGGGATCGACGGGGCTGAGTTTTCTGCTTGATGACACTTTTTGTTGGTGGCTCAAGCCACAAACCTATAACTCACTTTGTCGGTCTGTCGGTCTGTCGGTCCAAAATTGTCGCACATTTTGACAAAATTGTCGCACTTCAAATCGAGGCTACACTTCTGGCCGCTCTTTAAAATGATGTATTTTAAAAGCGTACAAAATAATAAACATACGTAATACAGACACTACAACAGACACGACGAGTATGCGGTGCTTCTTTTGATGAGTATAAGTAGGATACATAGTTTTAAATGTTTTCCAAAAGATATAAAAAGTTACGAAATGGTGCAGAGATAACATTCTGGTTTACAGATTAAAATTATTGAAAAGCCAGGGGAGGTAACTCATGATTGGAGTGGTAAAAATAGACCGCGTGCCACAAACTATTGCGATTTCGCGCTTGTTTTTTTTATAGGGTCATGTTTTTAAATTACATTTCTTTTCTTTTTTGAGTTCTTAAAACATCAGAATGTATTTCTTAATATCTTTGCTGATAAAGTATGAAGGCCAAGGACAAGTCTCAAGGCATAACATGTGTACCCATTCCTTATACGTTGCCTGTGAATACAGGAGAAAAAGAAATGCTAATGAATAAAGCCATGCCAGGATTTTGATACTGAATAATGGTCGACAACACAATTTAATGTAATTGTTGTTGCGATTATGGTGTGATATATAGAATGATGTTTTATTTATATAATTTTAAAAGAATACATAAATAACAAAACTAAAAGCCTATTTTGAATTACCAGGTTTTCTTCCACTGATGTTTTCAGACACAGAAGGCCCTAAACTGGAATGTCCAGACAACATGGAGGTCGACGCCGCTCTTGCAGGGGAGACAACTAACGTCACGTGGAACTTACCCTCCGTCACTGACAATTCTGGAGAAAATGTCAACTCCATCAGTGACATCACACCGGGGTCTTCGTTTGAGGTGGGGGTGACCTACGTGACCTACACCAGCACCGATCCCAGCGGTAATACCAAGAGCTGTCAGTTCTCCGTCATCGTGAAAAGTGAGTGTACAGTTCTGTGTGTCTGTATGCTGTGTCCGAATATGCCTTCCAGATAGCAGGCGGTGCGGTTGCTATTGTGAACTGCTGGGCTAGTTTCTGTTTACAGTGAGCTACTTTGCGTAGGGTTCAGTCCCCTCTCCTTCGGCTCAATGGATTTGAGGACAGCTGGAATTGGGAAAGGCCACCAAAGGATAGCTCACACCTTTGGCTTACTACGTCTGTGAGCCAGAGCATATAGAAATGCATAGTGTGTGTGTGCATGTGTGTACGCATACATGTGTGCATGCGAGCGTGCGAGCGGACGCGCGTGCACATGTGTGTGTGTGTGTGTGTGTGTGTGTGTGTGTGTGTGTGAGAGAGAGAGAGAGAGAGAGAGAGAGAGAGAGAGAGAGAGAGAGAGAGAGAGAGAGAGAGAGAGAGAGAGAGAGAGAGAGAGAGAGAGAGTTTGTGCCTGAGTGCGTGGATGCGTGCGTGTTCGCCTGCCCATTGTGTTTGTTGTGTTTTGAAGTTGAGTAATCCTTTAATGTATTAATTGTTGCTGCCCTTCACTGTGTTCTACTAGATCCACCAATATATACTACAATTGTCATCGTTGATATTGAAGTTATCCACCCTCTTCACTTGCTCGTCTTATTTGACAGTAGTGGTGGCAGCTTTTCAGCAAAAATTTGGTGGCAGAAAAAATCATGCCTCTCTTTCTGACTCTGTCTCTGTCGCTCATTGTCTCCCTCTCTCTGTCTCTGTCTCTGTCGCTCATTGTCTCCCTCTCTCTGTCTCTGTCTCTGTCTCTGTCGCTCATTGTCTCCCTCTCTCTGTCTCTGTCTCTCTCGCTTTCTTTTTGTCTGACTCAGTTTCTATGTCTCATTATCCCGGCCTCTTTGACACTCTGTCTGTCTCTATGTTTTTCTTTGGCTACTTGTGCCTCTCTTTTATTCTTAACTTTTGCTTTTTTCTGTTCTTGTTTTTTTCCCCAGTCGCCCGCTGCCTCTCTCTGTTACTGTTTCTCTCTGTCTGTCTCTACCTGTCTGTACCAGTGACTGTATTTCAATCTCCCTCCCAAAGCTATATCTTTCACACATTATATTTTATTTTACAGCAACGTCTTGCGGTGACCCTGGTTTTGATGACTCTCGATCGTTGATGCTTTACGACTGTCCCTCAGGCCATGTCCATGGGGCCACGTGCAACGTATCCTGCATGCAAGGTAACACTTTAAGCCCCTGCCTCCTTGCAAAGTGGAGAGGTATTAAGAACAGTCTTGTCATATGTGTGTTTGTAAGCTCTATCATTATCATAGGGACCACTTGAATAATAGTAAATGACTTCTGGGATCAGACACACTGGAAACGAACTGGTTGAAGCGCGGGCATTTTAATAAAGAAAGAGCATAACAAATTATAACAGTGACTGAGGTAAAAATAGAGAGTGCGAGAGAGAGAGAGAGAGCGAGAGAGAAAGAAAGAGAGAGAGACAGAAACAGAGAGCGAGACAGAGAGATAGATAAACAGAGCTAGATAGATAGATAGAGAGAGAGAGAGAGAGAGAGAGAGAGAGAGAGAGAGAGAGAGAGAGAGAGAGAGAGAGAGAGAGAGAGAGAGAGAGAGAGAGACTGGTCACTGGACACTGGAAAACTTTATTTGACAAGGAGGAATATTTTAGGCGATACCTATTCTTACAATCTGTCCTTGGATGAAAGAAAAACAAATAAAAATTAACAATTAAAATGGACTAGTAACATGAAAGTAAAAACAGTCACTACAAACAAGAAACTCATTTGAAAACACGAACATCTACATCTGCTCTCTCTCTCTCTCTCTCTCTCTCTCTCTCTCTCTCTCTCTCTCTCTCTCTTCTCTCTCTCTCTCTCTCTCTCTCTCTCTCTCTCTCTCTCTCTCTCTCTCTCTCTCTCTCTCTCTCTCTCTCTCTCTCTCTCACTAACAAATTATATATAACAAGAGATGTGGCTATGTTCGTTCACTATGCACTTTGTCTAATAGAAGAGTCAATGTAATTTGGTTAAAGATGTTTTTGAGTTATTATCAATGTATTTCTACTTGCTTGGTTGAATGTTGTGCAGTTGATTGTACATGTCCCCATGTGGATAGGCCGGAGGCCTCACATTAAAAATCCAGTGTTCCAGTGTTCTATCTCTCTGTCTCTCTCTCTCTCTCTCTCTCTCTCTCTCTCTCTCTCTCTCTCTCTCTCTCTCTCTCTCTCTCTCTCTCTCTCTCTCTCTCTCTCTCTCTCTCTCTCTCTCTCTCTCTCTCTCTCTCTCTCTCTCTCTCTCTCTCTCTCTCTCTCTCTCTCTCTCTCTCTCTCTCTCTCTCTCTCTCTCTCTCTCTCTCTCTCTCTCTCTCTCTCTCTCTCTCTTCTCTCTCTCTCCTCTCTCTCTCTCTCTCTCTCTCTCTCTCTCTCTCTCTCTCTCTCTCTCTCTTGTGCTTATTCCGCTTTTCCTCAATAAACAACATTCGTTCTCTCTCTCTCTCTCTCTCTCTCTCTCTCTCTCTCTCTCTCTCTCTCTCTCTCTCTCTCTCTCTCTCTCTCTCTCTCTCTCTCTCTCTCTCTCTCTCTCTCTCTCTCTCTCTCTCTCTCTCTCTCTCTCTCTCTCTCTCTCTCTCTCTCTCTCTCTCTCTCTCTCTCTCTCTCTCTCTCTCTCTCTCTCTCTCTCTCTCTCTCTCTGATAGGACAATCATAAAAAGTTATATGTTGGTTTTATAGATTTTCGTAAAGCCTTTGATTCGATTGTTCGTACAAATTTATGGAATGTCTTGAAGAAAAGGGGTATAAGGGGAAGAATGCATAATGCTATTACTAGTATTTATAAAGTTGTTAAAGCAAGGGTGAGAGCAGGTGGTGAGCTTAGTGGTGCTTTCATGTGCCCATTAGGACTTAAACAAGGTGAAATATGCAGCCCTGTGCTATTTTCACTATTCATTAATGAGTTAGCTTGTGATATTATCAATAAGGGAAAACATGGTCTTCAGTTGATACCTGATCTATTGGAATTACTTATCCTGATGTTCGCAGATGATATAATCTTGATATCAGACTCTGTCATAGGGTTACAAAATCAGTTGAATGTTTTGCATGAGACGTCGACAAGACTTGGACTGTCTGTGAATCTTGATAAATCTAATATTGTAGTGTTTAGGAATGGTGGGCATTTATCAGCAACAGAAAATTGGTTTTACGGACAAACTAAAGTAAATGTTGTAAATATGTATAAATATTTAGGTATTATTTTGTCAACCAGATTATCATTTTCTCATACTTTACATGACATGGCTAGTCGTGCAAGAAGGGGGGTAATTAATATTTTCAGATTGTTAAATTCGATTGGCGAAAGATCTCCAAGTATATTTTTCAAAATTTTTGATGCACAAATACAACCGATGTTAAGTTATGGTGCTGAAATCTGGGGTATTATTGCAAACGTAGACATCTTAGAGAAAGTGCATTTATTTGCATTGAAAAGATTTTTAAATGTGAGTATCAGAACGCCCAATGCAATGGTATACGGTGAGCTTGGACGTTTTCCTTTATACATTAATTTACATGTAAGATCAGTTAAATATTGGTTGAAAGTTATTGAGATGCCAGAATACAGACTACCCCTAAAAGCTTATAAAATGTTACTTTTCCTGCATCATCAGAATAGAAACACGTGGGCCACATCTGTCTGTTTTATGCTTCATAAATATGGTTTTCAAGAAGTCTGGGAGAATCAGGGAGTTGGAAATGTAAAGCATTTTCTTGCACTCTTACGTTTAAGACTAGTTAACGAATTTAAAGAAAAATGGTGTTCTCAACTTCATGATAGTGAACGTTTCTCCTTTTACCGCACTTTCAAAAGTGACCTAATAATTTCACATTACTTGTTGGATCTGAAACACATTCAAGCGAGAATCAGTCTTATACGGTTTCGACTTGGTGTGTCACAAATTAATATTCACAAATTACGTTTCAGAATCAATGTAAGAGAGGAAGACTTAGCATGCCCATTTTGTAAGTCCCAAAGAGAAACAGAGGTCCATTTTGTGTTACGATGTCCCATGTATGATAACCTAAGGCAACAATATATCCCTGCTAAATATTATAATACTCCATCTCTCTTTAGACTGACTTTATTATTAGCATGTGAAAACAAATCTGTGGTTTTACGTTCAGCTGTGTATTTAGATAAGGCATTCAAGGTACGTTATTTGAATATGCTTGAGTGAATCCTGTATCCATATGTATCGAATGCGCGAGAATGTTTGATTATTTGTTTGTATATTATCATTATGGATGTGCATGTTCTTTGAAATCAATGATAATTAGCCCACTTTCTTTTGTAACCATCCCTCGTGACATGGGCCAATGGCCTATTCATTAAAATCGTTCAGTGTTCAGTGTTCTCTCTCTCTCTCTCTCTCTCTCTCTCTCTCTCTCTCTCTCTCTCTCTCTCTCTCTCTCTCTCTCTCTCTCTCTCTCTCTCTCTCTCTCTCTCTCTCTCTCTCTCTCTCTCTCTCTCTCTCTCTCTCTCTCTCTCTCTCTCTCTCTCTCTCTCTCTCTCTCTCTCTCTCTCTCTCTCTCTCTCTCTCTCTCTCTCTCTCTCTCTCTCTCTCTCTCTCTCTCTCTCTCTCTCTCTCTCTCTCTAACCAAGCACAACATAAATTCCAGTCTAATCACTCAAGTGCTTCAGTGTCTCCTTCAAATCTGTCCCTTCACTTTTTAACATACAACATTGGTGGGCTTTTTTCAAAGTTAGATAATGCAGAATTTCTGCGTTTTCATACTTTTGATATCATAATGCTTAACAGAAACTTATGTTCACACTGTCTTAGAAACTAACGTATTTGACAGCTTTAACATGTATATTTGCAATGCAAAAAAGCTGTCACACCAGGGAAGGTATTCAGGCGGGGTTATTGTTTTAGTAAAAAACAAATCTTTCTGCTTTTGTTGAACAAATTGATTTGGACCTTGATTATGGGATTATACTGAGGGTGAACACAAGTTTGTATGCTTTAGATAAAGATGTCATTTACTTTGCAGTATATATACCTCCTCAATATTCCAATTTCTGAAAGTCTTCGCGAAATGGGTTTGGGTTGGAACTTATTGAAAACTGTTTACTAGACTTGTACAATAAAGGTAATGATTTTTATGTTATTATGCGGCGATTCCAACGCCAGAACTACACAGAGTTTGGTGATAGCATTGATGATGTTTGTTTAAATGAATGTACAAATTTCCATAGACTCTCATCTGATCAACAAACTAACAATTTTTGGGAACAGTTGATCTGCAATGTGTATGAATGTGTTGTTCTGAACGGACTGAAAGAATATGGTTTTGATGGTAGTTATACATTTGTTGCATCTCAAGGTGCCAGTACAATTGATTATTACATAATGTCATGTGAATTGTTTCTTCTGTTGCCTGTCTCATCATTGCGTGTAAATAATCTTACCGACTCTGATCATTTGCCAGTAACAATGAACATAACATTGCCTCAAAAAACTGATTTTAAGCTTGATGAAAATGACAAACAAGACAGGAACAAGACAATTGAAAAAAATATTTGGGATTGTGAAAACGAACATCTTGCTAGGGAGTTTATGGAAACTGACTCATTTAAAACTAGTTTTGAGGAAGCCGAAGCTCAATTGAATCAGGATATGGAAGGAGCTCTACATGACTTTGCATTCTGCCTTAAAATCAGCATGCAAATGCATGTTAAGGAAAAGTAAGGTTCAAAGACAATTCAGAAACGCCCTTGGTTTGATAAAGAATGTTCCACTGTTAAGATGAAATCCTCAAGATAATTGTTTGTATTCCGCAGTGCAAGGGATTATAATGATATGATGGAATGTGTTGCAGCAAAAACAAGCTATACAAATACTAAAGATATAAACAGGCACACATTTAGGAGAAACAAAGATAATATCTTGGCAAAGAATCTACATAATTCATCTTCCTTTTGGAAAGAAGTATTTTAATAGATTAGGAGGGGGGAATAAGTCCTTAACTAGTGACAAAATTGATATTTCAGAATGGAGCCATCATTTTCAGAATGTCTTTCAAAGTAGAGAAGCTCAAATGGACAGGGCCCAAAAGGTTGATTTTCAGCATGAATTAACACAGGAACCTGATAATCCTTAACAGGGTAATGACAACAGATGAGGTTGAAACTGCAATACGAAAGCTTAATAATGATAAGTCTTGTGGAATTGATGGAATCACAATAGAAATGATAAAAATAAGTGGTCAACGTGGGGTAGCTTTTCTAGCAACACTTTTTAACTTAATCTTTACGTCAGGCTCTTACCCAAAGGAATGGGCTAAAGCCATAATAGTGCCAATTCACAAGAAGGGCGATATAGATTTAACTGACAATTACAGGGGAGTATCTCTGCTAAGTGTTATTAGTAAATGCTTTACATCCATTCTGAATTATAGGCTGTACAAATGGTTAGAGGACAACAACAAAATATCTGAAAGTCAAGCAGGTTTTCGCAGAAATTACTCAACAGCAGATCAAATTTTCAATTTATATGCAGTAGCTCAAAAGTGTTTGAGTAAATAGGACAGAAGTTGTACATTGCTTTCATAGATTTCAGAAAAGCGTTTGACTCTATTGATCATAACAAATTATTGGAAACAATCTACAGTCAGGGTATTAAAGGTATTTTTTTCTGTATATTAACAGCCATGTATGATTCACTACTATCATGTGCAAGAGCAAGCAATAAATACTCAGAGTTTTTTCATTGTCCACGAGGTGTTCGTCAAGGGTGTGGACTCAGTCCAACGTTTTTTGTCTCTTTTTATAAACGAAATCGCTACTCATATTTCAATTAGGGGCAAACACGGAATACAACTCTTACCTGATCTATTAGAACTTGTCATTCTTCTCTTCGCTGACGATATCGCCTTATTAGCGTCATCACCTTCAGGGTTACAACATAAATTGAATGTTTTAAAGTCATGCTGCGAAAGATTACAACTCGAAGTTAATAGAGATAAAACTAACGTAATGGTGTTTAGGAAAGGCGGCTATCTTTCCAAACATGAAAAGTGGCTTTATGACAACCATGAGCTAGAAATAGTAAACAGATATAACAATCTTGGATACACTTTTTCAACCACACTTAGCAGACAACAGGGTACTGAACCTTCAGTCAGCAAAGCTAAAAGAGCTGTCCTTTTTCTGTGCAGTAAACAGATATAACTATCTTGGATACACTTTTTCAACCACACTTAGCAGTAAACAGGGTACTGACCCTTCAGTCAGCAAAGCTGTCCTTTTTCTGTGCTAAAAGAGCTGTCCTTTTTCAACCACACTTAGCAGTAAACAGGGTTCTGTCAGCAGTAAAAAGCTGTCCTTTTTCTGTGACCCTTTCAGCAAAGCAGTAAACAGTTATAACTATCTTGGATACACTTTTTCAACCACACTTAGCAGTAAACAGGGTACTGACCCTTCAGTCAGCAAAGCTAAAAGAGCTGTCCTTTTTCTGTGCAGTAAACAGTTATAACTATCTTGGATACACTTTTTCAACCACACTTAGCAGTAAACAGGGTACTGACCCTTCAGTCAGCAAAGCTAAAAGAGCTGTCCTTTTTCTGTGCAGTAAACAGTTATAACTATCTTGGATACACTTTTTCAACCACACTTAGCAGTAAACAGGGTACTGACCCTTCAGTCAGCAAAGCTAAAAGAGCTGTCCTTTTTCTGTGCAGTAAACAGATATAACTATCTTGGATACACTTTTTCAACCACACTTAGCAGTAAACAGGGTACTGACCCTTCAGTCAGCAAAGCTAAAAGAGCTGTCCTTTTTCTGTGCAGTAAACAGTTATAACTATCTTGGATACACTTTTTCAACCACACTTAGCAGTAAACAGGGTACTGACCCTTCAGTCAGCAAAGCTAAAAGAGCTGTCCTTTTTCTGTGCAGTAAACAGTTATAACTATCTTGGATACACTTTTTCAACCACACTTAGCAGTAAACAGGGTACTGACCCTTCAGTCAGCAAAGCTAAAAGAGCTGTCCTTTTTCTGTGCAGTAAACAGTTATAACTATCTTGGATACACTTTTTCAACCACACTTAGCAGTAAACAGGGTACTGACCCTTCAGTCAGCAAAGCTAAAAGAGCTGTCCTTTTTCTGTGCAGTAAACAGTTATAACTATCTTGGATACACTTTTTCAACCACACTTAGCAGTAAACAGGGTACTGACCCTTCAGTCAGCAAAGCTAAAAGAGCTGTCCTTTTTCTGTGCAGTAAACAGTTATAACTATCTTGGATACACTTTTTCAACCACACTTAGCAGTAAACAGGGTACTGACCCTTCAGTCAGCAAAGCTAAAAGAGCTGTC
>CM065697.1:4603834-4606230 GCA_017654935.2 Phymorhynchus buccinoides
CCGTTGCTGCAGAAAATCAACATGATGATCTTGCAGAAAATCAACATGATGATCTTGCAGCTGTCACTCTCACTTTACTATTTACCTTACCAATATTTGAAGCCCGTGATTGAAGGTCCTTTATTCCCAAACATGATTGTCCAGTAGAACCAATGCCGTTTTCATTTTTTGTGTTTGTCAGGAAATGACTGCCCCATATTAGACGCTCCGAAGAAAGGTGCCCTGAGTTGTAATCTTGGCAATGGAGGCTGGCATTGCCTGATGTCCTGCAATGAAGGCTGGGACATTCCAGCCGTATATACTGGCAGGTTTGTCTGCACCAATTCTGCACGATACTGGCGGCCTTCTGTGATACCTGACTGTACAGGTAGGAATCGTGTTTGTAGTTTTTAATAATTGGAATTCTCTCTGTCTCTCTCTGTCTCTGTCTCGCGCTCTCTCTCTGTCTCTCTGTCTCTATGTCTCTCTCTGTCTCTGTCTGTCTGTCTGTCTGTCTGTCTCTCTCTCTCTCTCTCTCTCTCTCTCTCTCTCTCTCTCTCTCTCTCTCTCTCTCTCTCTCTCTTATGGTCCTCCATCCTAAAAAAAACCCCAAAAGAATGCTAATTACCTCAACACAAAAACATCAAATAGAACCTCTAATTTTAAATGTTTTTATTAATGACAATGCCATAGACCAAGTACTTAGTAACACGAACTAAAATGGCAACTCCATATTGAAAAGATGACACATAAACTTGCTCGCAGCTTATTCCTACTAACAAAACCTTACACCCTTCATAGATATAGCTTTTGCTACCTTTATGTTTAATTATGTATGTGTAATTCTATGCCTTGCCATGTTCTGTAAAGTTCAATGTCCTGGGAAGTAATTCGTTCAAGAAGTAGCATGTTTTACTTGTTGTTTTGTTCTTTCCCTTACTTGTCCCAGAGGCTTACCAACCCAGAAGAGCACGGCTGCCCACAGAGTTCTACTATTTCACTGGCAGCTGCATATTGTCTCTTCGGCAAGTCCGTGAGAATTTCATCTCCGCTCTGCACAACTCTAACTGGAAATATGCTTGCGAGAACGAACCAAACTGTGTTGTGGAAAACGTGCAGGTAGAGTCAGCCTGGATCTTGTGCCGCTGTGTTTGCAATTAGTTGGCCTTTGGGGATCTTCCCAACTGCACAGTGAGAAGAGAACATGGTAGGGGAGGGAGGGTGGACGATTGAGCAAAGGTTTTAAAGTAGACACAACTGCATAGCCTGCTAGATGGGAGATGAATGTTTTCAAGAGCAGTAAAACGTTATCTAAAATGTAATGAGTGTGTGCGTTCTTGTCATTATCTAAATTTTAAATTCGCCGTTGTCTTTTTATATGTTTACACCGCTACTCTTAAAATTGATTAACCAGAGAAGAGGTTGTTTTTTTGTAATGCTAAAGCATGTAACATGCATAGACTTGATGGATCGTCCGTTGATTCCTTGATTGCTACAGGTGACCTGTGGCCCTTTCCACCGTCATCGGCGTTCAGTGGGGGAGGAAGGGGAATGGAAGAGGAAAGGGGAACAGTCTCGTCGTCGGCGGAGCAGCAGACTGGCTCTGGTGGTCAGTATGGCATTTGTCATGGACTTTGTGAAGAATGGCACCGCCGAGCAGACCATGACTGTGAGTCTAGTCCTAAGATTAATCAGACGATTATTAGTGTTTGCTACAGGGGTGGGGTAGAATAGGGGACGAACGGTCCCCTATGAGTATGTGTGTGCTTGCGCATACGTGCATATGTGAGTGGCTGTGCATGCGTGTGTGTTAAATGTTGTGAAGGCAAGCACATATGCTTGTTCATTATCACGAGTTGCACTTTATGTGGTCTGTCGTAAGCATACATCCAAACATGTATAATTGTACATACAACCCATGTTAACATGTGCGCGTGCACATGCACTGAATAGACAGGCTAAAAGAAACTGCATACAAAGTGTTTATGTTAATGACTGGCAGTTAACTGACGCCACTATGCAGCTTTCCTCACCCACCACCATTATGAACAACAACAACAAAATTAATGCTAGCCAGCATAGCATTCCATTCCAGAATAACATATGCCCCCTCTGCTATTTGGAAGTCTAAATCGAACATCTCTCTCTCTCTCTCTCTCTCTCTCTCTCTCTCTCTCTCTCTCTCTCTCTCTCTCTCTCTCTCTCACACACACACACACACACACACACACACACACACACACACACACACACACACACACACCACCACCACCAACAACAACATACAGTATTTATACGGCGCTAAATCTTGATAGAAACCAAATCAAAGCACGCACACACGTTAGCATTCATAACGCATTCAAACAATAACGTAATACAAAGCGAATACACTCGGATGACATAAATGGAATACGGCA
>CM065697.1:4606730-4611730 GCA_017654935.2 Phymorhynchus buccinoides
TTACGTGAGCTCTTTCTGTCTTGCCTTTTCCCTGCAAAGCATACTACTGTGACCCCAGTACATGTCAATAATTGCCAGTTACGCAAGCTTACATTATTGGTAGAAGAAGAAAAGGCACCTATACTGCATTCCCTGTGATTTGTCTAGGACAACTCCCCTCTGGCTAATACCCTCCCTCGGATAATTCCTACCCTGGAAGCCCCTCTCCCCCTGGAAGCCGCCCCCCCCCCCCTGGAACCCACCCACCCCTGTAATACCCCCCTCCCTCTGTCACCTTGCTAACACTACCTTTAATCCACTTTTTTAAAATTATTAATTCAGAGTATTAATGAGTCATCAAACCATAATAATAATGATTATTTACATAGCGCCTATTCTCTGATTAAGGGCTCTAAGCGCTTTGCATATTTAATACAAATACAACATAGAATATACATTATCTTATACAATCAGAACATGACGAACATACAGTAGAATATAGAAAAGTACATACAAAAACAAAAACGCATATCTTGAAAAATTGTATTGTACATACAAATGAACAAAACGCATTCTCTCACACACCCATCCATTATGCATTTTCAAAAGGTACACAACTTACAGAAACACACACAACATTACACACACAAATGTAAATGTTCGCTTCTACAGTCTATGCTAAAAACTAAAAAGAGGTCTCCAAATAGTTTAAAATTAGGACTGATGCTCCCCCCCCCCCCCCCTCCCCCCCCCTCCCCTTGAAACAATTAAGTAACTAGTAATATTATTATTAGAAAAAAAGAGAAGGGAAAGTAATACACACACAGACATCTCTTTAAAGAACAAACAAATAAAAGAAGGCATGTTATAACAATACAAGCCCACAAATCAATATAATTTACACATTCCAATTACACACACACACACACACACACACACACACAAACGTCATAAATCCAAGAAATGAAGTTTGTCACACACACAAGTCCAGAAAAGGTGGACTAAAGTTTCACACACACACATAAAAACAAGTATATGTACACGCGCGCGCGCGCGCGCGCGCGAGCACGCCATGTGACAGCCATTTCATCATTTCACGGAATCACTGAGTACAATTCCCACAATCTGTGTCAACAAGATCTTTAATGGTGTTAATGTTATTTTCTGACCATTCTCTTAAATATACTGTTTTCCTATCCCTGATGATATTGTTATTGAAGTGAATACTTTCAGCAAGAAATTCTTGTGATTTTGTAGGCTTGCATTTTTCATACATTATTTTATAGTGTTTTAATACATCTAACCAATACAAGTTATCACAAGCTCTCATTACTTCTGTGACATAGTCGCTACCAAAATGTGTTATTTTCTCCATCTTAGGACAAATACATGTCAAAATTTTACAATACAAGTTCTCTTCAGAACGAACAGTTTTTTTAACCATGATATTTTCATAGCTGATAAAAATTATAAACATTGACCATTTCAAACCTCCCTTCTCATAAGAAGAGCACACCAGTCTTTTATTTATTTTGCTATTTTTCCCATTCCACAAAAATCTGTAAAAGCAATTATTGAGCTCATGCATGAATTGCATGGAGGGGTCTGGTAAATTAGTAAATAAATGAACAAGTTTAGATAGGGCCAAAGTTTTAATCACTGTTATTTTACCAAGGGGAGTTAGTTGTCGCCTAGACCAAGAAGACAATAACTTTTTAATTTCATGTATTTTATTATCATAGTTTAATGAAACTATTTCATTAATATTTGTTAAAAACATTATTCCAAGAACCTTAAATACTGGTGGGTTCCAGTCTAATTGTCTGTTTGGCATGTATCTGAGTCTGGTGTTTTTCCTGCTACCAATCCACACTACTTGTGTTTTATCAATATTTATTTTAAGTCCTGATATACTGGCAAAATATTCTAAACAGTACATACACTGCTCAAATTAATCTTTTTGGACCCATCTAAATAAACTGTTGTGTCGTCTGCAAACTGAGACAAAAGTATTTCTATATTGTTTAAAAGCTTTATGCCACAAATGTCCTTATTTTTTCTAATGACTATTTCCGCGCATATTAAGTAAATGTATGGTGAGCATGGATCCCCTTGTCTCACACCTCTGTTTATACTGAACCATTCTGTGTAGCTACCATTTATTGTTACACATGATTTAATATCTTTTATAGAATGTTGCTATCCACTGCTTTATATCTGGTCCAAACCCATAAAAATCTAAGGACTTCTGAACAAATGACCAAGAAATACTATCAAACGCTTTCTGAAAGTCGACCATAAGAAGCAATCCAGGTATTCTATGTGTTTCTGTGTATTGTAATGTTTCATATAATAAACAAATGTTTTCCCCTATGTATCAGCCTGGCCAAAAAACCTTTTGACTGTCATGTATGATTTCAGGCAATACTAATTTTAGTCTCTGTGCGATGCACGCAGCTCCGATTTTATATGACGTATTAAGAAGTGTTATTGGTCTCCAGTTTTTTAAATATCTTTTTTCCCTTCCTTCCTTAGGAATACAGGTAATAATACCTTGTCGTTGAGTTATGGACATTTCCCCTTTTGCAAAACTTTCATTTAGACAACGCACTAAGAAAACCCCCAAATCACACCAAAATAACTTTAAAAACTCTGTAGTACGTGTAAATAACTTTAAAAACTCTGTAGTACGTGTAAATCTATCTAAACCAGGACCTTTATTGTTTTGCATTTGCTTCAGTGAATCTAGGGCTTCGGTCATTGTGATAGGGCCTTCTATGGAAGCACTGGCTTCCTCTGATAAGTTTGGTCCCTCCACTATTGTTGATAACTCTACCTTTCTAACATTAGATTCTCTTGACTCATAATAGATTTTCATAGAATGTTTGTACCTCTTTTTTTAATTTTTGTTTGCTCTGTCAAAATTTCACCTTGATCAGTTTCGACACAAAATAAAGATTTTTCTACAAAATTTCTTTTTCCAAGTTGCACAAATATTTAGAGGGTTTTTTCCCCTTCTTGGACCCATTTAGCCCTTGATCTAATGATCATACCATTCACCCTTTTCTTTCACAAATATTCAAGTAATTGTCTCTTTTCTTCTAGTGTTTGTATATTACTATCATTTAAATGTTTTTCTAAATGTGATATTTCTTGGATTAAGCTTTCTTCTCTTTGTTTCTCTACTTTCTTTTTATGTACAGAATAAGAAATGGTACTACTTCTGATTTCCATGAGTAGCATTTCAAAGAAAAGCTGATCACTTATATCTAGTTGCAGCAATTCATCCAAGACATTATTTATATTATCTTTTTCATAAATTATAAGGCAATGCTTTTTCTTAGTTTCTAGAATTGTTTTTTTAACTAGATCAACAAAGTGTTTGTCTTTCAATAAATCATTATTGAATTTCCAATATGTTCTGGGACGTTTAACAACTTTAGTCTGAAACTGTAATGAAATGATCCCATGATCAGATCGGTAGCCTGACTTAATAGAAGCATTTTTAACATTAAGCATCAAATCATTTGTGATCAGAAAGTAATCTAATGTTGAGTGGTATTAAATCTTCGCTATGTGTATTGTTTCTTGTCAGGGTTAAGTTCACGCCACACATCTATTAAACTATAATTTTCCATGATTTCATGTAAACTATTTCTTGTACGGGGGCGGTTAGTCTGTCTATACCGGAAAGTATCAAGATGTACATTCAGTGCAACATTCCAGTCTCCTCCAATTACCATGTTTTCATTACCTATATTTTCAATTTTAAGCATAACATCTTCAATATTCTGTGGACAGTCTCTATCACTTGGCCTATATATATATTGGCCATAGTGATCCGTTTACCCAGTAATTCTTTGTCAATAATAATATAATACCCATTCACATCACGAACAATTTTGTATATTTTATATTCAAAATCATTGCTAAATAAGATCACCACACCCTTACTATTGGTCTCAATCCCATTCAAAATACAGTCAAATCCCCACAGTGATCTAATAACGTTTTCAGAATTAGTCTTTAAATGAGTTTCTTGCAAAAAAATAATTTGTGCTTTTTGTTTTCTTATGTAGTCAAGTACGTCTTTTCTTTTGTGGTGGTCTTTAAGATCATTTGCATTGAAGCTGAATATCTTGAGCGTCTCCATTTTCAAATGTGAATACACATCCAACTATTCAACTCAAGAACATTGACAAATTCAAGCACATTAAAAACCAACACATAGTCCAATAAATTGCATTGAGTCAGCGGCACCGAGAAACATCCAAACTGCCAATGTAGCCATTATATGTTTAGTTATAGAAAAAATGTGATTATAAATCAAACTCTTATATTTCATCATAAGAACAAATATAAAGAAGAGAACATCATCAAAAGAACTATATGGTGCATTTGTCACAATGTATAACATCAAACAGTAGCACATTAACATACACTTAGTAATTGTCAGATCAGAACTTGGCCTCAAAGAACAAATAATTTGAAACAGGCCCACACTGAAAAGTAGAAAAAAATAAAACAGTTGAAGAACACCCCACAAAAATATTGGAGAAATGCAAAGGCAAAAAGACAAACAGTGTTTGTAAATTCATGAGAGCACACAGACAAAACAGACAAGTCTCAACATATCTTAAACAAAGCATCCACACAACACCCATCATGCACACAACACACAAATCACACTTACCCAACCCGGTTACACAAAACATCCTATGATCCTATGGGTCTGCTGCTGCCCCAACACCAGCATCAAATTAATCCAAAAAGCAAACAATCGTAACGACCAAGTTCTAGTTTTCATAGCAACAGAGAATTGTTAATCACCCCAAAAGCTTTTTTTAAAAATCTATGAAGAGAATACCGTTAAATTTATTGTTGGTTACATTACAAAGAAGGCTATCAATAAGCTGTTTCAGTGCGGTATGGCAAGGATGTTGTTTTATTATGGAAGCCAGAGGGGTCGCCATGGAGTAAGTACTTTTTTTAATTTTTATCAAGGTAAGAATCCAAGGACA
>CM065697.1:4614230-4636730 GCA_017654935.2 Phymorhynchus buccinoides
GAAGCTCTTACATTCTCTTGCTGGAATAAGCAGAACGAATTGACAATTAAATCTTAGCAAAACAAAAACATAGATAGAGTGGGGGTAGAGACCGAGAGGGATAAGAGAGAGGGATGTAGGGAGAGAGAGAGGAGAGAGAGAGTGAGAGAGAGTGAGAGAGAGAGGAGAGAGAGAGTGAGAGAGAGAGAGAGAGAGAGAGAGAGAGAGAGAGAGAGAGAGAGAGAGAGAGAGAGAGAGAGAGAGAGAGAGAGAGAGAGAGAGAGAGAGAGAGAGAGAGAGAGAGAGAGAGAGAGAGAGAGAGAGAGAGAGAGAGAGGACACAGAAAAAGAATGAAAGAAAGAGAGGGAGAACTCGGAAATGTTTTATGCTAACAGACCCTTTCAATATCATAACATGAACACAAAGTGGTATATAAGAATATACAGAACATCTACACAGAGCTATCAATCACATAAATTATGGATTTGATGATAATAAATATTATATACAATAGCATACGGTATTGGTATTGTCTTTTAGGCTGCTTACGCAATGTTGTGAGTAACAGATAGCCAATGCAGCAGAAAGGTAAGAAGATGCTGATTGTTTTAAGCAAATTAGTGGTGTATCCACTTCACATTGCAAAGAGGAAATTAAAATCATTGATCAAGGGTATTCAAAATCAGATCCCTTCCAAGTTCTTGGTTCATAATAACAAGTACACCATGGATGATGTTGACCACAGCTTTAACAAGCACTACACTCAAACAGAGGTAGTCCCTATTGTCCCCTCATGTTAATATGATTGTTTCCAATAAACATGGCTTCTGTGTAGAGCATTTATAACTGCACAGAACAACCCATAGATTGCCAGAGTTTACCGTGCATTAGTTTCACATACAGCACATGACTATCAAGGTCTATGTGACTGTGAATAAGTATTTAGCAAAAGAGATCAGCTTGATGGGGTGATTAATCCAGTAGGAAAATGGTCAGCTCAACTAAAACACTTTTCATGCTTTAAAAAAGTGTCGGTTTTGATGTCGACAATGCTAAAATCAGATTTACGAATCGTGAATTTTACAGTATTTTAGCAGAGGGCACTTGAAATATATATAAAACGTGGTAAGCCAAGACACGTTACTTCTTCTGCAGTTTAGGTGGTCAAAATGACCAACTGCTGCGTTTCAGTCTCACAAAAATGCGATTTTTTTGTAGTTCAAATTTTGTTTTATTCAATATAAAATGTAAGAATAAACAATATTTATTAAGAATGTAAGGCTTGCTCTTTACTCAGAGCCATATTTTATGACTGTTTTCCTGTCACATGTAATGATATTATTCCAGGAAAATCGATAGTATCAGCTATTTTGGTTTGTAAATGTGATTTGAAAATTATGAAAACCCCTACCCTCTCGTGCCCACTGTCCCAAACACGGGACGGTTATGCTTAGTCTTTTGTGTTTTACTCAAAATTATGTGTTTTACTCAAAAACATTGTTACATACGTTGGTTCTGGACAAATCATCTCTTCAAAAAAAAACATCCCTATCTCTTGTAACACATCAATAACAAAATCAAACCTCTCTTATTATTAACTATACTAATTATTAACATTCAAAATGTGTGAAGTAAGCGCATACACACGGGAAAATAAAACCCAATCCTACTTTTCACACTCATCTTTAAACATTCAAAATAGGGAAGTGCACAAACATAAAAAAATACCTCAATCATACTTCATCATTAAAATGTACTTATTTGAAGAAACCCATGCATATAATAAGTCAAACATAGTATTACTTTACCTACTCATCTTAGCATGCACAATTAAAAATGTAAATACATGTACCCATGGCAACATGAAACCTATTCCTACATTCCATTATTCATTTTTAGCATGAACATATTAAAAAGTAAACACACACTCATAACAAAAGCAAACCTAGTCATATTATTTGCAAGCGAATACACATATTAAAAAGTAAATACTGCTCATAACGAAATCAAGCCTGAACCTACTTTCTAGTCCTCATCTTTAACACGCACATAAGTAAAACTTAACTCATCACAAAATTAAAACTAATCCTTATTTTACATACTCGTAACATGTACACATTTTAAATTTAAAGCCGATACACATAATAAAATCAAGCCTAAGCCCATTTTACATACTAATCTTAAAAATACATCAAGCTTAAATGTAAGCACATACACATGACAGAATAAAACCAAATCCTATTCTACATACTCATCTTTAACATGCACGCATTTTGGAGTAAACACTTATGCATAACAAGATGAAACCCAATCCTATAATAATAATAGTAGCAATAATAATAATAATAATAATAATAATAATAATCAAAATAATAATAATTCATATAGTGCTAAAACTCCATATAGTAGTATGCTCGTTGCACGTTACAAAAGCAACAATGAAAGATGGAAAACATTAATTAAAATCAGCAAGAAAGTCATACCACCAACATTTGAATACAAAGAAATAAAGTAACGAAATAACATGATTTTCACTCACAAAGACATCCACCCTCGTTCACCAAGCACTGTCACTCTCTCATTACACACCACACTCACAAAAACTAATACAAATGTAAACAAGTAACCGGAAGGAATGCACCAATTAATACGTGCGTACACACGGCCCATACTCTCTCTCTCTCTCTCTCTCTCTCTCTCTCTCTCTCTCTCTCTCTCTCTCTCTCTCTCTCTCTCTCCCCCCCCCCCCCTCTCTCTCTCTCTCTCTCCCCCCCTCCCCCCTCTCTCTCTCTCTCTCTCCCCCCTTTCTCCCTCTCTCTTCCTCTCCCTCTCTCCCTCCCCCCCTCTCCCCCCCCTCTCTCTCCCCCCCCCCCTCTCTCTCTCTCTTCCCTCTCTCTCTCATCATTATACAGGATCCCCAATACAATATATCAAAGAGACACTTTTCGAGAGAGAGAGAGAGAGAGAGAGAGAGAGAGAGAGAGAGAGAGAGAGAGAGAGAGAGAGAGAGAGAGAGAGAGAGAGAGAGAGAGAGAGAGAGAGAGAGAGAGAGAGAGAGAGAGAGAGAGAGAGAGAGACTGTGTGTGTGTGTGCACGCGCGCACTTGCTTGCATTTTGTTTTGTTTCGTTTAATTTAACGTCTTTTCACTTAAAGTTTTTTAGAATGTAAAATTATAAATGATTGGTAGTAAAATTGCAGTGATATTATTTCATAAATTATATCATAAAATTCAAACTACTTAACAAGAACAACCCAACTAATCCTTTTTAAAAATAACATTGGAAATGTCATAATAACAAACCAATGGGACTATGAAGTTAATATTTATATACATTAGACAAAAAATAAGTGATTGGACATTAGGATTTAAAAAAAATCGATTGAAGGATGTTCAGGTAATTGGAAACTGGGTAGGTACTGCCTCATAAGGGGACAATAAAACAGTATGTGGCATGTTAAAAGTTTCTCTCCATACGTTATATATATATATATACATCTTGCAGTAGTAACATGTTTACATATTAAAGATTTAAATTTAAGTCTAAAACATAAATTAGACATTTCTCTGGGATAATGATTTAACGACGAAACGTTGCAAGAGGTATGTGAATTTACATTACAGCCTACGGGAGTTTTTATGTTTATTTGGGTGTTTTTTTCTAAAAGACTATAACATTCCTTTACATATAAAGGAATATTAATAATTTCACAGCCAATTATTTGTTGTGCACCTATCTAGCTACTAACACGCTTGCGTGTGCGTGTGTGTGTCACTGTGCGTGTGCATATGTGCAGTTTGTGCGCGCGTGTGTGTGTGTGTCACTGTGCGTATGTGTACGTGCAGCTTGTGTTTGTGCGTGCGTGCGTGTGTGTGTCTGTGTGTGTGTGAATGTGTGTGTGCGCGCGCGCGCGCTTGTGTGTGTGTGTGAACGTGCAGGCTTGTGTGTGTGTGCATGCTTAACAAAACCTACCTTTGACAACAATAGTGAATCTGCACGTTCCTCTGTTGCCAGCCTTATCCGTTGCCATTATCTTCACCTCGTTGACCCCGACCGGAAATGTTGACCCGGACGGTTTGTCGGTCGTCAAGGTCACGGGACCCCCACTGTTGTCATGGGTTACGGGGTCCATCCAGGTCACGGCTATGGGTTGTGCCAGCGGAGCAGAGAACACCTGGAGATTTGGGGAACAACTTTTAAGGGTGGGGGCCTTCGTGTCTGCAACAGACCAAAGCAGCAAAGAATGTTGTTAATAATTATACTATGATTGTCTGAAATGGTAAGCTGTTTGCATGGAAAATTCCAGACAAATGCTTGCACTGTTTCTCTAAGCTTTAACTCCTTCAAGACATAACTGGCCTAGAGTTGTCTGCACAGATGCATGACAAAAAGTGCAACAAAACTCGCCTCTGTCTTTAATTTATTTCCAAAAGCATCACTGGCTGATCCAAGTTTAATTTTGACTTTGAACTTGTGTTTACTTGCACTAAACTCGGAATTATTATTCTCCTTATTACTATCACTGATAGTGAAAATGTTGTTGAGCATTTTGTTACGCTCACGTAAGGCTAGTATTTTTTGTTACATTTTTAGCACGAAGAAACGAAATAGAAGTTCCAAGCATAAGTGAAACGAGTGACAAAGAGACGATATTCGAAAAACATTCTTTGGATTGAGAAATCATGGATTCAGACAAGTTTTGGACTGAAAAATCGCTATTCCGAGTACTCGGAACTAGACCCTGACTGGCGTTCTCGGAATGAGTTAATACAAACGTCTTGGTCATTCAACAGGCTGCTTAAATAATGGACGAACTCACTGTTGCATGTTAGTAAAGATGTCGATTGTGATTTTTGTTGTGGATTATCATTAGGATTCACCTCTTATATACAGCAGAATCATATTGTGTGTTTTTTGTAGGAAACCTAATTTTGTACGATTCTTTTTTACTCATTTTTTGTCCGATTTGGCTGGAATTGCAGGACTACAAGGGTGTGCGAAATCTGAAACAATAAACGATGTCGCCGATTTTACGGCGAAATACGGCCTAAAAACCGCGAAATCGGCAACATTTTAAGCCTGAATATCTCAAAAATGCGTTCATATTTTTTTGGTAGACGTTAAAGAGTGAATTGTTAATACTTTCAGCATAAACTAAACCGGAAGTGCTAACCAGAAGAGCCCGAAATGTGGTCCAAATTCAGCCTAAAAATAAGCCAACCCGTTTAAATTTCGTATGCATACTCATAGTAACTATCCATTCTATATGAGTAAAGACTAAGAATCTTATTGGCTTCAACTACAACAGCTATAAAAACAACATCGTCACTCCCCCACGCGCGCGCATACAAGTAACTATCTCCTATATGAGTAAAACTAACAATTTATCTGACAACTGGATTCACACGCGCGCGCGCACGCGCGCACGCACACACGCGCACACGCACACACACACACACACACACACACACACACACACACACACACACACACACACACACACCTGGACTGGTGCCATAACCGTTTGGTTTGAAACGATATCAAAGTGTCTGTGTTTTAATTTGGGAAACCTCTAACATATGGACTAGCCAGAATGAGGGTGTACACAGCCAGTTCTCCACATTGCAAAATATAATACGAGGTCCTCGTATTCTTGATCAGCATGACCTAAATGAATGCAGTTAGAGACATTCAAAGCCAATCGATCTTGACCATTACATTTGACCTTTAAACTGTTGACCTTTATATTTGACATTGAATCTGTTATATTTATGAAAACAGGACGATGTACTCCCAAAACAAATATCCATTTGCCTCTTGGTTTGTGATTACAGAACAGTAGAACAATGAGCAAATAACCATAGCTTGAAAACAGTTGGCTGTAGACCACTTTACTTTAAACCATATATAGTCACGTTCAGCATTGCTGGGCGGATACAGTGGGAGAGTGCTATTAGGAAGACCAGGGCCTTGTGCATAAAACAAACAATTGTAGTATGGCAAATATTCATTGCAGCCCCCTTTAGTCATATAATTTGCAATCAGCATTATTTGAGGAATGCAGTGGGAGACATCTTTAAGTGTTATTGTGGTGACTACTATTCTGAAGACCCGGGCCGACTTCATAATATAAACAATTGTAGTTTGGAAACTATTGGTTAGATATCCCTATAAACATGTACATTCGTGATCAACATCACCGGAAACTACAGTAGGAAACATTTCGAAATGCTATTTTGGCAACTGCTATTCTAAAGACCTGTGCAGGGGAATAGCTGCCGTGAAGCGTAGCGAGCGCGGGGCATAGCTGCTAGTGACAGATAAATAAACCAACATGAAGTATGACATTACTGTTCTGCTTGAGAAGGAGGGAGAAAACAAATATCTTCTTACCCACACATGCGGATATGGACGTCCATTTGCCATCAGCCCTGCAGGAGGTATGAGTGGAAGGACTTGTGTAACCGGCTTTGCATACGACACTGCATATATCCGGGTAGTTGTGGCCGGTACACTTCAACGAGCCTCCGTCCACCTTCCCAGGATGACCGCACGACACACCTGCACGCACACACACACACACACACACACACACACACACACACACACACACACACGCGCGCACCCACGCACCCACGCACCCACACGCACCCACACGCACGCACCCACACGCACGCACCCACACGCACGCACACACGCAGCACGCGCACACGCAGCACGCACACACGCACACATGCACACGCACACACACACACACACATACTCATACACGGGGGCGCGCGTGAGCAAACGCACGCATGTGCGCATACACGCACGTAATCACGCAGAGAAAGAGAGGGGGAGAGAGAGAGAGAGAGAGAGAGAGAGAGAGAGAGAGAGAGAGAGAGAGAGAGAGAGAGAGAGAGAACACTGAACACTGAATGGTTTTATGAATAGGCCTTATGCCCATGTCATGGTGGGCCCAAACAAACAAACATTTCAAGGGCATCGCAATGCATGAATAAATGCAGACGCATGTAATTCACAGACACACACACATACAGGTCTACACACACACGCACACAATCGCGCGCGCGCGCACGCATACATACATACTCGCTCACACATATATACATTCATACATAAGCACGCAGGCTCGTTCACACGTATAAATGTTTTTTTTTATAAAAGTACAATTGTTTTTTGTTTTGTTTTAACAAATTAGCAATTTTGACAGGAAACATCTATCATCATCCATGATTAAATATGTCACGTAATTTAAATGCCCTGCAAAGAGAACAGAATACAACACACAAAATCAATTACAGGATTGATTAATTTTAACATACATACGCTCATAATATACGCCCCCCCCCCCCCCCCCCACGCACACACATTATATTACACGCACTCGAGCGTATGCTAATTGAATAACAAAAGATGCATTATATGTAACAATGTTTTTAAACATAGAACACTAAACATGTGATTAATTGCTGTGCCTTTACAAGAAACAAAGCAAAACACAATACTATAGTATATAATCACTCAGACAGACTTCGATGGTTTCAACTTTGTTGTATCATTAACGCGTTGGACTGTAGAGGGGAAGTATTGTTTTTTTTATTTTGGTCTTGTTGGATTTTTGCCGTTCTGTTGCCTGCTTTTTGCTCCTTTTGCTAATTATTTGCTGTCTGCTGTTTAATTGTTTGTCTGTGTTGATAAAGGCGCATTCGCCGAAATTATCAAATGTTTTATTTTGTCTCTTGTGAATAAAATAACGTCACTTTACACTTGTCGTGTAGTTGTTTGTTTGTTGTAAAGCATGATACACTTAGATAAGTTAAAAACAGTGATTTGATACAATGTTAGTTCTTATTTTTTGTGTTGATGAGATACTTTTTGTAAAAGGTGTCTTTTTTCCCCAAGACGTCACTACGCATTTAAGTCACTGTAAGCCGTACAATATCGAAATAAGCTAAACGCGCAAAAACAAATAGTGCTTACTTTAATTAGTGATTTACTCTGTTTTCCCCAATTCAACTTTGGATAAAACTTTCTGGGATTGTTAAGTATTCTTACCAAAATTCGATACAATTGAAATAGTTTTTAAAGCACTTAATATAGGCCGGAAGCATACCTTCCTACATTTATTCCTCCACGATAATGGGACGGAAGAACTAAGCTAGCTCTGTTGTTGAACTTACGTGAGCAGGTGGGGAAGGCAGAACCCCACCTTCCGTTTTCTTTGCAGTGGACGGTGCCTTGACCTTTCAGTCGGTATCCCGTCATACAGGAGAATCTGCACTTGGAACCCCACACATGGTTCTCAGCCGCTCCCGTACATGTAGGTCTATGACCATTATTCAGCTGTATAGGAAGTTCCTTGCAACGGGTCACTAGGGGAAGATAAAACAGAGTGTGAGAAGTCTGAGTTTGTTTTAAACAAAGATAATACACGAATATACTGCTCACAAAAATTATACTGACTTTGCAATATCGCTATGGTTCAATAACCAGACTATAAGTTTAATTTTATGTGAAAATGATAGTTCGGCCTTTTACCCCGTGAACCACTCGAGATGTCGGTACCAAGCGAGTGGCAATTTCTAATGTGAATGTTTGTGAATGAAAATAGGGTTTTACGCCCTCTTCACTCATGTGGGGCATTTGTAAATGCAAAGATGGTGGGAACAATACTGGAGGCAATGGCCGGAGCCAGTGCTAAACCAGTAAAGTCCCGATTTTTTAATAATACAGATAATTATGTGTAGCAGTAACCAAGCCTCGGTTAAACCTCATCGGCTATGGTACCACCACAAGATTATGTGGATGTTTGAGAGAGAGCAAATGGAGTTTTACGTCCTCTTGGCCTGAATCAGACACATATGGGACATTTGTAAAAACAAATATGGTTGAAACAATACTGGAGGCAATGCCCGGAGGCAGTACGAAACCAGAAAAGTCCCGATTTTTAAAATAATTAATACAGATAGCTGTAGCGGTAACCACGCCTCGGTTAATCCTCATCGGCTATGGCACCGCCACAAGTATGTTATTAGATTAATGTATATATGTGGATGTTTAGAGAGAAAATTGAGTTTTACGTCCTCTTGGTCTGAATCAGACACATATGGGACATTTGTAAATACAAATATGGTTGGAACAATACTGGAGGCAATGCCCGGAGGCAGTATGAAACCAGTAAAGTCCCGATTTTTTTTTATTAATAGAGATAGCTGTAGCGGTGACCATGCCTCAGTTAAACCTCATCGGCTATGGCACCGCCACAAGTAGTGGGTAAGTATAATAATTTTTATGTGGATGTTTGAATGAATGAATGAAAAATGGTGTTTTACGTCCTCTCGGTCATAGACACATATGGGACATTTGTAAATACAAAGATGGTGGGAACAATACTGGCTGCAATGCCCGGAGGCACTGCAACTCCAGTAAAGTCCCGAGTTTTTAACAATACAGATAGGTATTGTTGTGTGGATGTTTGCATTGTATTGTAAATTTAAGCTTTACGTGCTCTCGACCTGGGACATTTGTTAGTTGCAAAAAATAAAATAAGAGACAATACAAAACAGAAAAGGACGTATACAAAGACGTAAACAGTACATAGAAATATATGGGAAGAGGATTCTAAAAGCGCAAGTATGAGTATTATCGGAGGGACCTCCTATTAAGATTCATAAAATGTAGTTGATGGTATCTTTGGATACCTGATAAATAACTATAAGATTGTAAAATGTTTTAATAAAATTATTTTGGTAGTCTGACCGTAGTACAACCCTCCCTGTTGTATTAAAATTCAAGGGCTACAATGTTAAAAATTCAATATTTTATATTTATTCATAAAAAACAATTCTGGCCTTATTTATTTTAAAAGAATGTATTTACAAATATTTAGTTTGTATTTACAGCATATGTATATTTGTAGTTGTATTTACATAAAATAAAGATTATTTACATAAGTTTTATTAAAATACCAGGGGAGAAAACTCCTATCCCGGTGATTTCTTTGTGGAATGAGGACAAATTTATCTAATTCTATAAGGGGAAATTATTTTTTTTAAATCTTAAATGGGATCTTAAAAAGTGGAGGAGGGGGGGAGAAGGGGATTCCGGAGGGCCTCAACACACCGAGATGGGGCGGTCCGACCGAGGGAGGTATACGCGAGCCATCCTCGCGTCAACAACCCACGGCGGGCCCGCCCCATCAAGGGGGAGGTCATAGCGAAAAAATAGCGAAAGGATGTAAAACAAACTCAAAATACTTTTGGAAATATGTACAAGAGAAATTGAAAATATGAACAGGAATAGGAGCACTGAAAAAGGAAAATGGTGATATGGCCAGTACAGATGAGGAAAAAGCTAACACTTACTGTATCTAGTGTATTTACAAGCTATACTCAGACTATCAGCACGGGTTCAGAAGTAAAAGGTCTTGTGTAGCCCAGCTTTTACAAGTAATGGAAAATTTTACCCAGTTGGTTGATAGTGGAGAATCTATTGATGTTGTCTACCTTGACTTAGAAAGGCATTTGATTCTGTGCCTCATCAAAGGCTATTCATTAAATTAGAAGCATATGGCATTGAGGGTAAGCTTTTACAATGGATTAAAAGTTTTCTATCATCCAGAACACAAAACGAAAGAGTAGGCTCATCCTTATCAGAAGAAACAGAAGTATTACGTGGTATGCCCCAAGGCAGCATCTTAGGACCGGTTTTATTTACAATTTGTCTTTATAAATGACCTTTCCAAAGCAGTAAGTAGTACATGCAATTTTTTTGCAGATGACACCAAGTTATATAATAATTCAAAATATAGTTCTACATTACAGTCATATTTATGCTCACTACAACAATGGTCAGAGACATGGAATCTACTTTTTAACATCCAGACGTGTAAAGTCATGCATATAGGTAAGAACAATCCCAAACAAGAATATTTGATGGATCAAAATAATATAAACAAAATTGAAGAATGCGAGGAAGAAAAAGACTTAGGGATTACCTTTGATTCAACTCCAATATTTGATTATCATATTCAAAAGATCGGTAATAAGGCAAATCAGATAATGGGACTAATAAAAAGATTGTTTGTTTTTTTTGCATAAAAAAATATTTGTTCTTCTATATAAAGCCTTAGTTAGACCACATTTCGAATACTGTAATACAGTTTGGTATCCTATCCTGAAGAAACAGTCAAAAATAATAGAAAAAGTGCAAAGACGAGCAACTAAACTTGTTAAAGCATGTGAAAACAAGAACTACAAAGAAAGATTATAATTTCTTAATTTACCTTCTCTCAAGGGAAGAAGACTCAAAGGAGATCTCATACAAGCAAATAAAATTATTAAAAAAATTCTGATGATATTGAATTCAGTTATTTTTTGGTCAAGAGTACAGTGGATAAAACAAGAAATAGCTTGGACAAGTTGTTTTTAAGATGTTCAAATACGAACAAACGAAAATGTTTCTTCTCTAACAAAATTGTTCAACATTGGAATAACTTACCAACTAACATCAAACAGGCACCTAATATTAACACTTTAAAAAAATCTTCTGGACCTAGATCCTAATTTGATAAGAGCTTTCAATTTTTTTATGATTAAAAATGAAAGTCCATTCCAATTTTTTAAAATAAATTAAGACTAGTCTAGCTTAGGCTTGCGCAATCATTGTGAAACTTAATCAAATTAAACAATCAAGAAAGGATGCAAAAGGGCCGAGTGGCCCACTTCTAGCCTTATCACACTACTACTACTACTACTACTACTACTACTGGAAAACCTTGTTCAAGTCAGTCAGTCAACCATACCACAACTGGTAAAAAGCTACCAGATCATCTTCGTCAGCTGACAACAGTCTCCATTGAGCACCTTAACCCCCAACAAAAGGGTGAACTTGAAAACTTGCTGATCGAATACCAAGATGTGTTTGCAAAGCATTAATTTGATCTGGGAAATCTCACACCCATAGAGCACGCCGTCGATACCGACAATGCAAAGTCCATCAAGCATATGATGCATCAAACAATGGCAGTTTTTGCAGGGGAGGAGGAGGCGCATTTAAAGAAAAGGCTTGATGCTGGGGTAATCCAGGAATCAGCCTCAGAATTGGCATCAGCACCAGTATTGATAAGAAAAAAAGATGGCTTGGTTCGCTGGTGCATAGACTATAGAGCACTGAATGACGTAACTGTGAAGGATACATTCCCTTTGCCTTTAGTGGATGACTGCCTGGATACTCTCTCTGGGAGCACCTGGTTTTCCAAGCCGGATGCCAACAGTGCCTATTGGCAGGTGAAGATCAAGGAGTCGGACAGGAAGAAGACAGCCTTTGTCACCAAGTATGGCCTTTTCGAACACGCCAGGATGGGTTTTGGTCTGACCAACGCACCCGCAACGTTTCCCAAGTGGTGAACCTCATCCTACATGGCCTGACTCGGAAAACAGTGCTGTTTTTTCTGGATGATATACTGGTGTTTGGCAACGATTTTCAGGATCACCTGAAAAATCTCAAGGAAGCGCTGCAAAGGTTCCACATGCATGGGATGAAACTCAAGCTAAAAAAGAGTCTCTTTTTTCCAGACCGAGGTTGAATTTTTGGGTCACATCGTCAGCAAAAAACATATTGCAATGTCAAATAAGGATATTGAGACAGTTGCCAACTGGCCAATCCCCAAATCCTCGAGCCCACCCATTTTGGCTTTACCCAACAGCTCAGACCCATTCATCCTGGATACAGATGCCAGCAACACTGCAATTCTCAGCCAGATCCAAGAGGGGGTCAAGCGGGTTATTGCCTATGGGAGTTTGGCCCTGAGCCCTGAACAAAGGAGGTATTGCACCACCCGACGGGAGCTCTTGAGCATTGTGAGGTTTACCTGCCAGTTCAAGTACTACCTCCTGGGCAGATCTTTCACAGTCAGGACGCATCACTCCAGCCTGACATGGCTGTTACGCTTTAAGGATCCTCAGGGACAACTGGCCAGATGGATGGAGGAGCTATCACAGTACCACATGATAGTCAAGCATCGTGCTGGAGCAAAGCATGAAAATGCGGATGCACTTTCCAGGATGCCGGACGACCTGACTCCATGCTCTTCATAAATTGCCGGTCTGAAACCAGAGGATCTGCCCTGTGGAGGGTGTGTTTTCTGCAAAAGAGCAGATATACAGTGGGGAGAATTCAGCCAGGTAGTGGATGAGGCCACAAGCCTGTCAGGAGCAAGTCTGACAAATAGTCATGACAGTTCTAGGGATACCCATGAGAGTGAGTCAAATTCTGCCCAGAACGCAACCTATCAGATACATCAGGTCTTAGTGCCCAACGGCCAGCAGGCACATCAAGATACTGTGTCTGGATCCTCGCGGGTGCATAAGGATGCTGCACCTGGAACACAACAGGCACATCAGGATACTGTGCCTGGATCCTCGCAGGTGCATACGGATGCTGCACCTGGAACTCAACAGGCACATCAGGATACTGTGCCTGGATCCTCGCAGGTGCATAAGGATGCTGCACCTGGAACTCAACAGGCACATCAGGATACTGTGCCTGGATCCTCGCAGGTGCATATGGATGCTGAACCTGGAACCCAACAGGCACAGTATAATACTGTGCCTGGAGTCACGCAAGTGCATAAGGATGCTGCACCTGGAGATCAAGGGGTACATATGGTTATTGTGTCCGATTGCGAGCAGCAGGTGAATACAGTAACAGCGTCAAATGGTTTTCATATTTCTTCTTGCACTGTGATTGCAGGGGACCCTGGAGTGGCCGATTCACGATACATTGTGCCTTTTGCAGAGACTGGTATCATGGATTGTGTGTTAACATCACCGCTACTGATGCCTTGGACATCGATAAATACCAGTGTGGGCCCTGCAAACAAACCATCACTCCTCCAGAGGTTTTTGCACGCACCACTGACAGCATGCACCACTTGTTTCAGTAATCCCAGGCTGGCGCTTCACCCAGAATTCTGCAATTGCTTACAATGCTACTCCTTGTTGCTCACTGACTCCTGGTTAGGAGGCGATCCTTTCATCATAAAACCAGGGGGTCTGTAGTGAAATGAAGCGAAACTCGCCAGTGCCATATACGATCCAGAAGCAGCAGGGTTCTGAGATATAAACAACGCAGGGGTTGATGGGATTGATTTTGCAATGGTAGACGAAAAAGCTAGTCCTGCAGATGACTGCATTAGCTACGAAGCTTTATCCCAAAGGCAAACTGTTTATTGTGTTATTAGTTATTCCAGGGGCGTTCTCCGATGTAGTTGTGTTTAATACACACTTAGAGTGTTTCTACAATTGAACAATGTGTTAATCGTCACTTAAATCACATTATCTTGTTCCAAATTCTGAAATAAGATAGGTGACTTAACATCAGGTGTGTCAGCCAAATCGGATGCCAACTCACATGACAGCGACTAAAGCTTGTTGCTTTGTATTGTGTTTTACACTGAGACATTCCTGTGGCCAAAAGATTGGAAATGTACTTTAAGCAAGGTATCTCAATCTAGAAACTTCAGAAAGTTCAGAATGCAGCTGCAAGATTGATTTTCAAAGCAAGAAATACACAGCATATCACCCCACTACTTCACACTGTTCACTAGCTTCCAATCTCCATTCGGATTCAATACAAAGTTGCATGACTCACCTTCAACTCTATTAATCGAGTCATGGTCAGACACAGCGGATTGGCTTACCTTTCACAGTGACGGTGAGGCTACATGTACCAGTATAACCCCTTGAATCTTTCACTTCATAGGACACGACAGTTGAACCTTCTAGGAAGACTGATCCACTCCCCTTTGCCGATGTCTGTCTGAGTCTGCATCACATCAGAGAGGTGGCCAAAGTATAAGGAAAAGACATTATGTATATAAACGAAATGCAAGACTTTTTGTCAAAGTGCATGCAACAGAAACAAATATAACAGACTCTACATTCTTACATTCTTACGTCTTACATTCTGTTATATGACAAATGTTTAATTGTACATAGGCCTGTGACCCGTTACAATTCAATTAGAACAGAAGTAGGGATTACGGAAAAATGTGTTTAAAGAAATATCAGATAAATCAATAATATGCGAAATAAGAACATGCCTACAAGCATATCATCACAAACAGAAGGAATAAATAATGCATAAACCAGTAAATATCAAAACAATAATACATGGAAAGAAAATCAGATCGATCTTTGCAACTATATTCATAAAAATAATCATTAGCTCTACCTTTAACCACAATTTTTTTAAAATGGGATAACTTAAGTTGGCTGTCAAGATCACAGTTAAGAATTCTTGTACACTGATCACACTTTGACAAATGAGACTCTGGACTCTTGATGAAATACTTAACTCTAATATCACTATAATGCGTGCATTCTAATAGTACATGTGTCTTTGTCCTCACACACAGTATGACACAAAGGACAACCAGGTTGTTCTGAATACGAACAACGAAAAGTATGACTATTTACAGGTGAAACATCCATCCTGAAACGCACCAGCGAATAACTATTTTTGATGCATTCAGTGTATCTTTCCCGTTCAAAGATATTCTTGAAAGAATAATAAATTTCAAAGCGGTTACTATCTCATATGTATACATACCAACACTGGCAGAAGCAAATTATCAAGCGATCCTTAAATATACGAAAAAAGTATTTTTCATCGCTAACTTATCCGTATATCCAAACATACCCAAAGCCATTTGTGCAAAGAATATTTTTAAGTGAGATACCCAAATTTGAACTTTCTTATTTTTATTTTGCAAAACACGCAACATATCATACGCTGTCCTCGGGTACCTCGTTGGAGGCTGCTAAAGGAGACAAAACCAATACTGTATACAGCTACTAGCAAAAATAACAAAACTAAAGGGTATCGACCCAATTCGCCATATACCAAATCATTTGGAGTAAAAGAAGAAACATTTAGTAGTAATATACATGCTTTCAAATGCATTTCTTCAACAGATTCACTGGGCTTGAAGCTCCATAGCTCTGAGTCATATAAAAGTGAGGGTACAACCTGGGCATCAAACAATCTAAGAAACGTTTAGGGGAAAAGGAACCAAGTTTTCTCAATGTGTTCATTATTTCAAAGTGGCTTTCTTGGCTTTAACAACGTGGTCATAACCAGTGGCAATATCAAAGCTTAACTTTGTGTCTGTCTTAGCGTTACGGTTTTGTAATATTTTTCTTAGAACATTATTTTTCCTTTTGTTCTTTTACTAGCAGAATATTTTATTTAGTGCATCGGGATTCTATGCCATCTGCCTCGACTCCTGAGATTGACACATTACTTGGAAATTGAAAAGTGTTCTTAACAAGCATGAACACTGTGAGTGACAATATGGCTGCCTTCTGGCATTTATCATCGACGGCCCAAACGTTTCAGATAAGGACCTCGTGAACTTGTCTGCATGAATATTTGTTGTTGAGAGGATCGTTTTCCGGACTGGAAAGGACACTTGTTGTGCAGACATATTGTAGATAGTGGTCTGTGGTGAGTTGGTAGTGTTGTCTGCATGAGGTTTTGAACTGTGGTGGACACCCTGGTGTCCTGTGACTGTGAGTAGTTTTACTTTCATTTTCAATGGCCACTGGCAGACAGAGATCACCTGTGAATTTGTGAAAGATAGATTGTTTATTTGAATAAAACTGTAATCATTCAAAATCAAAATAATGTTGAATCATGTGACTATGACCACTTTGGTTGCTTTGATTTAATATGTGGCAAGACGCTAGCTTTGTAGACATAATACTGGTCTGCGGTGAAGGAAGTTAGCATTGCTGTATTACAAATGTAAATAATTCAAAATCAGAAGAATGTTAAATCATTGTGTGACCTTAAGCTTCCTGGTTTGTTTCTTGCTTGTCATCAAAATACTCAGACAGGATGCTGCGTTTCCAGAGTCCTTCAGCGACTTATCAAGCCTCAGCTTCAGGGATAAACATGTTTTCAGAACCCTGGGAACACATCTCTGCCTTCTCATCCAGGCTCTGGCCGAATCCCGGCAGAAACGACCAAGACCACACCAGCATAGGCTAGTATTACTCTACCTAGCATTTATCCTCTTCTCACTCTCCTATGCCCCTGAACCAAATCCTGGACCTTCTCACTCAAATGACAGCGCCACTTCTGCCACCAGTAATCCCACAGAGTCCATCAAATCGTGGAATTGTGGCACTTGTGACAGGACAGTCACGTGGGAAGATAGGTGTACTGAGTGTGAAACATGTGGGCAGTGGTTCCACACACGCTGTCAAAGTATCCACACCCCAACATATCACCAGCTCAATGAAGAGGGATCAGCTGCACACTGGTATTATGCCATATGTAGCAACTGAACAGCCATACCCTTTTTGACCTCCATGGAGTGGACTGGTCTCTGTCAACGCTCCCTGACCTGTCCTCGCACTATTGTGGCACTCCGACAGATACAAACTTCAAACCCAGCCACACATCAACCCCCACCCGAGCTAGCCAAAAGAACAAGAGAGCCAATAGACCCCTCAGAATCTTGAACATAAATTTCCAATCTATTATTGGTAAGAAGGCGGAACCTGGCTACCTCCTGGATAGCACCAAGCCAGACTTCATCCTTGGGGTGGAAACATGGCTTGACCCAGTGTGTCTAATGCTGAATTTCTCCCTGCAAACATGGATATTTTTCAAGTGTACAGGAGGGACAGAAATAGACATGGTGGAGGAGTCTTGATTGCTGTAAGAACAATCTTCAACAGCTCCATCGTGCCAGAACTAGTGACTGATTGCAAGATTATTTGGGCCAGACTAAAGATCAGCGGAAGAAGGTCTCTCTATCTGTGTTCCTACTATTGGCCGCACTGTTCAGATAAGGATAGTCTACTCCAGCTGGAATCATCTGTCATCAGAGCATCAGGAATACCCAATGCCTGCATCTTGATAGGCGGTGACCTGAACTTTCCAGGGTGGGATTGGACTACCCAGTCATTAAAACCGAAGTGTCCTTCTCCAGACCTATATCTAAAGCTTGCGAAGATCCTTAGTGACCATGGCCTTGAACAGATGGTCACAGAACCTACAAGAGGGAGCAACACACTGGACCTCATCATCACAAATACCACCCAACTGGTCCCTAGAGTGGAAACTGCTCCTGGACTATCGGACCATTGCATTGTATACGCTGAGTTCAATATACAGCCACAGAAGAGGAAACAGGTGGTTAGGTCCATCCCCTTGTAAAGGAAAGCGGACTGGGATGGCATGAGAGAGATGGTCAACACCCTAGCTGTCAAAGTAGCTGAGATGAAGGATACAGCCAACACTGAAGATCTCCGGATCCTGTTCAAGACTGCACTCCAGGAGGCAATCGAAGCCTATATTCCACATAAGCTGGCACGCACTAACAAGTTCCAGCCTTGGATAACCCCTGAACTGCGACGGCTCGTTAACCAAAGGGACAGAGCCTACAGAAAGTGGAAAAAACAGGGAACGGAGGAGCTTAGGATCAAGTCGAGAGACCTGAGACGCGAAGTGCAATGGAAGCTATGCTGAGCCTACTGGAGCTACATCAACAGTACTCTGACTGACGAGGATTGTGAGAATGGCAAAAATCCAAAACGCTTCTGGATGTATATCAAGCACCAGAAAAACTCCAATGCTGGAGTTGCGCCTCTCAAAGTTGATGGGATTCTAATGTCCGAGCCAAAAAAAAGAAGCAGAAGCTTTATATCAGCAGTTTCAATTGGTTTTTGGTAATGGTACGACCTATACAGACGCCGAATTCCAGACCAAATGCAAATTGGAAGAGAAGGACAGTCCACAGTTGAGTGCCAACAACATAACTGAGGAGGGAGTCAAACGCCTGCTGAAGAACCTGGACCCTCACAAATCAAGTGGGCCTGATGGCATAAGTGCACATGTGCTGAAAGAACATGCAAAAAAAATAGCTCCCATTCTCAGCATCATCTACCAGTCATCCCTTACCACGGACAAGTAGCATCAGACTGGAGGGATGCTCACATCACACCAATTTTCAAGAAAGGTGAGCACTAGATCCAGCCAACTACAAGCCTGTCTCCCTGACCTGTGTCTCATGCAACCTGCTGGAGCACATCATTGTGAACTCTGTAATGGACCACCTAGAGTGGAACAGTATCCTCTGCAACCATCAGCACGGCTTTAAGAGGCACAGATCATGTGAGACACAGCTCCTGGAACTCGTCAGCGAGTTAGTAGACAGTTTGGAGGAGGGTAAACAGACTGACATCTTGGTCATGGACTTTGCCAAGGCTTTTGACAAGGTCAACCACAGCCTCCTCCTCCACAAGCTCCATCACTACGGCATCAGGGGGCATCAGGGGTGAAGTCAACCACTGGATCAAGATTTTTCTTGCAGATAGACGACAGGCTGTTGTTGTGGAGGGAGCCCGATCAGCATTCGCTTTGATTAAGTCAGGCGTTCAGCAGGGATCAGTGCTCCGCCCCTGCCTATTCCTCGTCTATATATACGATCTACCTGAGAAAGTGACCTCACCAGCGCGACTTTTTGCTCACGACACAGCTCTGTACAGAACCATCGTATCCCAGCAAGATCAAAATCAACTGCAGCAAGATCTCCAACACCTTGCTGAATGGGAAAAGAGCTGGGATATGCAATTTCATCTAGGTAAATGTACAGTCCTGCCTGTGTCCAGAAGCAGAACACCTCTTCACCATAGCTACCACCTGCATGGTCACACTCTGGACACCGTAACATCAATGCCTTGGCATCACCATCCAGAACGACATCAACTGGGATGGTCGCATAGGCGAACAGAATGCTGGGGTTCCTGCGGTGAAACCTCAAGATCTGCTTGACAGAACTGAGAGGAAGAGCATACCAGACTCTTGTCAGACCCCTGCTAGAGTATGCCAGTTCTGTCTGGGACTATGCAGAGAAGGGCGGCTCGCTTCGTACTCGACCGCTACCACAACACCTCCAGTGACCCCCAGTGATGCTTCTGGATGGTGATGCCAAGACATTTCACTGATGCTATGGTGTCTCAGTTAGGGTGGCCCACACTTGAGCAGTGCAAAAAAAAACCAGCAGGCTAACAATGCTTTATAAAATCCAGCAAGGCATTGTCCAGGTTGACAACACCAGACTCATCCCAGCACCGAGCTGCCAGAGAAGAGGACATGACCAACAACTGTCATCCATCCACTGTTGCACTGAATACAGACGAAATTTATTTTCCCCTCGAACCATCCGTGACCTGAGGTGGCTGTGTCTGTCACCTGTCCCAGCACCTTCCAGGCATCCATCATACAACATTAGATTTTTTTTTTTAATTCCCTATAAGGTGTTCCTGTTTTGACGCAGCATCATGTTGGGGATCCACAGGGAGAACCAGCTGGCTGGGTCATTGTAGATTAGGGTTTTCTATTTTTCCTTTGCTCTCTCTCTTTTTCTTGTCTTTGATGTTACTATTTTATTTTGTTCTTATGCTTCTCCGACTTCGGACCTCGACCAAAATAGTGCCATAAAAATCAAATTGTTGATTGTGGGCACTTAGCCGGAAGAAGAAGAAGAAGAAGGGTAACACCCAAATATGTGTAGGTGTTCACACACTCTAATTGATTACTACCAAAGAACCAACGCTCCTTCGACCCCAAATATCCCCCTTTACAAAATACTGTAATTTTACTTTTCCCCAGAATGTCTTCCAAACATAACCTTTGTGCACTGTCATAACTAACATTAATTTGGTTTTGCAAACCTGCTATCATAGAGGACATCAAAGCAATATCATTTGTAAATAAAAGTAAGAAAATTCTAATATCATTTGAAAACAGCTGCACGCCATGTTTCCCTTTAGAAACATATCATGAGCAAGCTCATTAATAAAAATTGCAAAAAAAGAAATAAAGTTGGAATAAGAGAGCAGCCCTGCTTAAGACATGTAAGCGATTAAAGTAATCAGCGTAAGCGTTACCACATCTCAGTCAATCAATCAATCAATATTTATTATCCCCATTAAAATGAACACCGAAATAAATTTAAAAAATGCACACAAGAAGTAACATGTAACATATCAGATATAAGATTATGTGCAAAGCTTATACATGCACAATGACGCACTCTCTCTCTCTCTCTCTCTCTCTCTCTCTCTGAGAAATAAGGATTAGTTTTAATTTTGTGATGAGTTAAGTTTTACTTATGTGTGTGTTAAAGATGAGGACTAGAAAGTAGGTTCAGGCTTGATTTCATTATGAGCAGTATTTACTTTTTAATATGTGTATTCGCTTGCAAATAATATGACTAGGTTTGCTTTTGTTATGAGTGTGTGTTTACTTTTTAATATGTTCATGCTAAAAATGAATAATGGAATGTAGGAATAGGTTTCATGTTGCCATGAGTACATGTATTTACATTTTAAATTGTGCATGCTAAGATGAGTAGGTAAAGTAATACTATGTTTGACTTATTATATGCATAGGTTTCTTCAACTAAGTACATTTTAATGATGAAGTATGATTGAGTTGTTTTTTTTTTATCTTTATGCTTGTGCACTTCTCTATTTTGAATGTTTAAAGATGAGTGTGAAAAGTAGGATTGGGTTTTATTTTCCCGTGCGTATGCGCTTACTTCACACATTTTGAATGTTAATAATTAGTATGGTTAATAATAATAGGTTTGATTTTGTTATTGATGTGTTACAATATAGGGATGTTTTTTTTTGCATGCTTTATATTACTTTGTATGTGTGTATTTTCGTTTTTCATTTTCTACTTTTATATATGTACTTTGTCCAGAGGGCTGGATGTAAAAAAGCATGTTATTGCTTACTCTATTACCCTCTATAAATAAAATTCAATCAATCAATCAATCTCTCTCTCTCTCTCTCTCTCTCTCTGATTTCCGTTATCAGTATTGTTAGTAACGTGTTTACTCATATCATACACAGCAGACTAACTCAATGGGCAGAACAAAATGATGCAATTACAGAGGCACAAGCAGGGTTTAGAAAGGGCCGCTCACCAGTCGACCACATATTCACATTAAATGCAATCATAGCAAAATATTCGATTAAAAACACATAGTTATGTGTGGCATTTATTGACTTTAAAAAAGCCTATGATACAGTTAATCGAAATGCTTTTATGGTCCGTTTTATTTCGTGCAGGAATTAAAGGTAAAATGCTAAAATTGATTAAGGCTATGTATTCAAATGTTAAAGCTTGTGTTTTATGTAACGGCGCAAGTGGTTATTCACAGTTTGTTTAAGGCTTGCAGGGGCTAAAACAGGGCTGTATTATTAGCCCAATATTGTTGTCCTTGCTTATTAATGAACTGGCTCATTAAATAATTCTGAAGATAGTAGCTTGTCAAGTTACTACTAACTGCTGAAAAAAATAGTAGTCTTTTCATGGGTTAGTAGTAATACTAAGGTTTTCAGCAGATAGTAGCTTGTCAAGTTACTACTAACTGATGAAAAAAATAGTAGTCTTTTCATGGGTTAGTAGTAATACTAAGGTTTTCAG
>CM065697.1:4646730-4651730 GCA_017654935.2 Phymorhynchus buccinoides
TTTATTCAATTTCGTTATCTCCTCTCTTGGCCTCACTATTTAGATATTTGATGGGACCATGAAAGGTTGTGATCAACAACAAGTCCTTCTTCCATAACTCCCCCTTTATTCAATTTCGTTATCTCCTCTCTTGGCCTCACTATTTAGATATTTGATGGGACCATGAAAGGTTGTGATCAACAACAAGTCCTTCTTCCATAACTCCCCCTTTATTCAATTTCGTGATCTCCTCTCTTGGCCTCACTATTTCATTCTTTAAAGAAATGAACTCTTGCTTAGTTGGGGGGAGGTTGTCAGGGGGGTGTCGGTGGGGGGGGGGGGGGGGTGTCGAAGGGGGGAAGTTGGGGGGGGGGGGGGAGTCTGGCGATACTTTGAATGTAAAGGATGCAATCAAGGCTTCTCGTGGGCGAATAAGCTAAAGCTATAGCATGGGGCTACATTTCTAACTCTTTTTTTTTTCCTCCTTTTTTTTCTGAAATAGCAATGGGTGCAGTTACTATTTTGGAGGACTGGATAAAAATAAGGAAGTCTTGCCCAAAGTATCCCCACTCTCCTGGCCAAAGAAAATGTACAGCTGGCATTGGGGAAGGTCCCCAAAGGCCAACTAATCCGTTTTGCTGCAGTACTAGTAAAAATCAGTGCAAATGCCTCCAAGTTTGGAATGCACTGTCAGTCACAAAAGATTAACAGTTTATCACGATTTTCCATTTCCAAATTCAAACTGGCATAGAATATGGATCAAAGGTAAGCTTTTGAGAACAAAGTATGCACCAGTGAAATAGGGCTGAACCATGCAGGCCCTCAACTCTAATGACATTAATGTGGGCTTCCAATTTCAATCAAATGAAATCACATCAGCGAATTCTAACTTAGGATAGATTTTCTGGGTGTTGTGTGTACCTTTTTGCCTTCAAGGCTGTGGAATGGGTTGGGTGGGGCAGGACGTAAGGAAAGGGGCGCCGGAAGCAGACTATGGAATGGGTTGGGTGGGGCAGGACGTAAGGAAAGGGGCGCCGGAAGCAGACTGTGGAATGGGTTGGGTGGGGCAGGACGTAAGGAAAGGGGCGCCGGAAGCAGACTGTGGAATGGGTTGGGTGGGGCAGGACGTAAGGAAAGGGGCGCCGGAAGCAGACTATGGAATGGGTTGGGTGGGGCAGGACGTAAGGAAAGGGGCGCCGGAAGCAGGTTGTGGAATGGGTTGGGTGGGGCAGGACGTAAGGAAAGGGGCGCCGGAAGCAGGTTGTGGAATGGGTTGGGTGGGGCAGGACGTAAGGAAAGGGGCGCCGGAAGCAGACTGTGGAATGGGTTGGGTGGGGCAGGACGTAAGGAAAGGGGCGCCGGAAGCAGACTGTGGAATGGGTTGGGTGGGGCAGGACGTAAGGAAAGGGGCGCCGGAAGCAGACTATGGAATGGGTTGGGTGGGGCAGGACGTAAGGAAAGGGGCGCCGGAAGCAGGTTGTGGAATGGGTTGGGTGGGGCAGGACGTAAGGAAAGGGGCGCCGGAAGCAGGTTGTGGAATGGGTTGGGTGGGGCAGGACGTAAGGAAAGGGGCGCCGGAAGCAGGTTGTGGAATGGGTTGGGTGGGGCAGGACGTAAGGAAAGGGGCGCCGGAAGCAGACTGTGGAATGGGTTGGGTGGGGCAGGACGTAAGGAAAGGGGCGCCGGAAGCAGACTGTGGAATGGGTTGGGTGGGGCAGGACGTAAGGAAAGGGGCGCCGGAAGCAGACTGTGGAATGGGTTGGGTGGGGCAGGACGTAAGGAAAGGGGCGCCGGAAGCAGACTGTGGAATGGGTTGGGTGGGGCAGGACGTAAGGAAAGGGGCGCCGGAAGCAGACTGTGGAATGGGTTGGGTGGGGCAGGACGTAAGGAAAGGGGCGCCGGAAGCAGACTGTGGAATGGGTTGGGTGGGGCAGGACGTAAGGAAAGGGGCGCCGGAAGCAGGTTGTGGAATGGGTTGGGTGGGGCAGGACGTAAGGAAAGGGGCGCCGGAAGCAGACTGTGGAATGGGTTGGGTGGGGCAGGACGTAAGGAAAGGGGCGCCGGAAGCAGGTTGTGGAATGGGTTGGGTGGGGCAGGACGTAAGGAAAGGGGCGCCGGAAGCAGACTGTGGAATGGGTTGGGTGGGGCAGGACGTAAGGAAAGGGGCGCCGGAAGCAGACTGTGGAATGGGTTGGGTGGGGCAGGACGTAAGGAAAGGGGCGCCGGAAGCAGGTTGTGGAATGGGTTGGGTGGGGCAGGACGTAAGGAAAGGGGCGCCGGAAGCAGACTTGGGGTGCAACAGAATTTGACAAAAGGCACAGGGAGCAGGTAGGGAGGGGGGCAGTACAAATGATAGGCCTCATTCATACTTGAACATCTAAGAACGACCATCATTTTAGCATCAGGATTTTAAAGAAATCGAAGTTAGTATAAAAAAAACTTTGCCCTTAAATCTCTCTCTCTCTCTCTCTCTCTCTCTCTCTCTCTCTCTCTCTCTCTCTCTCTCTCTCTCTCTCTCTCTCTCTCACTTTTTCGCTTGCTGGCTTGCACTATTTTTATTTTTAAAAAAATTTATTTGGGGGGAGGGGGGGGGGGGCTGGAAGACATGACTGCACCACTCCCTTCTCTGAGTCTTAGGCCTCCCTATTCATACGCCACTGTCACATAGTCACGCACATACACACACACGCGCGCGCGCCCACATATGCTTACCATTACAACACTCGTAGGCGCCACATGCTACTCCCACGCCGATGACAGCGGCGGCAATTAACACGGTGGCTAGAATTATCAACCCCACAAATCGCTTTTCACGGTGAGTTTCCGTTGCATCTGAATAAAACACACACACACACACACACACATTATTTTTTAAAAAATATACATTTTCCTATGGCAGTTTCTTTTCAACAGCTAACTAACTAACTAACTAACTAACCTACTAACTAACTAACTAAATAAATAAAACCGAATGTTCAAAATGTTTGAGCCTAATTATGAAGGGGTTAAGCTACATCAACAAAATTTGGCACGCATAATGTGCAACAGCATTTTGAATGATAGCATACACGCTTTGGAAGATGACATCATCAGGGTTGTGACGTCATTGCGCGTCATAGTGTCCTACCCTTGGCAACAGGGGGAAGTGAAGACATTTCAGAATCATCTATCTATATTAAATGAGCTAAGGATCGGAGGAGGGGTCCCTAAAAACTCTAGTACCGCGTAAATGTCGGACTTTCGCTTGCGATGCGGGTCAAGATTCGCGCTTCATCTATTCATTCCGCTAGGTCGTATTAAAAATGTTGCTTTTGAAAGTTGATTTTGAAGGCAAAATGTTGCTTGCGTGTCAATTGGCATTATTTTGAAGCTGTGTCATGAAGCTACCTTCGGAAAACACGAAGTTTGCCGAAGGTATTCAGGTCACATTTCAAGTTGGATATATACATCCAAAATAATTTATTTGGGTCGTCAGTAGTATAGAGCTCCCAATTTACATCAGATGTGGTTGTGTGGTTGTAATTTACATATTTAAGTATGCATGAATGAACACATTAACATAATGAGAGGGAATGTCGTCACATAATCGTCACGTGCTTCCGCCGCATCATTTCCGGTGATGACATCACTTCCGGGACTGCGCGCGCCTCTCACGCGTCATTTGCGGCGAGAACGAGACTTCCGAGACGAGAAACAACGAGAAAATTCAAAACAATTTTTTTCAAAAAGACGTTTCCTAGCGAGCGCAGAAGCAGCGGCGAGCGTTTCGAAATGATAGAGCCGAGACAACGCTATTCACAAAAAGCCGTGCGCACGCCCACTATCATTATAATCGACTAAGCGGTATAGTAATAGGCGGGGTGGGGGAAAACAAGCCGTGAAGTTGTTGTTTATGCGCAATCCTCTCATTTAAAAAGTGATCCCCGGTATAAACTTTAAAATAATAAACATGGACATCCGTTGGGGTCACCCGTTTACTTCCGTTATTAGCGGCCCGACGTTTAGCGGCAAAACGTATTTCGTAAAAAAGTTTATAAAATACGTTTCAGAAATGATGACCGTCATCCCGGAGGAAATTATATTTTGTTTCGAGGAGTATCAAAAAGCGTATGACGAATGAAAGGGGGTGACTTTCATAGAGGGATTGCCCGACAGCGATACATGGACAGGGAATCACGCGCGCTTGATCATTATCGATGACTTAATGGCTGAAACGGATGAACGTGTGACGAAATTGTTTACGAAAGAAAGTCATCATCGGAATATGAGCGTGATGTATATCGTTCAAAACCTCTTCGCTAAACGCAAAGAGCAGAGGACCATCAGTCTAAACGCTCATTACATGGTCTTATTGAAAAATCCGAGAGACGCTTCTCAAATTACTCATTTGGCTAAACAAATGTTTCCCGGGAATATTAAGTACATTCAAGAAGCGTTTAAAGATGCTACGTCCCAGGCCTTCGGGTATTTATTGATCGATTTGAAGCAAACCACGGCACATCATTTACGGCTAAGGACTAGTATATTTCCCGGAGAGCGCGTACGTACCGACATAAAAGTATGTCCGACAAAGTCAAGAAAAATTTAGAGCTGCTAAAATTGTTGTCTAAGTGCAAGCCTACCGTGGCTAAAGCGATCATAAAAGCGGCGGATAAAGAGCTGATTAACACTCTCGTGGAGTGTAGTCTGAATGTGCTGAAAGGGAACGTGCCTTTATCCAAATATCAGAAAAAACGGTTACAAAAATATAAAAACGTTTTAAGAATACTCGATACCAAAAACAAAATCTGTGAAGGCAAAAAGGAACGTGCTTCAAAAAGGAGGGGGCTTGTTTTCGGCGCTGTTAGGCCCTGTGATAGGTTTAGCTAGTCATCTATTTACGTAAGGGAAACGATGGCTTAACAAATGATGCTTGTGGATCCTAGAATGATGGAAATGTTGCAATCTATGCGTGCGTCACCGGTACCAGACCCATTGTCGAGTACAATATCTACATTGGATGGGGCTATGAAAGAAATATT
>CM065697.1:4654230-4656730 GCA_017654935.2 Phymorhynchus buccinoides
GGGGTATTATTGGAAAGACTGCTGGAACAGATGGGTTTTCAGGTTAGTTTTGAACGATGCTGAAGATTGACTATATCTGACAGCAGAAGGCAATGAATTCCAGAGTTTGACTGCTGATGATGTAAAAGCTCTACCACCGTGCCTATCACGTTTAAATTTTTGTATTCGAAAAATCCTATTGTCATTTGCTGAGCGGAGAGATCGAGATGGAACGTAAATTTCAAGAAACTCAGAGAGGTATTGCGGTGCTGTTCCCGATATGATCTGATAGCAGAGACAGGCAGCTTTGTAGTTTATTCTTTGTTGAACGGGTAGCCAATGTAACTCTTTAAGTAGAGGTGATGTGTGTTGAAGACGCTTGGCTTTGTAGACCATTCTAGCAGCAGAGTTTTGGAGTTGTTGTAAGGGTTTGAGAAGCGCCTGTGGGCAACCAAGTAGAAGGGAGTTGCAGTAATCTAATCTAGACAAAATGTATGAACTGACTAGCGTTTGGGTTGCCTCGGTCGTGAGAAAGCGGCGTATAGAGCTGATTCGTCTGTGTGCGATGTATGCAGCCTGGCAGATCTTAGTGATATGATGTTGCATGGAAAGGTCTTCATCCAAGAAAGCGCCAAGGTTGTGAACATGTTCAGAAAATTTGATGTTGAAATCTCCAAGGGCAATGGTGGAGGGCAGAGAGCTAGAGTCAACAGATGGGGGAAGCACTCTGAGTGCTTCAGTCTTGTCATCGTTTAGTTTAACCTTATTGTTTGACATCCATGTTTTCACTTCAGTGACACAGTCTTGAAGAGTGTGAATAAGCTGGTCGTGAGCTAGCGGTGAAGCACGATGATTGAGTTGAGTATCATCGGCATACATTTCATGACGGACAGAGTGTTTTGTTCGAGACGAGAAATAAGCATGTCATGATCGATTGTATCGAAGGCAGCCGAAAGATCAAGGAGTAGGAGAACCGAAACTTTGTCTTCGTCTAGAGAAAGAAGTAAATCGTTCAGAATTCGCAACAGGACTGTCTCTGTGCTGTGCCCTGGCCTATAGGCTGACTGATGGGGACTGAGAAGATTGTGGGTGGTCAGATGGGAGAAAAGTTGATGAAGCACAAGCCTTTCAAGAAGCTTAGAAAGATAAGGGAGATTTGAGATGGGTCGATAGTTTTTCAGTTCGTTGGGGTCAAGTTGGTGTTTTTTTAGCAGAGGTTTTACGATAGCAGTCTTGAATTCCGAGGGAAAGATACCGGAAGAGAGTGACTCGTTCATTATATTGGTTATTGTTGGCAGAACAAGATCGATGTGTTGAAACAGAAACTTGGTGGGAATAGGGTCTAAGTCACAGGTTTTGGGCGTGGTCCGTAGTATAAGTCGTTTAACAAAGTCCTGGGAAACAGGGGTGAAAGTTAGGAACGGGATACCTTCGAAAATGTTGGCAGGATTGTCCAACTGCTGGACACACTGAAAGCTATTACGGATAGCTATAATTTTATTCCTAAAGAAATCAGAAAACATGTGAGTTAGTAGACTTGCATCAGAAATGGTTGGAAAAACAGCAGGTTTGGTTTTGCCGAGCAGAAAGTTAATGTTGTTAAACAGCTGTTTACACGTATTCGAGCCAGTAACGAGCGAGGAGTAGAACGTGGTCTTAGCAGAATCAACTAATTGGGCTATCCTATCTATAGCAGCGCGGTGGATTTCTTTGTGTACTGTCAGCTGGGTTTTCATTTTCTGTTGTGGCTTTCCTGAAGAGCGATAATATCATTCTTTTCTTTTCTTAGAAGCTGAAAAATGCTGTACCTTTTCTTCTTGTTTTTGAGCCCACGTGCATTCAGTGTTAGAATTCGTAGCTTATCCATGGCAATGCATAGTCAAAGCTTGCGATTTCATGATCCACACAAAATAGAAAAGAAGAGAGAGGGGGGGGGGGGGGGGAGAAGGAAAGAAGGAAAGCCATTTCGTAGAGCCATAGCTGGTAACCGAGATTCGTTTCAGTCCGTGTTCATGCTACATTCGTAAGGGAAGAGGGTGTGGTGGGGGAAAGGGGGAGGCTAGGTTCCCGAATCAGCTGGTTCTGCCCTTTCGTTGTGCTGTTCTGGTTCGGTTCTGCATTCACGCATATCTTTTGAATCATGCTCGTTTCTTGGTGCCTTTTTGGCTGATACGTTGGGACTGCGCTGGGCAGACAGGGACCTGCTTCGCTTGCCTTTTGTGGGGGTGGTCGACCTGTGCTGCTGGCGTGAGGCAAACTTCAGGGTTGCTTGTTTACGCAGTGGTGGTGGTTCTTGGGGATTTCCCTTTTTGTCTTCCTTTGGCCTATCTTCAGTTGGCAGGGCTGCAGGGGATGGGGCGTGGGGTGGGTGAGGAGGCAGGGAGGGAGGGGTAGGAGGTTAGGATGGTTGGGCACAGGGAGAGGGGGGGAGCAAGGGAGCACTGGGGATCTCCCCGTTTGTGGCCAAACTGGTAGCAGGCACGGCAGCGCGGCGTTTCACTGCTGCAGCCACTGATGTGAT
>CM065697.1:4661730-4681730 GCA_017654935.2 Phymorhynchus buccinoides
TTGGGGTCCTGATGAAGGTAGGTAGGTAGATATAGGGCTATTTGTAGGCCTAGCGGCCCCTTTATACCCTGTCCTTCTTCTTCCGATTGGGGATGTTTATCCCGCCCCACGCCCAAAGTCTTCGTTTAGACTGCTAGGCACACAGGAGGAATGCTTTATGAGTTCGTGTCCATTCCAATTTCCATACCGGCACACACCGTCTACTCGTAGCGCTTCTGTATCATTTGTTTGGGATCCCTACCAGCAAAAATATATTGACCGACTGGAGAACATCCAAAGGCGTGCAGCTCGATTCATCACGCAAAACTACTGCTTCGAAGACTCTCCCCCCCTCCCCAGTCCCTCCCCTCCCCCCTCCTCTCCCCCCTCCATCCACTCCCCTCCCTCCCCCTCCCCTCCATCTCTCTCCTTCCCCCTCCCCCCCCCCGTTTTTCGGTTTAGCGTGGCATCATGCTAAGGACCCAATCAACAGGACCTGGCTAGCTGGGTCAGTCTAATTATAGGCTTTGTTTTACTACCTATGATATACATGTACGTATTGGCAGTTATTTGACCCCTCAGTTTGTGCAGACATGGATCATGTGACCCATTAAGTCTGTGATATAAGCATTATACTACTGTAACAGTACTTACACATTATTGACCCATTATTTTGGAAATTGATCCATCATTTTCTGTATTCAGGGGTCATAATGACACATGAACTTGATGATGTTTAAAAACAATTTGAAGCTCTGTTAAAAGCTTGTGTGGCAGACTTGGATGCCTACATGACACTTTTCATGTTCAACTAAGTTTAGTGGCATGGGTCTATTAGTAAACCATCAGTCGACATCCATTTCATTGTTCTGATTGGCTGTGTGATTGCACTGGACGCAGGGTAAGCTTATGTGTGCAGCAGCAATCAAATCATTATGTCATGTCACGACAGAAGTCGGTGCCTGACTTATTTGGAAAGCCAGCATGTAAATGCTTACTTTCAGTACTGTAAATATGCACAAAGCAGTTTTGCTAACAGCACTCAATGAGAAAAAAAAATCGATCACTTCACCACATGTGCTTTTGAAAATTGTGTCTGGCCAAACTTCTCTACTTGCAGTCTGTCATTAGTACTTACTGATTGCGGTCAAAATTCAATGGAATTTGCAATGAGGTGGGGTGTAGGTGGGGAAGTATTCAAATTGACAGTACTTGAAGAATGTTTTTAATGTTGTGGAATACATGTACCGTTATGTTCCATAGTCTATCAGTGCGTGTCTTCTGCTGTAATTTGTAGCAACACAATTCAGTGAGGACGGGTGCAAATGGTCCAAAGAGGAAATTGTTTTACTTCGTTCGTCACCGGCAATGATGTCCTGAGGCCCTGGTCATAGGCCTATTAAAGTTGAAAATATCATATTATGTTCTCCCCTGTTAGCACAAAATTAATGTCTGAATACATTTTTTGTGTGCTTATTTTTGTTATTTCTGTTTCAGGGGATGTCATGCTCGAGAATTGTAGTCAGTTTAACCAGTTACTGAAAATTTTAATCTGTAGACTTTGCGGTGGCTGACCTATCTGAATCTTAGTGCTTTAATTTTTGTTATATTAATTAAAGCTATAATTGTACCTATATAAAATATGTAAACTTTGGTACATGTATCGTGGAGGCATATGTAAACATGAACATATTTGTCAAATGGCAGTATTATATTTGTCATGAAAAATAAGTTTGCTAAAAAAACTATCAACCTAGAATCATTTCATATTAAGCAGGGTTGTAAACAAAGGTGGCTGTCTATTAAAAGTACAACTTCAGTTTTTTTACGGTTTTTTTATCCACAATATTGTGTTCTTGTATTTTTGCTCTAAGTCCATTTTTGGCCCCTGCCCCTTTTCCTCCAACCCCTACTCTATTGTTTAAGAGTAAAAGCCCATTGTGATGATAGATTAAAGGGATGGGAGTATGCCTAGGACGTGGTGTTAATTAGTGAGATGACCTTTGGCTCCCATTACCCAATTCCTGTAGTGTTAAGGGTAACACGCTGTCTGAATTTCAGACAGAGATCTAGGTTCAAATCCTGGCAGGAATCATAAGAGCGTGGCTATATCACTTTTCTTAAGATTTCTTTCATCACAAGTTTGGCTGTGTTTTCTACTCCCAATTCCATACCTAACTTTCTCTGACCACTCATATTCTTCACTGCCATTCAAAAAGCATTTTAAGTTCCTCTTGTGTTTCCCCACAAACATTACCTATGGTTAGTTGTTGTCGAAGGTGTGTGTGGGGGGGGGGGGGGAGTAGGATGTGGTGGAGAGGGATATATTTTTTTAAATGCTGACTGCTGTTGAAATAGGCTCACACAGAGACTCTTTTCAGCAATAAACAGAATCACTTCACATGTTACATTTTTCTTAGTATGCAGGATTTTATTGATGTCCTAATTCGAGCAAGTCATTCACATATCCTGGAACGTTCCAGTGTTAGTATATGTATAACTGCATTAACAGTATATCTATTCTAGCCAATGCCAACATAATAATAAATAATAATAATAATGAGGAAAATTTATATAGCGCCCATCCTACTATGTAGGCTACAAGGCGCTTTACACAACATTGAAATGGAATAAAAACATGAAACAAAATTCCTATAACATGAGCAGACAAAACAATACCGGTCAAACCTACATGAACGCACCACACACACACACACACAACACAAACATGCGCACGCACACATACACCACAGACACACGTGCGCGCACGCACGCACACATACACACACACACACGCGCGCGCGCGCACGCACACGCACACACGCACACGCACGCACACACGCACACACACACACACACACACACACACACACACACACACACACACACATACAGAGAGAGAACACGTGATGACACACATACACATAACAAGATGGACAAATAGAGTGGCTGGAAATACTTCTAAGTTTTAGATGTACTCTGCAGCTGCATTTTGAAGTAGTGGGTTTTCAGAGCAGATTTAAACGTTACAAAGCATTTGGCATGACAGAGACTGAAAGGGAGTGAGTTCCAGAGTGTACCAGCTGAAACTGAAAATGCTCTGGAGCCGTGTTGTTTCCGATAGTAAGAGGGATTTTGAAAAATACGGTCATCAGAGGAAGAACGAAGGCTACGGGCAGGAAGGTAGATCTGGAAAAGGTTGCAAAGATCTTTTGTAACGATTTTGTAGCAGAGGCAGGCAGATTTGTATTTGATTCGGTATTCGATTTTGAGCCAGTGTAGTTTCATTAAAAGATCTGATGTATGGTGCCGTATTGGTACTCTGAATACAAGGCGCGTGGCATAATTTTGAACACATTGAAGAGGTTGGAGAGAGGTTGTAGGAAGGCCTAGGAGGAGGGCATTGCAATAATCTAATCTAGACAGAAAACAGGAAGTGACAAGTGTCTTTGTGGCCTCTTCAGTCAGGAAGGGTCTAATTGAACTAATGCGACGGATTTCAAGAAAGCAGACTTGACAGATTTTTGGTAATGTGTTGTTTCAGAGATAGATCAGAGTCAATAATAATGAAGGCCGAGATCACGAACTCATGACATAAGCGTAATTTCGGTGGAACAAAGCTCTATAGAGGGTGGGAGATTTTGAGCATGATTTGGTCGAACAAACTGGATAGCCTCTGTTTTATCATCATTTAACTTAAGTTTGTTGGTTGACATCCAATGTTTGATGTCAGAGACACAGTCTTCAAGTGTTTGGACAAGTTGGTGGTAGTTTTCATGCATGTCAGAATGTTCGAGCTGGGTGTCGTCGGCGAAAAGTTCGTGCTGAACAGAATGTCTATTAGTTATCTTGGACAATGGTGTTGTGTACATGATAAAAAGTACAGGCCCAAGTACTGATCCCTGAGGAACGCCAAAATCAAGAGACATTTTAGATGACTGCATATTTTCAATGAGAACAAATTGCTTTCTATTGACAAAATATGATTTAAACCAATTTAGTACGGTGCCGCAAATGCCAAAGTCAGTTGTCAAGCGTGTCAGTAGAATGTCATGGTCTATCATGCCAAATGCTGCTGATAAATCAAGAAGAAGGAGAAAAGATATTTTGTCATCATCAAGGGAAGTCAGAATGTCATTTAAGATACTAATAAGAGCTGTTTCAGTACTGTGTCCAGCAGGGTAAGCATATTGATGGGGACTGAGAAGATTGTTCGTAACAAGGTGCTGAGATAGCTGATGAAAAACTACTTTCTCTCAGAATTTTGACAAGAAGGGAAGGTTAGAGATTGGCCAATAGCTTTTTAATTCATCTGGGTTCAGAGTATATTTTTTCAGGAGGGGTTTCACACTTGCATCTCTAAAATCATCAGGGACTGTACCACTTGACAAAGGACGTTTGAAAATATTTGTTATGACTGGTAACAGGGTATCAATGTTTTCATAGAGGAGGGATGTAGAAAAAGGGTCAAGTTCACAAGATTTTTTGGCCGTTTTTTTGAGAATCTCTTTCACGAACTGTGTTGTGACTGGTTCAAAGGCAGACAAAGTTGGACCAGAGTAGGCTGGGGATTCGTCTAGAGGCTGAGAAGAAGGAAAAGCATTTCGAATGGCTACTATTTTCTCTCGGAAAAAGTTAAGAAAGGCGTCAGGGAGGTTTTTAGGTTCTATATTTGAGGGAATACAGCAGCTTGTGTTTTGCCGAGGATTTGATTCATGTTTCGGTAGAGTTCTTTGCAAGTTTTGCTAGCGGAAATTGAATAGGAGAAAAACTGAGACTTAGCCCTTTGTACTAAGTCGGCAATTGTCCGTTTGATTGAGTTGTAGATCTGTTTGTGAACAGTCAGACCAGAGGAGAGCCAGCACCTTTCTGCTCTGCGGCGCTCGCGTTTGAACTCTGTGAGTTGGGGAGCGACTGTATTGTACCAAGGTGTGGCTCTCTCCGTCCTGACAGACACCTGATGGAGAGGGGCGTGCGTATCGAGCAGATTTTGCAGAGAAAAGTTTAAATCGGGAAGAGACATGTCAGGTGTTAAGGCAGTTTCTAAATCAACTTTCAAATTAGTCTTGTCAATCGTATGAAAAGAGCGGATGAATATTGTTGTGCGGCAACGGACAGGTTTGAGTAGACTTACTTTGCACAACACAGACACATGATCGGACGTAAGATCTTGACACACATTTGTAAACAAGACAAAATTTTCACAGCATGGGTACAAGACAAGATCAAGAATGTGACCATGCACATGAGTAGGTTCAGTGACAGATTGAACACAATTATACATGCTTACAATATCTCTAAATTTCATGGTGTTATTGTCCGTGACATTTTCATAGTGGATATTAAAGTCACCAGCAATGATCACTTTACCATATGGTGTGGCATAGTATGGTATGGTATGGTATGGTATGGTATGGTATGGTATGGTATGGCATGGTATGCCATGGTATGGTATGGTATTGTGTGGTATGGCATTGTGTGGTATGGTATGGTGTGGTATGATATAGTATGGTATGGCATAATATGGTATGGTATTGTGTGGCATGGTATGGCATGGCATGATATGGTATGGTATAATATGGTATGACATGGCGTGGTATGGTATGGTATGGTATGGTATGGTATGGCATGGCGTGGCATGGTATGCTAAGGTATGGTGTGGTCTGGTTTGGTGTGGTATGATATGGTATGGTATGGTGTAGTAAGGTATGTGTGGCATAGTGTGGTGTGGTATGATATGGTGTAGTATGGTATGGTGTAGTATGGTATGTGTGATACGATGTGGTGTGGTGTGTGTAGTGTGGTGTGGTGTGGCATGTGTTGTATGGTGTGGCATAGTATGGTATGGCATGGTATGGTATGGTATTATGTGGTGTGGTATGGTATGGCATAGCACGGTATGGTATGGCATGGTATGGTGTGGTGTGGTATGGTATGGTATGATATGGTAGGTTATTTTGTGGTATGGTATGGCATTGTGCGGCATGGTATGGTATGGTATGGTATGGTATGGTATGGTATGGTATGGTATGGTATGGTATGGTGTGGTATGGTATGGTATGGTGTGGTATGGTATGGTATGGTATGCTATGGTATGGTATGGTATGGTATGGTATGGTATGGTATGGTGTGGTGTGGTGTGGTGCGGTGTGGTATGGTATGGTGTGGTATGATATGGTATGGTATGGTATGGTGTGGTATGGTGTGGTGTGGTGTGGTATGGTATGGTGTGGTATGGTATGGTATGGTATGGTATGGTGTATGGTGTGGTATGGTATGGTAAGGTATGGCATGGTGTGGTATGGTATGGTGTGGTATGATATGGTAGGGTATGGTGTGGTATGGTATTCTATGGTATGGCATGGTGTGGTGTGGTATGGCATAGTATATGTGGCATGGTGTGGCATGGTGTGGCATGGTGTGGTATGGTATTCTATGGTATGGTATGGTATGGTATGGCATGGTATGGTATGGTGTGGTATTGCATAATATGGTATGGCGTGGTGTGGTATGGCATAGTATGTGTGGCATGGTGTGGCGTGGTATAGTGTGGTATGGTCGCGCACGCACACTCACACACACACATACACACACACACACACACACACACACACACACACACACACACACACACTCACACACACACGCGCGCGCGCGCGCACACGCACACGCACACACACACACACACACACACGCACGCACGCACGCACGCACACACACACACACACTCTCTCTCTCTCTCTCTCTCTCTCTCTCTCTCTCTCTCTCTCTCTCTCTCTCTCTCTCTCTCTCTCTCTCTCTCTCTCAATAGTGTTATTTCAATGCGTTATATTATTAGGCTAATGTTTAGTAGTTTGGAATGTTTTGTTTTGCATGTTGAGTTATTTTTTGAGTTGCTTTCGTATTACTTTTCATTCTGAGGACAGGATGAAAAAAAGCTATCAAGCTTACTCCTTTATCCTCAATAAAGATCATTTTGACTTGACTTGACTTGACTTGACACACACACGCACGCACACACACACACGCGCACATATACACAAGCACACACACACACGCACACACACACAGGCACGCACGCACGCACGCACACACGCTCACGCACGCACGCACGCACACACACACACACACACACACACACACACACACACACCAAAGAGGCACATAGGCATTGTACTCTGCAACTTGGAGCAATAAATGACATGGTGCCAAAATGACAACCAATGTGTATGAATGAATATTCAAAATGATTACCTTAGCCGACCCTAGGTTTTAATAAAATATGCTTTGAGCTTTTCACAGAAACAAACAGGTGAACAATAAAGCATACACCAATTAACTACATATTACAGCAAACGTGAAGAAAACGGAGAAAATGTAAATAGAACAAAACAAACACTCGCACGTTATTATGTTTGGAATTATCTTTTGATTTTTTCCCCTTTTTGCTGTTTGAGGGGATCATTTGGAAATGTTGGTACCGATTCAAGGGGCAGTAACCAATTAAAATAATAAAATTTGTATAAGGCGTGAATTAGTGTATGTGTGTGTGTGTGTGTGTGTGTGTGTATATGTGTGTGTGTGTGTGTGCGTGTGCGTGTGCGTGTGTGTGTGCGTGTGCGTGCGTGCGTGCGTATGCGCGTGTGCGTGTGCATGCGTACGTACGTGCGTGCGTGCGTGCGTGTGTGTGTGTCTACCTAAAGTGTTTGACATTTTGTTTTTACTGATATTAGTTCAACGATAAGAGTGGGCGGGGGGGAAGGGGTAAAGTTGTTAAGTAAATAGAAGAGCTATGGTACAATTTAATTATCACTATTGTTTTTAGTAATTCTGCGACTTCTAGGGAAAAGGATAACAGTGTATATATTAGTTTAGTTTAGTATTAGTTTTAAGGTTAAGGTGTCTGTTGCCTCTAGGATCCCCCCCCCCCCCCCCCCCAACTTTAGCCCCACCTTTAGTTGTGGAAAGGATATTGAAATAAACAATTATGGTTTCAGCACTGACGTTAGTTCCTGACGTGTGTTCCTTATGTGAGTTCCTAACGCTTGTTCCTGATGTGAGTTCCGTTTGAGTTGGGTCTCCTGTTGGGTCCTTGCGACTTGGACCACCTTTGAGGCGACGGATGTTCGGCATTGGGCCTGGACTCCAGCGTGGGTTTTCTCTGTGGGCCGTTCTTGAGGATGTCATCTTTGGGCATCTTTTTCGCTCAGCTCAATACATCTGTATCGTTAAAAATTCTGGACTTTCCTGGAGTTGCACTGCCCCCCAGGCATTGCCTCCAGGGTCGTGCCAATCGTCTTTATGCCTACTAATGTCCCATATGTGTCTGTTGGAGACCAGAGGACGATAAGTGGATTTTAAGTCATTCGCTCATCGCCAGGGACATCCCCATGAGTCAACGGACAGGTGTTTCTTTGCTTGCAGGAATATGTAGGGTGTGAGTGTGAGAGAAGACTGAGTGAGGCGACTAATGCATGACATGTATTATGTAGGTGTTGCATAGGTATTTTCTCTTGCTTATCGTTAGTTGAATCATCTTTGTTCTGTCAAGTCACTTTTCCTTTCCCTTCTTTCCCAGGTTGTCCTTTTAGCTGGGTTCTATAAGGCTTGTGATGAGGGGTTAGCTTGGGTATCTTTGGGAAGGTTAACTAATTCCGGACGAATTACGAGTATATTCGGAACAGGAAAACGTATGTCCGGGCCTACATAGGAGTATTCTTGGAACAGCGATGTCTTAGTCTAAAACCTGTCTAAATCCATGTTGTTGTTTTTCAATCCAAAGCACGTGTTTCGAGCTTCTTCTTCTTTCTCATTCCAACCACCATCATCAAGTTGATGGCTTTGTTGGGCTACATCCCTTCATTACTGTTCCAGCTTTCGGTTTACTAGTTTTGTACTTCTATCTTAATTTTTAATGTTACAAATGTCCCCCAAATCGGCCCTACACGAGCCTCAGGAAAGACTCCAAATGTTTTCATTGATGCAAGTAATCACGATTACAAAGCGAACAATAAACTTGCATCAATCAGTAATGTTGTCAAAACTGAATCATTAACATTATTAGTTTTGTTGCGCTTCTTATCACATTGTTGTCTAGATAGCCCCAGGCCAGTAATGGAGTTTACCTAAGGCAGTGAAGTCCTGAAGGGGTTAAAATAATAGTAGTATTGTTTACGAATTGGACTGTAGAGGGGAAGTATTGTTTTTGATCTTGTTGATTTGTTGCTCCTTTTGCTACAGTCCCAGTCCACATATTTGTGTCGTTTCCGGTTATGCTTCTCTTGTAATCAAGTCCTAACTTTCAGACAAGATTGTGAAAAGTTTGGGGTCTGTTAATATCAGTTGGAGCTTCAATAATGACGTCATATCAGTCTACTTTCATGACGTCATTTCTTAAACCCTGTCATTCTGTAGATTTTCTTCCAGGGCAGTGGAAATAACGTGAGTCGCAGAGACAGTCATTTTTCAGTAGACTCAAAAGAATGATTTATCATCTACATAGAAATGCAGTGAAAGTATTTAATACAGCCAAATAATGGGAAATAGGCCTTACAACAGTGTTCAGTTTGATTTTTTGTTCTTCAACACATGATGAAGGTGAATGCATGCCCCTCATTAGCACAAGGAAACTTCTACCATAGAAATAGATAGTTCAAATGTCAAACTTGTACAAAAACTTTCTAGAGGGTCTGTGACATGCATAACCTACATTTCTTGAAATTGCAAGGCAAAACAATTTTTTAGTCAAGCGTCAGAAAAATTCCCAAATAGCAATGGTTCCAAAGGTGATCAGTTTGAAAGAACATGGTTATGAAGGAGATCAACGGAAATAAACGGCTAGTATATGTCAAGGGTGAGAAGTGGTAAAGTGTGGAAGGAGGATGGGACCAAGTAACCTTTACTGATGAAACCAAGATAAAAGTTGACAACATTCAGCATGGGTGTGTCAGGAGAAAAGTCGATAAAGAAGTCTTACTGCACACGTCAAGCCATATCCTAACCAAGTGGAAATTTTGCAGCTCTGGTAAGCTGTTTTCTAGCCCATTCATAGATCCAATTGTGTTTGTTGATTAAAATATGAACAATGGGCTGTGTATCTGCATGCTGGATGAAAACCTGAATCTTTCTGTATGTCCCCACAGACTTGGTCAATATCCAATAATCAAAAATGACACTAGCCCACTTTATGAAGCGTTTGCAGTCACGAAAGGGAATTGAAGCAATGACGACATCCCTGTGACTCACATAGAGACCAGATCTAAAGTTTATCCAAAACGGTTGACTTCTGTTGAAACGAAAACAGTGAGGGGGCTGTGTTTAAATGATCAAAATGTAGGACTGTCTCTGATTTTTACAGGGTGTACACGCTGACGTCATTATGACGTCATCATAGCCACCTAAAACATAATTCTTAGAAGATCCGCGGTGTATAGACAGTAAAATATCATCACCCCAAATGATAAAGCAATCAAGCAATTAACTGATTTTCTGTGATTTTGTAAAGTACACTCATGATTTTGTGCAATCCGATATATTAATTTGATATATTATGGTATCCAATTTTACATTGGCAAGATCTGAGAGGAAATCTTGTTCGTGGAAGTTTTTGAAGCTTCTGTACTATATAATCTTGTGTCCTACCTCAGGAATTTTTATGTGTGTTTTGTACCAGGTAAGACATATGACATTGCACTGTACCGCCAAGCATTCCTTAAATATATTAATTATTTTTATGTAACTATATTAATTTCGTAATCTTTGCTATCGGCTCTGTATGAATGACAGACCATGACTCTCAAAATAGAAGGCTTTTGTAGTTGATCCAAGCACTAAAGCCAAAGGGATTGGTTGGTCTTTGGGGACCTTCCCAAAAAACGCATGCATACAGAGAGAGAGAGAGAGAGAGAGAGAGAGAGAGAGAGAGAGAGAGAGAGAGAGAGAGAGAGAGAGAGAGAGAGAAAGAGAAAGAGAGAGAGAGACAGAGAGAGACAGAGAGTGATAGGGAGAGATAGACAGATACGTGATGGTATTATTCAAATTGTGGGAGAGAAACTTTACCCGGGGACATTTTGTCAGCGATTGGTCGGGCGGTTCAGCGGACTTTGCACCGGCTGTGGACAGCCAACACACCACAAACAGCAACAGCTGCAACTGCTGCTGTCTTCCTGCAACAGATAGACTTTCCATGATATTGCTTGGAAAACGAATGCTAATGGTCAGGTAGTATTAAAACCCCTTTCAATGCCAGCCATTTGGCAGCTAAAAACGTCTGTCAAACTTACCAGGGAATATAAAACATAGCATCCGCAATATTGTGGATTCCTTTATAGCATGCATAGCATTAGGCGTATCCTTATCTTCCAATATTAAGAACAAAAGGTCTTTGGACAGCAGACCCTGATTAAATGCATTTTAGTGATATGGGTGTTAAATCAGTGTGGTGCCAAAAGGCGACTATGGTGGCAAAATGATTGCTACTACTACTACTACTACTACTACTACTACTACTACTACTACTACTACTACTACTACTACTACTACTACTACTACTACTACTGCTGCTGCTGCTGCTGCTGCTACTACTACTACTACTACTACTACTACTACTACTACTACTACTACTACTACTACTACTACTACTACTACTACTACTACTACTACTACTACTACTACTACTACTACTACTACTACTACTACTACTACTACTACTACTACTACTACTACTACTACTACTACTACTACTACTACTACTACTACTACTACTACTACTACCGCCACAACTACTACCACTACTACTACTACTACTACTACTACTACAGCTACTACTACTACTACTACTACTACTGCTGCTGCTGTTGCTACTGTGCTGCTGCTGCTGCTACTACTACTACTACTACTACTACTACTACTACTACTACTACTACTACTACTACTACTACTACTACTACTACTACAACTACAACTACTACTACTACTACTACTAACTACTACTACTACTACTACTACTACTACTACTACTACTACTACTACTACTACTACTACTACTACTACTACTACTACTACTACTACTACTACTACTACTACTACTACTACTACTACTACTACTACCACGCCACTACAACTACTACTACTACTACTACTACTAATAATAATAATAAATGGGAATTTATATAGCGCTCTTTCTCACATGAGCTCAGTGCGCTTTACATATAACAAGAACATTAAAGGCAAACAAATAATTAATATTAGAAAGTAAAATAAGCACGACTACACACAACGTTCTCTTACTTCCTTACTCACACACACACACACACCACTACACACACACACACACACACACACACAACACACACACACACACACACACACACACACACACACACACACACACACACACACATGCTGCGCACACGCACACGCACGCTCGCACACAATTAATTATACAAGTAAAATAGTTACAACATGAACATTCTAAGAAGAAACATAGAGACCACATTCACATTCCCAATGACTAGTAATACTATTACTACTACTACTACTACTACTACTACTACTACTACTACTACTACTACTACTACTACTACTACTACTACTACAATTGATCATATTGAAAAGGTTAGAAATATACCCAAGGAATAATTATGTACGTCCATACTTTTGAGGTCACGTGATATGTGTCTTTACCGCACGAAACAGCATTCAGATTGCTCTGAAAGAAGGAACACTGGGAAACTGTAATACGGAATTTTATTAAGAAATAAAAGAGGAATAGGTTATGACGTTAGATTGACATTCGATCAACTGAAAACCGAAAATCCATGTTGAAAGCCCTCACACTACAATCCTCCTTCAGGAGACAAGTCAGGTCCACATAACATAAAGCCAGATCAGTGTTCAGGATCTAAGCATTTAACCCTTTCACCGCCAACGTCGCATTTTTGCACCACAATGATTTAACACCCATGTCACAAAAAGGCCTCAAATCTGTCTGTTATCCAAAGACCCTTTTCTTTTAATTTTGGGAGGTAAGGATAGGCCTTACTTTACATATGTCATAGAGGAATCCCCAATATTACAGACATATTTTTGTCTCTACCCAGGTAAGTTTTATGGAAATGTTTTGCTGAAAGGGTTAAGAGTTTAAAATGCTAGTGTTCAAATCAGAAATTAGATCATTGTCATTTACTTCGAAGTAAACGAAAAAAGTACAAAGATAAAAACAAACCTAAGCAAAAACAGCCTGAGCCGGAGTTTAAAGCAGGAAGGAAGACACTTCCCTGGATGTAATCTGAAGGGCTCCACAATCGAAAGGCACTGATAAAACACAAGGCTTGTTTTATGTTAAAACTATGTAAGTACAATATTCACTTAAATGAAATAAGTTTGCTTCTTTGCTTATTAGTTTGTTTGATTCATACATACCCAAATCAGACACATGAAGAATCTACTCCGTTCGTTCAGAAAACCAAACAATGATGAAAATGTCCACTTTAAGGACAACCGGCCAAATCCGTAAGAAAAATGATTATAATTATGATTGACTGTTTGTGGCATTCTCACAAATATTACAGCCCTCAAAATTGGATGCTGAATGTAGACGTATTTATGCATTTTACAAATAATCTTAGAAGCTAGCTAATGAAATGACAAGGTACATGGGCTACATTACTATTGTGTGAGTTACACCGCATCAAGGTATCGATCAATAAAATGAGCGGACAAGGTGACAAAAACACAAAACACAAATTATCAGCAAATTGTTGAGGGTATTTTAATTAACATTTTTTGAACTCTGACAAACCAGATTTTTAAATTCAAAAGGATTAAACCTATTGTTAAAAATGGGAGCAGTAAATTAAAAATATGTTATGGTACACTTTCAGTCTGTTTTCTGTCTTTTGGTCCCTCGTTTAGATTAACAAATGTAATGAATGGGTTCGATTCATAATAGATAATGAAGTAAAGTATTGTTTCCTACTGTTTCGTATTTTGTAAGTGATTCGGTGTTATTGCTTAACAAAAGATTAATATCTGTGTTAATTTCATTGCCTACAACTATAATAAAATAATTATAAAGAAAAATAGATAACAATCGGCACTCTGATTTAGATGAAAGAAATCCTTTCTAATATGCTTGTTTTTCACTTTCGCTGTTTTGGTATCAAAGAAAACTAAAATAAGAAACAGAAAACGTGTATCTGAACATAGTGTCTTTGTAATTGTGTTTGCACACAAGTGTATGTATACAATCGTGCATGTGTGTGTGCGCGCGCGTGTGCATATGTCTATGTGTGCGCGCGCGCGTGCGAGTGTGTGTGTATGTGTGTAAGTCAAAGTCAAAATTTTATTTCCAGATGGACATCGAATAAGCATTACGTTATGCTTTTATACGTCAAGCCATCCATAACAAAACATAAATCATATAATAAACAAGCAGAATATGAAAATTCACAAGCTACACACACTAACCTGTACATACACGCACGCACGCACGCACGCACGCACACGCACACGCACACGCACGCACGCACGCACGCACGCACGCACGCACGCACACGCACACGCACACACGCACACACACACACACACACACACACACATACATACACACACACACGCACACACACACACACACACACACACACACACACACACACACACACACACACACACACACACACACACACACACACACACACACGCACGCACGCACGCACACGATGTTGAATATACAACATCTCTTGTGACAAATATTTCCAAGAAATTAATTCAACTAAGTAAAATAAAATATTTCTTAGATAAAACCAAATTATCACCACGATTTATTGATAGGTATTGTGATGCATGTGTCACGCGTGCCCCATTTTCTCCTCTACGCACCGCCCCCCCCCCCCTCCCCCCCCCCCCCCCCCCACCCCCCCCCCCCCCCCCCCCCCCTCTTTGCTATGTTCATCCCTCCACTCATTTGATATAAAAATACGATTTTAAGTTCATGGAAAACTAAATACATAGTAACTAACTGTCTTTGCACTAATTATCATTTCATCTATCATACAAAATAAAGCAAAAAACTATACAAAACAAAACAAATATGCAAATAAAAGAACAAAGTCAGACACCTTATCACCAATAGGGGACTACGATCACGCACTTTTGTTTGGTATTAAAATATTATAAACTTATTAACATGTAAAACACCCGATACACTTTAGTAGTACATTGTAGTTATAGACAACCAGATATTTTTTAAAGTATAGCTTTGACAAATTGAAGCATACATTCGTTGAAAAATGGTTGTAACGAAACATGGGTACAGTGGAATATAAACACATTCAAGTTTTAATATATCAGACTTTATGCATAATAAAACTAAAGTATTTTAAAACATAGACATCCTGGAAAATAGGTTTTGTAAAAGATAGCAGCTATTCCAAAGTCAATTTTTTATTTCAACACATATGTGCAAAATATACATTGTAAGATAGAACTTTTTAATATGAATCCAACGGTATCCATGTTTTTCCTCTAAGACAATTAGATAATCAGTTATGATTTTTTGAATATTTAATTTTTACGCTCTTTTTGTGTCATATTGCAAATTCGTGTATTGTTCAACTTTAAAGATCATCATATTAAAACTGATTAGGCCAATATAAACAAGTGCAGTTTCTCCAAGACAATAAGTATGTGGACTACATGCTTGATTTATTACAGAAGCCTGTTCCATTCCCAAGTGCCTCAAAATCACTTGGGAAGTTGGTAAAAATAGCGTTTTTGTGTGTACAGAATGATAACATGAAATTTGTAAATAGGCTAATTTCATATCTTTGGTCATAATTGACCTACAGAACTGGTTTGGGTATCATTGGAATCAGAACGACAAGCTCCTTCTAATTATTGTACTTTCTAGTCTCGAAAAAAACCTTTTTTAAACATTAAAATATGAACTTTTTTACTTTGCTATATTGTGAGACCTGTTATACAGAATTATTTCGAAATTTGTCTGATGGTACATTGCGTTAGTCTGACATGCCCAGTTGGTAGCTATTGGTACCTATTGCCTTACTGACCTTGACCTTGACTTTGACCTTGAAAACTTACATTTTTGTCTTTCCGATATCTTGCAGTGTACTGTACAGAATTAGTTCAAATTTCGTTGGGCAGTTTATTACTAGAAGCTGATATGCCCAGCTAGGTAATCATTAGTAACTATTGGTAACTTTTATTTTATTGACCTTTGACCTTGAAAGTTTTTGTTTTTTTCCTTTACAATATCTTGCGATCTACTGTGCAGAATTACTTCAAATTTTGTATCGTGATACATTGCTTAAAACTGGCATGCCAAACTGGGTAACTAGTGCCATGTATTGACTTTGACCTTGAAAGGTCAATGTTTTGCTTTTACAATATTTTGTAATCTACTGTACATAATCACTTACAGTTTTGTAAGGTAGTATATTGCCTAAAGCTGACTTACCCAACTGGATAACCATTGCTAACTATTTCAATGTTGACCTTGACCTTTGACCTTGAAAGGTCAATTTTAGTCTTTGCAATAATCTTGTGATCTACTGTACAGAATAATTTCAAATTTTGTAGAGTGATATAATTATTGCTTAAAACTGACATGCCCAACTGGGTAACTAGTGACATGTATTGACTTTGACCTTGAGAGGTCCATTTTTTTGCTTTTACAATATATTAATGTGATATACTGTACAGAATCAGCTACAATTTTGTGCAACATATTACTTAAAAGCTGGTAAGATGATACATTAGCTTTAAGTAATATGTTAGACTCTTAACTACGTGTACGTACATCAGGGCTCCCAGGGGGTCTATGAAGCACTAACATTCTCAAGGACCCTCTAAGAGAATGTGCAGGGGGTCCCAGAGATGCACTAGAAAAATTCTTTTTAACATTTGCAATGCCACTGGGACCCTCTATCCTGCCTCTAGGACCCTCTATACAGTAAGTGAAGTTCCTGTGACCCCTTGTTTTGCGGGACGATTGGGAGCCCTGGTACATTGACCTTGATAACCTTGACCGTTGGCCTTGTTTGTTTCTTTGCCTGCCAAAAAACAATTCACGTCAACTGCTTATTAACCTTGACGTTTGACTTTGAATGTACACGCTTTTTGTCATGCATCAACAGAAAATATCAGCTACAGTTACTATACAAGCAACTAGAATTCTGTCTAGCAGTTTCCAAGAAGAGTAAGATAATCAATGTTCGAATCAACTATTCTAAAGACTTCACTTAGCTCCACGTTACTTTCAATTTCTTTTTATTAGCTTAGCGTTTTTGGTTGGACGGGCCCTCACAAAAAGCTCAAAATCACAGCTCCGACCCTTACATAAAAAAGCTACCAAAAGAACATTGAAACCTGGCATAGAGAGCTGGAACTTTGCATAGCAAAAGGAAAGGTGTTCTTCACAGGAATGCAAAAGTTTGAAGTTTGTGAACTTTCTTGTTTCTGTTTTATTGACACGTTGCCAAACTGTAATGAACAACCCACGTAATTATTGTCATTTGTCACGGGCCCAAACAAATCAGAGTTTACGTAAACGTAGAATTTAAGAGCAGATATGCATCATTATGAAAGCATGTTGCAATCATTCTTTGAGTGCATCTGTCCTAGCCAAATAAGCTTTATACGCATACATGTATTTACATAGCCTAGGTTATGATTTTCATTAGACAGAAGCAATGGAGAGAGAGAGAGAGAGAGAGAGAGAGAGAGAGAGAGAGAGAGAGAGAGAGAGAGAGAGAGAGAGAGAGAGAGAGAGAGAGAGAGAGAGAGAGAGAGAGAGAGAGAGTTTGAGAAACGATACTTTATTCAAGTAAAGTCCATAAGCCCTATTTGAAGAGGATAATACACAAAACAAAGAGAGAGAGAGGTGGGGGTGGGGAGTGGGGGGGGGGGGGTGGGTATAGACAGACAGCACACACAGAGCGAAAGAGAGACCTGGGAAGGAGTGGGGAGATGTGGGTATAGGCCTAACTATAAGAACTTTTATTTGGAAGTGATTGACTAATTTTGTTTCCATGAATGTTCTTTCTATGCGTGTGCATGTTTGTCTCCGTATGTGTGTACGCATGCATGCAAAAAAGCATGTAAAAGTGCACACACACACATACATTAATGTTTTGAGTGTGCACGCGTGTGAGTATGTGTGTTCGTGCGTGCGTGCGCGCGTGTCTAAAGCATTTCTTGAGACAAAAGAATAAAAATAGGGCTATACAAGTCAGGCTAGAAATGATAGTATTTGAAAAAAATAATTATCGCTTTTATTAATACTTGAGCAGAACTAGGTTTACATAGGCCTATTTGTAAGCATTAATATAGGCCTAATGATCGACAGATCGACTGTTTACTTTTTTGGTTTGAGCTGCCATTTTGCACATACAAACACGCGCGCGCAAGCGCGCGTGTTTGTGTGCATGAGTGCATGGGGGTGTGGCTATATTGCATGGCTATATTGATATTCAAAATTGGATGGTTCAAAATAAACTTCAATTAAATGGTGAAAAAAAACCGAAGCAATGCTTGTAGGAACAAAAAACAAACTAGCCTCTGTTTCCATAGAGTCAATCCAACTGGGTAACAATATAATTCCCCTCTCAGACTCTGTCAAAAACTTAGGTGTGCTCGTCTTGTCCTTAGGAAGAAAAAGTTTGATCACGTTAGCCCTCTTCTCCGTTCTTTGCACTGGCTTCCTGTCGCAGACAGAATTGAGTATAAATTAAACACCCTTTGCTATAAATCTATCCATAAAGCTGCTCCATCTTACCTCTGCGACAATATTTCCATCTATACGCCAGCTCGCACTTTACGTTCAGTTTCTGACCCGCTTTCTCTCCAGATCCCTAGGTATAAGCTTTCAACTGTTGGTCGGCGCTCTTTTGCTGTCTCAGGACCGACATCTTGGAACAAACTTCCTCTTTCCCTCCGTCAGCGATCGACCCTCTCAGCCTTCAAATCTAACCTCAAAACCCACCTGTTCCCCCGTAATTGAGGCTCCACTCTCTTTCTCTTCTCTCTCTCTTGCCTTTAGGTCTGTTTCTGCTGTATACCATTTATGTCAAACGTGTGTGCTCGCTTTGTATTGCATTTTTGTTTGAATGCGTTATGAATGCTAACGTGTGTGTGCGCTTTGATTTGATTTATATCAAGATTCAGCGCCGTATAAATACCGTATGTTGTTGTTGTGTGGGTGTGTATGCGTGTGCGCGCGCGTGTGTGTCTGTGTGTGTGTGCGTATTTGCATATATTGATAGAGAGAAAGAGGGGGTGGGGGGTAAGGACAATATATAGAGAGAGTATGAGGTCAGGCATTTAGGGGGATTTCTTAGCCACACGTACCCATTGGATTTTCTGGGAGAGCTCTTCCTTGTGTTTAAAAAAACTGTAGGCCCTAAATGGATCTCCAGCAACCCAGCCGGTACAAAATACCGGTACGTCGAAAAAATACTGGTATAATACCGGTACACATACCCAACACTAATTATAATACTGTCTGAATCACTTTTAGTGGAAGGACGTTAAACTGAAGAACAAGAACAACACACGCACATGCAAACACACGCACAGTCACGCACGCACTCACACACATACACGCGCGCACGCACGCACGCACGCACACGCACACACACACACTCTCTCTCTCTCTCTCTCTCTCTCTCTCTCTCTCTCTCTCTCTCTCTCTCTCTCACACACACAGAGAGAGAGAGAGAGAGAGAGAGAGAGAGAGAGAGAGAGAGAGAGAGAGAGAGAGATGAGAGAGAGAGAGAGAGAGAGAGAGAGGAGAGAGAGAGAGAGAGAGAGAGAGTCTGTCTACCGGTCTCTTTAACAAGCTCGCGCACAGCACTCTCATTGCCACCGGCACCACCCATCATGAGACAGAGTATGTGTAGGCCTGTCCCATGTACATGTACACACAGGCCTACACATACTCTGTCTCTATCGGTCTGTCTGGCCCTGGCAAACACATATACACACGCATGAACATGCACGCA
>CM065697.1:4682230-4687230 GCA_017654935.2 Phymorhynchus buccinoides
TTTTTTGTTTTTTTTTTTTTTTTTGTTTTTTTTTTTTTTTTTGGTTTTTTCTTTTTTGTTTTTTTTTGTTTTTTTTGTGTTTTTTTATTTTTTTTATTTCTTGTCCTTTTTTTTTTTTTTTTTTTTTAATTTGGGTGTTTTTTTTTTTTTTTTTTTGTTTCATGTTTTTTTTTTTTTTTTTTTTTTTTTTTTTTTTTTTTTTTTTTTTTTTGGTTTTTTATTTTTTTGTTTTTTTTTTGTTTTTTCTTTTTATATTATAAAATTTTTCAATTCTGTGAACACATGCATCACAATACCTATCATCAATCGTGGTGATAATTTGGTTTTATCTAAGAAATATTTTATTTTACTTAGTTGAGTTAATTTCTTGGAAATATTTGTCACAAGAGATGTTGTATATTCAACATCGTGTGCGTGCGTGCGTGCGCTTGTTTATGTGTGTGTAGTGTGTGTGTGTGTTGTGTGTGTGTGTGTGGTGTGTGTTGTGGGTGTGTGTAATGTGTTGTGTGTGTTACGTGCGTTTGCGTATGTATGTATGTGTATGGGTGTGTGTTGTGTGCGTGTGTGCGTGTGCGTGGTGGCGTGCGTGCGTGCAGTGCGTGCAGTGCGTGCGTGTGGTGTACGTGTGCGTGCGTGCATTTGTGTGTGTGCGTGCGTGCGTGTATGTACAGGTTAGTGTGTGTAGCTTGTGAATTTTCATGTTCTGATAGTTTATTATGTGATTTATGTTTTGTTATGGATGGCTTAATGTATAAAAGCATAATGTAATGCTTATTCAATGTCCATCTTTTAAATAAAATTTTGACTTTGACTTTAACACATACACACACACTCGCACGCGCGCGCGCACACAGAGACACGCACGCGCGCGCGCGCACGCACAAAGAAGATTGTATACATACACTTGTGTGCAAACACAATTACAAAGACACTATGTTCAGATACACGTTTTCTGTTTCTTATTTTAGTTTTCTTTGATACCAAAACAGCGAAAGTGAAAAACAAGCATATTAGAAAGGATTTCTTTCATCTAAATCAGAGTGCCGATTGTTATCTATTTTTCTTTATAATTATTTTATTATAGTTGTAGGCAATGAAATTAACACAGATATTAATCTTTTGTTAAGCAATAACACCGAATCACTTACAAAATACGAAACAGTAGGAAACAATACTTTACTTCATTATCTATTATGAATCGAACCCATTCATTACATTTGTTAATCTAAACGAGGGACCAAAAGACAGAAAACAGACTGAAAGTGTACCATAACATATTTTTAATTTACTGCTCCCATTTTTAACAATAGGTTTAATCCTTTTGAATTTAAAAATCTGGTTTGTCAGAGTTCAAAAAATGTTAATTAAAATACCCTCAACAATTTGCTGATAATTTGTGTTTTGTGTTTTTGTCACCTTGTCCGCTCATTTTATTGATCGATACCTTGATGCGGTGTAACTCACACAATAGTAATGTAGCCCATGTACCTTGTCATTTCATTAGCTAGCTTCTAAGATTATTAGTAAAATGCATAAATACGTCTACATTCAGCATCCAATTTTGAGGGCTGTAATATTTGTGAGAATGCCACAAACAGTCAATCATAATTATAATCATTTTTCTTACGGATTTGGCCGGTTGTCCTTAAAGTGGACATTTTCATCATTGTTTGGTTTTCTGAACGAACGGAGTAGATTCTTCATGTGTCTGATTTGGGTATGTATGAATCAAACAAACTAATAAGCAAAGAAGCAAACTTATTTCATTTAAGTGAATATTGTACTTACATAGTTTTAACATAAAACAAGCCTCGTGTTTTATCAGTGCCTTTCGATTGTGGAGCCCTTCAGATTACATCCAGGGAAGTGTCTTCCTTCCTGCTTTAAACTCCGGCTCAGGCTGTTTTTGCTTAGGTTTGTTTTTATCTTTGTACTTTTATCGTTTGACTTTCGAAGTAAATGACAATGATTTTTCTTTTAAATTCTTTTTTTTCTTCTGTTTGAACACTAGCATTTTAAAGCTACCTTAACACCTGTTCAAGCAACATATTTCCATAAAGACTTAGGCGGCTGGGGGAGCAGACAAAAAATATGTCTGTAATATTGGGCATTCCTATGTAAGATATTTAAAGTAAGGCCCAACCTTACCTCACAAGATTAAGAAGAATAGGGTCTTTGGATAATAGAAACCTGGTTTGATGCCTTTTAGTGACGTTGGCGTTAAATCATTGTGGTGCATAAAAATGCGACGTTGGCGGTGAAAGGGTTAAATGCTTAGATCCTGAACACTGATCTGGCTTTATGTTATGTGGACCTGACTTGTCTCCTGAAGGAGGATTGTAGTGTGAGGGCTTTCAACATGGATTTTCGGTTTTCAGTTGATCGAATGTCAATCTAACGTCATAACCTATTCCTCTTTTATTTCTTAATAAAATTCCGTATTACAGTTTCCCAGTGTTCCTTCTTTCAGAGCAATCTGAATGCTGTTTCGTGCGGTAAAGACACATATCACGTGACCTCAAAAGTATGGACGTACATAATTATTCCTTGGTATAATTTCTAACTTTCAATATGATCACTTGTAGTAGTAGTAGAGTAGTAGTAGTAGTAGGTAGAAGTAGAGTCAGTATTTAGTTAACAGCAAGCAGTTAGCAGCAGCAAGTAGTAAGTAGTCTTTTGTAGTTTTAAGTCCGATATAAGTGTAAGTAGTAGTTTGTCCTTAGCAGCAGCAAGCAGCAGTAGCAGCAGCAAAGTAAAAAATCAGTAGCAACAGAGTAGCAAAAGCAGTAAGTAAGTAGGCAAAGTTAGTAGCAGTAAGAAGTAAGTGTAGCAAGTAAGCCTAAGCCAGTAGTAGTTTTTTTAAGTAGCAAAGTCAGTAGTAGTAGTTTTAAGTAACCGTAAGTAAGTGCAGTAGTAAGTCAGTAAAAGTAGCATTCTAGTAGCAGAGCAGTAGTAGCAAGTAGTAAAGTTAGTGCAGTAGTAGCAGTAGTAAGAGTAGAGTAGCAGTAGCAAGTAAGGTCCCCCCAGCTAAGTAGTAGTAAGCAAGTAGTAGCAGTAGTAGTTTAAGAGTTAGAGGTGTACAAGAGAGTAAGTGTTCAAGTAGTTAAAGTTAGCAAAAAAATGTATTAGTAGAGAGTAAGTAGCTAGTCCAGTAGTTAAGTTAAGTAAGGCAGTAGTAGTAACAGTTAGCAGTAGCATAGAGTTAAGCAGTAGTATATCAGTGAGCTCAGAAGTACACTAGCAGCTAGAAAAGCCAGTAGTACCAGCAGCAAGAGCCAGCAAACCAGCAGCAGCAAGCAGAAGTAGTAAGTATAAAGCAGTTAGAAGTAGCAGTAGTAGTAGCAGGTTGTAGTAGTTTTGGCGTTAGTTAGTAGGTAAGTAGTAGTAGTAAAGTAGTAGTACGTAGTAGTAGTAGTAGTAGTAGTAAGCAGTAGTAGTAGTAGTAGTAGTTGTGGTAGTTAGTAGTAGTAGTAGTAGTAGTAGTAGTAGTAGTAGTAGCAACAGTAGCAGCAGCAGCAGTAGTTAGTAGTAGTAGCAGCAGCAGCAGCAATAGCAGCAGTTAGCAGTAGCAGTAGCAGTCGCAGCAGCAGCAGCAGCAGTAGTACAGTAGTAGTAGCACCAGCAGTAGTAGTAGAGTAGCAATCATTTTGCCACCATGTCGCCTTTATGCACCACGATGGTTTAACACCCATATCACTAAAATGCATTTAATCAGGGTCTGTTATCCAAAGACCCTATTGTCTTTATTTTGGTAGGTAAGGATACGCCTAATGCTATGCATGCTATAAAGGAATCCACAATATTGCGGATGCTATGTTTTATATTCCCTGGTAAGTTTGACAGACGTTTTTAGCTGCCAAATGCCTGGCATTGAAAGGGGTTTTAATACTACCATTAGCATTCGTTTTCCAAGCAATATCATGGAAAGTCTATCTGTTGCAGGAAGACAGCAGCAGTTGCAGCTGTTGCTGTTTGTGGTGTGTTGGCTGTTGGCCTCAGCACAGCGAGCCCGTGCAAAGTCCGCTGAACCGCCCGACCAATCGCTGACAAATTGTCCCCGGGTAAAGTTTCTCTCCCACAAACTTTGAATAATACCATCACGTATCTGTCTATCTCTCCCTATATGCACTCTCACTGTCTCTCTCTGTCTCTCTCTGTCTCTTTCTTTCTCTCTCTCTCTCTCTCTCTCTCTCTCTCTCTCTCTCTCTCTCTCTCTCTCTCTCTCTCTCTCTCTCTGTATGCATGCGTTTTGGGGGAAGGTCCCCAAAGACCAACCAATCCCTTTGGCTTTAGTGCTTGGATCAACTACAAAAGCCTTCTATTTTGAGAGTCATGGTCTGTCATTCATACAGAGCCGATAGCAAAGATTACGAAATTAATATAGTTACATAAAAATAATTAATATATTTAAGGAATGCTTGGCGGTACAGTGCAATGTCATATGTCTTACCTGGTACAAAACACACATAAAAATTCCTGAGGTAGGACACAAGATTATATAGTACAGAAGCTTCAAAAACTTCCACGAACAAGATTTCCTCTCAGATCTTGCCAATGTAAAATTGGATACCATAATATATCAAATTAGATATATCGGATTGCACAAAATCATGAGTGTACTTTACAAAATCACAGAAAATCAGTTAATTGCTTGATTGCTTTATCATTTGGGGTGATGATATTTTACTGTCTATACACCGCGGATCTTCTAAGAATTATGTTTTAGGTGGCTATGATGACGTCATACTGACGTCAGCGTGTACACCCTGTAAAAATCAGAGACAGTCCTACATTTTGATCATTCAACACAACCCCCTCACTGTTTTCGTTTCAACAGAAGTCAACCGTTTTGGATTAAACTTTAGATCTGGTCTCTATGTGAGTCACAGGGATGTCGTCATTGCTTCAATTCCCTTTCGTGACTGCAAACGCTTCATAAAGTGGGCTAGTGTCATTTTTGATTATTGGATATTGACCAAGTCTGTGGGGACATACAGAAA
>CM065697.1:4692230-4706043 GCA_017654935.2 Phymorhynchus buccinoides
CCAAAAATGTCCATTGAATTTACTTGTGTATAGAACAAAATGCATCTGCAGTATTGGGGGTTCTTCTGTGAAATATATAAAATAAGGTCTATCCTTACTTCCCAAAACTAAGACAATGATGTCTTTGGATAATAGACCCCAATTTGATGCCTTTTAGTGACATAGGTATTAAATCACTGTGGTGCTAAAATGCGACTTTGGCGGTGAAAGGGTTAAACTTTTCTGTGCAAAATCTGCTCGATACGCACGCCCCTCTCCATCAGGTGTCTGTCAGGACGGAGAAAGCCACACCTTGGTACAATACAGTCGCTCCCCAACTCACAGAGTTCAAACGCGAGCGCCGCAGAGCAGAAAGGTGGTGGCTCTCCTCTGGTCTGACTGTTCACAAACAGATATAGGACAACTCAATCAAACGGACAATTTCCGACTAAGTACAAAGGGCAGAGACTCAGTTTTTCTCCTCTATAATTTCCGCTAGCAAGACTTGCAAAGAACTCTACCGAAGCATGAATCAAATCCTAGGCAAAACACAAGCTGCTGTATTCCCTTCAAATATAGAACAGTGTATGCTTTGTTAGGGCAAGCTAAGTTCAAAGGCACTGACCTCATTCCCATCTGGAAGTGGCGGCGGGTCTGTTTCATTCAGTAGCGATTGTTTTTCCCCTGACCTTTTTTCCAAGTCAGTCGATGGCCTTGACTCCCCCCTTGGTTCCATTTGGGTTTCCACCCCTGCTTCCCCTTTCCTAAAAAAGAAGGGCCGGGCTGGGGGTTGTAGCGAGGTTGATAGTGGTGAGGCTGGTGGTACTGCCCCTTCTGAGCCCTCTGTTGTGGTCTGATGTTTGTCATTTACTCTTTTGGTCTCCTTGGCCTCCTTCATTGCTTTGAATAGGTCAGGGCCGTACTCAGGTAAGGAGTCAGGACCGCCTGTGGGTCACAGAGGCCAGATAGGTCACGCGAAAGTGACGATCTGTGCATCTCCCTCCGTTTCTGGGATAAATCTCTGCTAGCATGACCAATGAGTGCCAGAGCATCGGAGATGTGAGTGATGCACTCTTTTAATGCCTCCTTCGTTTTCTCCCCTTTCGGGTTGACCAAGTTTTCTCTGACCAAGATCAGGATGTCGGCTGAACATGTCAAGGCCACGACCGACTTTGATAGTTTTTGCTGGGTGTTAATCATGCGATGGTCAGCATTCCTTATGTGTGACTTGAGGGCTCTGAGCACTTTTATATTTGTTTGAGGGACCTGCAAACTGTTGCAGTTTTCAGGGATGGGGTATTTCTCAAGCTTTTCTTTCAGTTTTTTTGTCATGAAGTTTGGATCCGAATTTTTCTTCCACAATGGTTGCTAGTATTCTTCTGAAATAGGTGGTCCCCTAGGTTCGACTTATTGTCAAATGCCGAGGCAATCTCCTCATAAATGTTGTCTTGTTCAACGTCAATGCCTAGGAGTTTTTCTGCCGTGTCTGACTCGTCATCACTTGTACCTGTCTCTCCTTCTTCTTTCTCATCTTTTTGGTCTCTGATTGAATCGTCATCTGAACCGATTTCTTCTTCCACTCTTTGTCTTTTGTGACTGACATTGTCCGCTCCATCTTTTTGCTGTTTTCTCTTTTTTTGTTTCTGTGGCACTTTCTATTTTGTTCTAGTTTCTGAGAGAAAGAAGTAACCAATGAAAATATGTCTCGGAGAGTGTGTTTTTCTGGGGGTGACACAATAGTCTCTTCTTCGTTATTGTCTTTTGTCTCGATGATATTGCACTAGTATGAAGATAAATTGGTATCAAAATCGAAATAAATGTGATACATTATCCAGGTCACACACATAAACACCCACACAGTCAAAAGAAACAAGCACCCATTTAGTTAAAGGAAACACAACACCCTTCAGTGAACAGCAAGCTGATAGCACACAAAGAAACAGGCGTAGCCAGGCAGCTCAGGCAAAACGATGCCACTCCAAGAGTGGTCTGGCGCCAACTGAGTGAGATACCGCGCCAAATCTCTCCTATGTACAGTGGACGGTTATGGGCTGAGCAAGAAATCGGAAGAGGTATATTCTGGCCTAGGCCATTCTATACCTGGGTATATTTCGGAAAAGGCATATTCTGGCCTAGACCATTCTATACTTGGATATATTTCGGAAGAGGCATATTCTGGCCTAGGCCATTCTATACTTGGGTATATGTCAGAAGAGGCATATTCTGGCCTAGACCATTCTATACCTGGGTATATTTCGGAATAGGCATATTCTTGCCTAGGCCATTCTATACTTGGGTATATGTCGGAAGAGGCATATTCTGGCCTAGACCATTCTATACCTGGGTATATTTCGGAAGAGGCATATTCTGGCCTAGGTCATTCTATGCCTGGGTATACTTCGGAAGAGGCATATTCTGGTCTAGGCCATTCTATGCCTGGGTATATTTCGGAAAAGGCATATTCTGGCCTAGGCCATTCTATACCTGGATATATTTCGGAAGAGGCATATTCTGGCCTAGGCCATTCTATACCTGGATATATTTCGGAAGAGGCATATTCTGGCCTGCTACATAAGTCTCATAGAACTGGGAGTATAACAAGTAAAAAAATACATTAATGCATAAACATTACAAGCGTAAGAGAGAGAGAGAGAGAGAGAGAGAGAGAGAGAGAGGAGAGAGAGAGAGAGAGAGAGAGAGAGAGAGAACGATAACGATAACGATATTTATTTGGTAAGGCCAATGCCCCATTCAAAGGGGTGATTCACAATATATATATATATATATATTAAACTTACAACAATCATGAGTAATGCATAACACAATATAAATATTCTTGATAACTGAGCTAACTTACCATAATGCTTCTTCTCTTAAATGCCAGATATAAATACATAGCAAGATTGCACATAACAATTTCATTTGTTGAAGTGAAAAGTAGCACTAATCTAAAAAGAGCTGGGTTTCTAAAACATTTTGCAGGAATATATATTTTTTTTAAATCATTAAATACTGGACAACATAACAAAAATGAAACTAATCTTCTTTATCTAATCTACACAGAGGATATAACATATTTAGCATAGCATTGAATATGTATCTCTGTCTGTGTATAGCTATATCTGAAACACCAAATCTTAACTTTGTAACTGTAGATCTGACAAATCTATTGATATTGTTAGACATTTAATATGGTTCTACCAAGTAGTGTGTTTTTAACAGTCTAAATAACGAAAACCTGTCACTATTTTGAATATGGTAATCCCAATCTTGCCATCTGCAGTCAATCACACGTCGCTTAAAACAAGACAAAAATCTAAGAACACATCCAACATCTTGATCCATCCATACATATGCAAAGCCATGCATACTCAAACATTTTCGAATATTAGAAGCTCAAGTTGTTTTCCCTCTAGCATCTAATTCATACAATGTTTTATACGCTTTCAGAGGTAATCTGTGCTCATTCATGCGACCTAATCTAAACCAATATCTAATACATTTTACTAAAGAATTCAAATAAATAGGAAATCTGCCAAGTTCGCCATACACAAGGTCATTGGGTGTACGTCTATCAACATTTAAGAACTTTTTCATTGCACAAAAATGCACCTTTTCAATTTCACGCCCATAGACAACCCCCCAAATTTCAGCTCCATATTGGACTATTGGTTGAACTTGTGCATCAAATAACTTAAAGAACAAATTAACAGAATTATTATCAAATTTGTAAAGTACTTTTAATATGTTCCAAACAGCTCTTTTTCCTTTACTAATAATGAGAGAGAGAGAGAGAGAGAGAGAGAGAGAGAGAGAGAGAGAGAGAGAGAGAGAGAGAGATAGTGCCTCGTGCACTCTGTGCGCGCTTGTGTGTGTGTGCGTGTGCGTGCGCATGTTAGTGTTGCTTGAACGCGAAGTCCAACGATGTGAAAGTTCCTCAAAAAGAAATTTTGTTTTTGAAGGTCAAATTTTAAGGTCAAGGTCAGCACATTATATATCTTTCCATTACACCATTCCGGCACTGTGATGCACCACCACACAAAATGTGAAGTCATTATGTCTAATGGTTCATGAGATACAAGTCGAACATGAAATATATAGCACAAAGAAGGAAATTTCGGTTTTGTCGGTCTTCCTTTGCGGAGGAGGCTTGCGCTGGTCGTTTACAATTTAGGATCTGAATAAGTTGTGACATGACGATCAACACTGTATATGGCTATATGGGTTTATGACCAACGGTTTCCTTAAAATACTGCGTACAAACAAACACATACCACTTCAGTTTCATATGCATTGATGATAACTTTCGACTTAACAGTGTTCACACTTGGCCGAGAGAGTGGGGACGTACCCTGGGCAAGGCATCTTCACTACAATCACTTTTTAGGCAAGCCTTCTAGAATGGCAACTGTCTCTTCTACTTTCTGGTAGGCATGCTTGGAAGCGAAATACTGGGATAATAAGCCTATTCGTTATAATTATAATACTCAACATTGTTGATCTTTGTATGCGTATCATAATTTGACACAAAAATGAGCATAGTGTGACCAGATGTTTTGTTTTGCACATGAACTTGCGTTTGCTTAATATGTGGACATCCCAAGGATTGTGCACTGATCAATAAAATACAGGGACCGTTTAGTAAAATCATGGACTTTTGAAATGCATTCAACATACTGTTTATTGTGGATAGTTTGTGAGTTGGTGAATGCTGTAACATTGTTTATGCATTAACTTTGAATGTGACGAGGGCCGTTTTCACCGCATGTCCCCAGTAGACAGTGTTTTGAATGCAGTTTAAAAGTCCATGATTTTACAAAATGGTCCTTATATGTTATTGCTCAGCGCACAAGCCTTGAGATGTCCACAGAATAAAATATTAGTGCATGTGAAACACAACACATTTGGTTACACTCTATGCTCATTTTCGTGTCTAATAGTGATACGCATACAGAGACAAACAAGTTTGGTAACTCTACTTCACAGTACCGCAAAACAAAAATGACTGATCCAAATCATTTTTGTATTTTTTGTATTAAACATTTAAATGAGTTATACGTGCACCAAATAATAAAATTCCATTGCATTCGTGTTATTAGATTTGAAGTATTAGCTGAACAAGTAACCTTACCCCCTAAGTTAACAATCACGAATCGCAACTAATCAAAATTGGTCAAAATCGGGCTGTCCACCCAAACATCAATAAACTGTAGTCAATGTAGGCGCAGTTCCTCCGGGCTTCCTTGACAACTTATGTTTTTTAACATATTTTATTATTACTAATATGCATTCGTTTTTGGTCTTTTTTGTATTTTGTATTATTAGTTTTGAATTAAATTATATTCTACTTCATCTCAATATTCTTATGTGTTTGTTTTTTTCTCTTTAAGTTTACTAGTTTATTTATTTATAATGTTTGTTTGTCTTAATATGAGAACAAGAGGCGAAGCCTTCAAGGCTCACGTCTGATTTGTATTACTATAGAGATAATACTGTTAGTGTCAATGTCACAAATGTAGTTATGCAAATTCAATTAGAGTAATTTGTGTTTTCCAATCTGTTTAGTACAATGAAGACTTCCAATGGTTCCCTATAAAAGTTTTTTAATTAATATTTTAAATCAAGGTTCATACATGCTGTCTTAATGTAAAGGTGCATAAGAAACATGTTGAAAGACAGAACATTCCTTGACGAACTGCCTTCTTTCTTAGAGTATTGTTCTTCCCTGTTTGGTAAAGTGATCATTGCTGGTGACTTTAACATCCACTATGAAAATGTGACGGACAATAACACCATGAAATTTAGAGATATTGTAAGCATGTATAATTTTGTTCAATCTGTCACTGACCCTACTCATGTGCATGGTCACATTCTTGATCTTGTCTTGTATCCATGCTGTGAAAATTTTGTCTTGTTTACAAATGTGTGTCACGATCTTACGTCCGATCATGTGTCTGTGTTGTGCAAAGTAAGTCTCCCCAAACCTGTTCGTCGCCGCACAACAATATTCATCCGCTCTTTTCATAAGATTGACAAGACTAATTTGAAAGATGATTTAGAAACTGCCTTAACACCTGACATGTCTCTTCCCGATTTAAACTTTTCTCTGCAAAATCTGCTCGATACGCACGCCCCTCTCCATCAGGTGTCTGTCAGGACGGAGAGAGCCACACCTTGGTACAATACAGTCGCTCCCCAACTCACAGAGTTCAAACGCGAGCGCCGCAGAGCAGAAAGGTGCTGGCTCTCCTCTGGTCTGACTGTTCACAAACAGATCTACAACTCAATCAAACGGACAATTGCCGACTTAGTACAAAGGGCTAAGTCTCAGTTTTTCTCCTATACAATTTCCGCAAGCAAAACTTGCAAAGAACTCTACCGAAACATGAATCAAATCCTCGGCAAAACACAAGCTGCTGTATTCCCTCAAATATATAAACCTAAAAAACTCCCTGACGCCTTTCTTAACTTTTTCCGAGACAAAATAGTAGCCATTCGAAATGCTTTTCCTTCTTCTCAGCCTCTAGACGAGTCCCCAGCCTACTCTGGTCCAACTTTGTCTGCCTTTGAACCAGTCACAACACAGTTCGTGAAAGAGATTCTCAAAAAACGGCCAAAAAATCTTGTGAACTTGACCCTTTCCCTACATCCCTCCTCTATGAAAACATTGATACCCTGTTACCAGTCATAACAAATATTTTCAACCGTTCTTTGTCAAGTGGTACAGTCCCTGATGATTTTAGAGATGCAAGTGTGAAACCCCTCCTGAAAAAATATACTCTGAACCCAGATGAATTAAAAAGCTATTGGCCAATCTCTAACCTTCCCTTCTTGTCAAAATTCTGAGAGAAAGTAGTTTTTCATCAGCTATCTCAGCACCTTGTTACGAACAATCTTCTCAGTCCCCATCAATATGCTTACCCTGCTGGACACAGTACTGAAACAGCTCTTATTAGTATCTTAAATGACATTCTGACTTCCCTTGACGATGACAAAATATCTTTTCTCCTTCTTCTTGATTTATCAGCAGCATTTGGCACGATAGACCATGACATTCTACTGACACGCTTGACAACTGACTTTGGCATTTGCGGCACCGTACTAAATTGGTTTAAATCATATTTTGTCAATAGAAAGCAATTTGTTCTCATTGAAAATATGCAGTCATCTAAAATGTCTCTTGACTTTGGCGTTCCTTAGGGATCAGTATTTGGGCCTGAACTTTTTATAATGTACACAACACCATTGTCCAAGATAATTAATAGACATTCTGTTCAGCACGAACTTTTCGCCGACGACACCCAGCTCGAACATTCTGACATGCATGAAAACTACCACCAACTTGTCCAAACACTTGAAGACTGTTTCTCTGACATCAAACATTGGATGTCAACCAACAAACTTAAGTTAAATGATGATAAAACAGAGGCTATCCAGTTTGTTCGACAAAATCATGCTCAAAATCTCCCACCCTCTATAGAGCTTTGTTCCACCGAAATTACGCTTATGTCATGCGTTCGTGATCTCGGCCTTCATTATTATTGACTCTGATCTATCTCTGAAACAACACATTACCAAAATCTGTCAAGTCTGCTTTCTTGAAATCCGTCGCATTAGTTCAATTAGACCCTTCCTGACTGAAGATGCCACAAAGACACTTGTCACTTCCTGTATTCTGTCTAGATTAGATTATTGCAATGCCCTCCTCCTAGGCCTTCCTACAACCTCTCTCCAACCTCTTCAACGTGTTCAAAATTATGCCGCGCGCCTTGTATTCAGAGTACCAAAACGGCACCATACATCAGATCTTTTAATGAAACTACACTGGCTCAAAATCGAATACCGAATCAAATACAAATCTGCCTGCCTCTGCTACAAAATCGTTACAAAAGACGCACCAGCCTATCTTTGCAACCTTTTCCAGATCTACGTTCCTGCCCGTAGCCTTCGTTCTTCCTCTGATGACCGTATTTTTCAAATTCCCTCTTACCATCAGAAACAACACGGCTCCAGAGCATTTTCAGTTTCAGCTGCTACACTCTGGAACTCACTCCCTTTCAGCCTTCGTCATGCCAAATGCTTTGTAACGTTTAAGTCTGCTCTGAAAACCCACTACTTCAAAATGCAGCTGCAGAGTACATATAAAACTTAGAAGTATTTCCAGCCACTCTATTTGTCCATCAGTGTTATGTGTATGTGTGTCATCACGTGTTCTCTCTCTCTCTCAGTGTGTGTGTCCATGTGTGTTGTGTGCGTGTTACTGCGTGTGTGCCCGTGTGCCAACCAGTGCGCGTGCCTCGTGCGTGCGCGCGCGGCGCGCGCGCGCGTGTGTGTGTGTATGTGTGCGTGCGTGCACGCAACGTGTGTCCTGTGGTGTAGTGTGGCATGCGCATGTTTGCGTTGTGTGTAATGTGTGTGTGGTGCGTTCATGTAGGTTTGACCGGTATTGTTTTGTCTGCTCATGTTATAGGATTTTTGTTTCATGTTTTTATTCCATTTCAATGTTGTGTAAAGCGCCTTGTAGCCTACATAGTAGGATGGGCGCTATATAAACATTCCGTCTCATTATTATTATTATCCCTATTATCAACAGCATTGGCTAGAATAGATATATACTGTTAATGCAGTTATACATATACCAACACTGGAACTCCGTTCCAGGATATGTGAATGACTTGCTCGAATTAGGACATCAATAAAATCCTGCATACTAACAAAAACGTAACATGTGAAGTGATTCTGTTTATTGCCCATCCCAAAAGAGTCTCTGTGTGAGCCTATCTCAACAGCAGTCAGCATTTAAAAAAATTATATCCCCCTCTCCACCACATCCTACTCCCCCCCCCCCTAATCAACACCTTCGACAACAACTAACCATAGGTAATGTTTGTGGGGGAAACCACAAGAGGAACTTAAAATGCTTTTTGAATGGCAGTGAAGAATATGAGTGGTCAGATCAACAGTTATCCCATGGAATTGGGAGTAGAAAACACAGCCAAAACATTGTGATGAAAGAACTCCCTAATCAACATCTGATCCCAACCAAGGCTCTTAATCATTCCTACCAGGATTTGAACCTAGATCTCTGTCTGAAATTCAGACAGCATGTTACCCTTAACACTACAGGAATCAACAGTAATGGGAGCCAAAGGTCATCTCACTAATTAACACCAACATCCTAACCATACTCCCAATCAACTTTAATATATCATCACAATGGGCTCTTTACTCTTAACCCAATAGAACCAAGGGTTGGAGGAAAAACAACCCATCTTCAAAAATGGACTTAGAGCAAAATACAATCAACACAATATTGTGGATAAAAAACCCTAAAAAAATCAACAGTACTTTTAATAGACAGCCACCCTTGTTTACAGCCCATGCTTAATATGAAATGATTCTAGGTTGACAGTTTTTTTTCAAGCAAACTTATTTTTCATGACAAATATAATACTGCCATTTGACAAATATGTTCACCCAACATATGCCTCCACAGCATACATCCCAACCAAACCTTACATAATTATACAGCTCCATCAATTATAGCTTTAATTAATATAACAAAAATTAACCAGGCACTAAGATTCAGATCCATCAGCCACCGCAAAGTCTACAGAATACAAATTTTCAGTAACTGGTTAAACTGACTACAATTCTCGAGCCCATGACATCCCCTGAAACAGCAACCCACAAAAACAAGCACAAAAAGCTAATCAACAACCTTCCATTTGTCCTAACAGGGGAGAACAATCATATGATCAACCCAACCAAGGCCTCCTTAATCAATGGCCTATGACCAGGGCCTCAGGACATCATTGCCGGTGACCAACGAAGTAAAACAATTTGCTCTTTGGACCATTTTCACCCGTCCTCACTGAATTGTGTTGCTACAAATTACAGCAGAAGACACGCAATCATAGACTATGGAACATAACGGTACATGTATTCCACAACATTAAAAACACTCTTCAAGTACTGTCAATTTGAATACTTCCCCACCTACACCCCACCTCATTGCAAATTCCATTGAATTTTGACCGCAATCAGTAAGTACTAATGACAGACTGCAAGTAGAGAAGTTTGGCCAGACACAATTTTCAAAAGCACATGTGGTGAAGTGCCACGATTTTTTTTTCTCATTGAGTGCTGTTAGCAAAACTGCTTTGTGCATATTTACAGTACTGAAAGTAAGCATTTACATGCTGGCTTTCCAAATAAGTCAGGCACCGACTTCTGTCGTGACATGATGACAGAATGATTTGATTGCTGTTGCACACATAAGCTTACCCTGCGTCCAGTGCACTCACACAGCCAATCAGAACAATGAAATGGATGTCTACAGATGGTTTACTAATAGACCCATGCCACTAAACTTAGTTCAACATGACAAGTGTCATGTAGGCATCCAAGTCTGCCACACAAGCTTTTAACAGAGCTTCAAATTGTTTTTAAACATCATCAAGTTAATGTGTCATTATGACCCCTGAATACAGAAAATGATGGATCAATTTCAGAAAATAATGGGTCAATAATGTGTAAGTACTGTTACAGTAGTATAATGCTTATATCACAGACTTAATGGGTCACATGATCCATGTCTGCACAAACTGAGGGGTCAAATAACTGCTGCTTGTACGTACATGTATATCATAGGTAGTAAAACTGTCAAGCCTATAATTAGACTGACCCAGCCAGCCATGTCCTTTCGAATGCCCCATTAGCAAGAAACCTCTTTCAAAAACATTTCCCCAAGCCGAAGGGGGGGACTTGCTGGGGCTAACTATTCTTAGTTAGGCGCATAACGTCTGCATGATGCATATGCGCTCAAAATTGACAAGGGGGGGGGTGGGGTGAGCGATCGAAGAACAAGAAGAGGAAACAAAATCGCTCAATAATATTTGTTCAAATATACGCGCGGGGAGGGGGAGGGGCACATTCACACACGCGCGCGAGCGTGCGGGTGAACACAGGGGGGGGGGGGGGGGCGGGGGGGGGGGGGGTGGGGGTGGGGGTGGGGGGGGGGGGGGGGGGGGGGGGGGGGGGGGGGGGGTAAGAGGGAGAGAGGGAGATAGGAGGGACGAGTGGAGAGAGAGAGAGAGAGAGGGAGAGAGGGTAGTGGAGAGTGGAACTTGAAGCCAGTAGTTTTTTTTGCATGATGAATCGAGCCTGGCACGCCTTTGGATGGTCTTCCAGTCCGGTCAATATAATAATGCTGGTAAGGGATCCCCATACAAAGGATACAGAAAGCGCTAAAACGGAGTACACGGTGCACACGCACTGTGCACACACATGGAAAATTGGAATGGACACGACACTCATAAAGCATTCCTCCCTGTGTGCCTAGCATTCTAAACGAAGACCTTTTTGGCGTGGGGACACACACAACACCCCAACAAACATCCCCGGCCCAATCGGAAGAAGAAGGACAGGGTATAAAGGGGCCGCTAGGCCTACAAACATAGCCCTATATCTACCTACCTACCTACTTTCATCGGGACCCCGCATCGTCCAACCAAAGGTCTGCAACGTGGTATGGGACTATTTGCGCCGAGAAATGCGTCCACCGGAAAATGTAAACGCGCAAATGTAGCAGCAGTAAGCTGAGGCCAAATCAATAATTTGACTACCTAATTTAAATGATGTTATTTTAAGTTCTGTTTCTGGTTGGTATACGTCGAAATATAAAGGCTTAGCAGAGAATATAAACCACTTGCCTGGCAGTGACCCTTGAGTTGTGTTCATACTCAGAAAAAATCACTCTGAGGTTTAGGCCTAGGCCTGTAGGCCCTATCCTCTAGGAAAATTAATAATTGAAGTTGCGGAATTCGTCAACATTCAACATGAAAGGCCCCTACTCCTGATCTGTTACTGTCTTAAACTGATTGTTCATGCGATGAAAATTTGTTCCACATCATCTACATTTCTGTAAAGTTCTCACTTAGATATTTTAGTTTTAATATTTTTATTTTTTCGTTTCGTTAAATTTCCCTCCCCCCCCGCCCCCCCCCCCCCCCCCCCTCTTCACATGAAGGTCAAGGTCCACAGCCTCACTGTTTCCCTACTTTTCCCGAGTAGCCTAAGCATAGGATTTCCTTGATTCTGGATTCGAACATCGAAGGACCCCTATGGAGGCCAAATAAATCGACGAACACTGTATTTTCCGTATATTTTTTTTCAAGACTGAAATGATTGTGGGCTAAATGTTAGGTACGTTTGTCCTTGATTATGAGGTTAAAGGCTAGGCGTGATCTCTTTTTCTAGTAGGCCTGTGGCCTTGTTGCCGGTAGTGCGAGTAGGCTAGTTCATGCGCAGAGATGATGTGCAGATGAACACGAACAACCGTTACTCAAAGGCGCAAATAAAACGAAACGACCGGGCCGTCAACGCCCACACTCGGTACATCTATTTGTTACAGAAAATATAAGTTAGCGACTTTAAAATGTACCTATTTTTACACACCTGAAGTCTTGTTTTTCTTTTTAAAGAGCGTTTTTGTATATTTAATGGAGAGTCTTCTTTCCAGTATGTCTCCTACTCGGTACAACACAACAGTTTACAGTAATCTCTGCAACAAATGATTTTCTTTATTTTGTTCTTTATCAATGTATCTGACTGCTTTGATCGTCGTGACTTGAATGCTCACGTCAAAATCAATCTATCCTGCTAACTTTAACAACCCTCTATCATCTTATGTTTTTTTTAACGTTAAAGTTTCAGTGGAGAGTGAGAGTCTTCTTTAGTTTTGAAGAGTGTGACTGAGTGCAAGGTTAAAGGTTGCACAACAGTAATCTCTGCAACAAATTTATTATCTTTATTTTGTTCTTTATGAATGAGTTCTACTGACTGCTTTGATCGTCGTGACTTGAAGACTCACGTCAAAATCAAGTATCCTGCTAAATTTAACCCTCAAACGCCTTGTATTTTTAGAGAAAATTATAGAAAACGACAATGTTAAAGTTTGGATATTGCAACTTAATGCAAGGTTAAAGGTCGGACCACAGACGCAACACACACACCCACGCACTGCACACGCCACGCACACGGCACGCCACCATGCACTCACACCACGCACACACACACACACACAACAGCACACACACACACACACAAACACACACACACAACACACACCACACAACACAACACAACACACCCACACACAGCCCGAAACAGTACGATACAATAGAATCACTTTTGTTTTAAAAAACGAAGTATAAAACCGTTTAAAACCAAAAAAAACCACTTTACGGGGTTCATGAGACATCGTGTATATTGTTTGCCTTGCCAAAAACAGTGGACACACCCAATTGTGACCCGTTTTGAGTACCATACCTTTGTGAATTCCACGTTTGGGGGTGGCATTGTTTGTTGAGCCAATCTAAAATAATAACGCGAATACACTAACATTTGAGATTTTAGTACACACGATATTGAATTACAAAATTTGAGATGATTTGATTAAGCCATCTTTCTTTTGTGCGCTTGTGAAAAGGTGGTACTTAACTTTTGTTGAGTAGTTTATATAATTACTGTGTTCTACAATCATTTCGACAGCCCGGGGAAGAAAGGGCCAGCGGCATGTGTGAGCTGATCACTGACCCCTCAGAAGACAAGGGTCATCCGCTGTGTCTGCCACTGACCGCTCCACAGTGTCCAAGCCGCTCTGAACGCGGTCCCCGGATGGCTCACTGTGGTGGTCTTACCCGCATGGCCTTCATCTGTACCCTGGCAAATGGACCCGAACGGTAAGTGGGTGTGTGTGGTGTGTGTGGTGTGATTGCGTGCGTGCGAGTGTGCGCGGCGTTGTGCGCGCGCCGCGCGCGTGTGTGTGGGT
>CM065697.1:4706543-4721543 GCA_017654935.2 Phymorhynchus buccinoides
TAGGTGGGTGGGAACTGATAACCAGAGTTACTGTCCTTGCGCTACTGCATTACCGACACAGAGCCACGCACACACCACGCCTGGCGCGCGCGCACACACAATAAATTTTTTTTTTTATTTTTTTTTTCCCAGGTTATTAATTGTTACTGTGGTGAAGAATAAACCGTGGTGTGATGGAACACAGAACACGTTGGACCTACAAAAAGACTTCCTTCTTTTTTCTTTTTTTCACTCAACTCAGCGTCTACATCTATTATGTGCCGCTTGTGTGTGTTGGTCGGGACTTGATCGCCTCGGACCAGCGGCGTGCATACACATGAGTCCGGTGTGTAATGAGACCATCATGGCTTTTATGTTCCGTGTGTCCCTGGGTGTAGTGTTTGAAGCGTCTGTCCTCATGAGAGAGAGTACGATCTGGAGGTATGTGTTACGTCGTCGCTGGTCGAGCCCTTAGGACACTGGAGCTACGGTGTCTTGATAACATCTGGACCGGAGTCCGTCAATCTGGCAGCTATCTGTAATTCCTCACTGAACACATCTGGTAGCTTGTCCGATCCGTTATTGTGTGTCCATCATCATTGTAAGTCGTTAGCATCGTCTCGCTCGTCATCGTCACTTCAGCGACATCGTTTCGTCATCATATACAATCTAGCCTCAGTTCTTAATTCATAATCAATATCATCGTAGTCGTTGGCATCATCATCAAATCACATCATCGTAAGTCGTGGTATCAACTCATTCATCATTCATGCAATGCCATATCATCGTAGTTGTGTTGGCAGCATCATCATCATCACATCCGTTAGTTGGTTGGCATCTATCATCATCATCATAGCTCATCATCATATAGGGTCAATACTTGGCATCACAATCCTCTATCATCATCATCATCATCGTAGTTGTTGGCATCAATGTGCAGATCATCATCCGCTCATCATTCCTATCACATCATAGTCGTTGGTACATCATCATCGTCAGTCTTGTTGGCAAATCACACTTCATCATCATCATCTCATCGTTAGTCGTTGGCATCATCATCATCGTCTAATCCATTACGCCTCGTCTCTCTGTTCAGTCATCACCACCATCATCAACAATCGTCGTCGTCGTGCGTGTCGTCCGTCATCATCCTCGATCCCTAATCGTACCGATGAATACTTACGTTTTATTGTATGACAATTGTCATCATCATGTCATCACTGATCGTGTCGATCTCGGAATGGTCGTCACATCAGTCATCATCCAATCATCATCATTACTTCACACCATCTCATATATATTAGTGCGCATTGTATCTGTAATAAATCAGTCGTCATATGTCATAATCGTTGTCGTACTCGTCTAATCATCATATGTCAGACTCCATTCATGATTGTTACCTATTACCCTCATGTGTGTGTCAACCTCGTAGGACGTCGTTATCTACATCACTCATCATTAGTCATTTAGTATGATATACATTCACCATCAATCATTCATCATTCATTGGATCATCATCATACCTTCATGCGTGTCGTCGGGGGGGGGGGTCGTCGTCAGCTCTAGCGTCGTGTCGTCATCATGCATTGGTGATCATCATCGTCGTCAGTCATCATCACCATCATGCCATTATCGTCGTCGTCAATGATCTATTGTTATTAGCCTCATATCATCATTGTCATAATCGTCGTCGTCGTCGTCTCATCATCGTCCAGCATCTTGGTCATCGATCTGTGTCACTTGGCATCATCATCGATCTCGTTCATCACCCATCAGCATCATCATCATTATCATCATCACAATCATCATCAACCCTCACCAGTCATCATCGTTACGGTTATCGTCCCGTAATCATCGTTGATATTGTTGGTGTATCTGATATTATCAGTATTAGTACCTTATTGGAGACACCGAGTGAGTGATACAACAGCTCAAGGCTCGAGATCATAGATAGGATAGAAGCCATATTTCACTCCCAAATCATAATAACGAATATATATGTTGACCGATGTATCACAGAAAAGCAAGAAAAAGAAACAGGCTCAAAGATTACTTGTCACGTGACTGTATGTAAAAATGCGCATTCCCCATTTTTTCACAACAGTGGTACGCAGCACACACCTGTGACACACATTCTTGCGCAAGGAATATAGTTCCACAAAATGATAAATTATCTAACGACAAATGTACTGTCATAAGAATGTGGTAACAAAACGTACCGTTTAATAGATAAACACAAAATACAAACGCAACGAAGTTGAGAAACACTACGACAATTGCGTGTTATTTTACTTGTAAACACCAACATACAACCATGTACATCTCACTTAACGAGGAGTGTCGGTCAATTTCAGACACATCCCGTGAAAAAGGTAGGGGTAGGGGATCAAAATATCAGTATTAGCAGATCGTATATGACTAGGAATGAGACGTCAAACAAATTGCGGGTTGGGCATATCTGCAAAGTAAGAGCATGTTCGTGACCCGATAGAGGCCCTGAAAACATCGCTTCTTTTTTTTTATTTCTTGTGTTTAACGAAGTGCGGTACTCTTCATCTGTACATGTTTAAGTCGGCTTATTTTTATTGGTCCCGGACTGAGATGATTCGAGCTGTTTTGCAACAGATTGCGTCTACACATTTATCAACATGACGTTCCCTGTGGCCAAAAGTTGGCATAGCTCGTAGTACTGTGTGCTGCTAATATCGACGGCTGGGTACTTGGAGTTGAGTAGCCTACTGCCTAGTAGCCCACGGCTAGAAATTGTCTTTCAGTGGACGCACATGAATGTCTTGTGGAGACTGATGACAGCTGGTACATTGTTTGATTCTCAGTGGCGACCTGATCTTCGTTGTTGTACCATGCATTTAAATGTGTGTCGTCATCTGCTGACATGGGGCAATCCCTAGGGGTAGCCTAGCACAACTTGGTCGCAATTCTGGGTTTGGTAGGAACATGGCTCGCGTTCACAGACGGTAATGATATGTCAAGCATATATAACTGTGACGCTCACAAGTTTCTAATAGTCAGCCGGTGTATTCTTACGAGCGCGTCTCTTAACCTAGCTACTCGGGTTAATCATATGCACATGATATCTCTGGATATCTCTTTGCACAGTATATGAGTCATGAACTCACCTTCCGCGACCTTCTCTCGGTCTGCTGGTGGTCAGTCAGCCGACCAAGGGGGGACGCGTCAGAATGGAGACACACAGGCTGGTAGGAAGGAGTCGGATCTCACGGTCCTCATTCGGCCAGCACTGCGAAAGGTCACTGTGTGATGTGTGTGTTGTCCGTGTGTCGTGTGTGTGTCGTGTGTGTTCGGGAAAGTCATATCTAGCCTTGCTTTATTATCTCACACAAGGAGAAGTGACACTGTGGTCTCATGATACAACAAATACAGGCGACAAAACACATACACAATCAGGATACACAAAGAAATAATACATAAAGTTCATCTTCGCATCACATAAAGTGTTCTTCATACTCAGTGAACGCCCCCCCCCCCCCCCTCCCCCCGTCTCTGTGTGTGCGCACGCGCGTATTTTGTGGTGTGTGTGTGTGTGTTTGTACAACACTGTGCGTGCGTGCGTATGCATGTGTTTGAATCAATGCACGTCAAGCTGGAGAAGAAGAAAACAAGCTTAAAAAACAACCACAAACACAGAAAAATAATGATTCAGATCAGGTAAACATGCTGACAATTGATGACTCTTATCGGTTTGTTTGTTCTAATTCTCATATCGTTCACGATTTGGAGAGGCCACTTCCGTCATTGATTGTGGTGTTTCCCCTTTGTGTCCGACGTCAGGGTTGTTTCTGACGGAGACGGTGGATCTGGTGGGGAGGAGGAGGGAGGAAGGGGGAGGAGGAGGCCCAGAGTCTGGTGGATGCTCCTTAATCCGCAGCCCTTTCAGCACGCCTGACTCGGACCCTCAGGATGGGACCCGTCTCCGGTCTTCTTGGTCTTACCTGTCTGTCTGTCTGTCTGTCTGTAACTTTGGGTCGGATCGACATCCATTATTCCGCTATTCACACAACCGTGTGTGTCTGTACAGCAGGACTGACCACAGGACCTGCAGAACAGGACACCCTTCCCATGTCTGTCTCTGATACATAGCCTGAATCATAGTCCATGTCTAGCAACAATAGACTGACCTGTCAAATGATACATAAATGATCCAATCCAAATACATGATCTAGTATTAGTCTGTCATGGCTGCATCATGCCCCAATGTCTGATTATGCCTGCCTTGTCTCATCTACCATGTCTAGTCCAGTACTGATACAGGCCAATGCCATACTATCTGTCTTGTCATGTCTGTCACAATCTGCGTCTGTCTAGCCACAGCCTTGTCCTAGCCATATATCATACATAGAAGTGGACGACAGTCAATAGGGCAAGCAAGTTAGCAGGCTGAACAAACCCAAAAAAAAACGCCATACAATGCTGAACAACATAATGTCCCACTAAGATAGTTCTGGACACTGATATAGCGATGTATCTGTCAGTATACTAGTGTGTACTGTATAACTACATCTGTCTGAAGTTCTCTCTCTTTTCCTGTGTCATGTAATTATAGGTATACACATGTATACAGATACACTGATTTGTCTGTCCGCCTTGTCATATAATATGGTGGAACCTAACTACCAATAAACCAAGCAGTACACAGTACTTAGTCCACATGGCAGAGCAGACTCAGTGACCCGCATGATGGGGAACATGTCAAACAGCTAAGTATTCTCTGATCTGTCTGTCTGTCTGATAAAGAACTTGATGGGAACCGACTTCTCTCCGCAGCACAGAGTAGCCGAAGCTGACCTATGTATCTGCATGATGTGAGATATCATTCCAGGAGGATTCCTCCCACTGTCTGTCTGTCTGTCTGGGGTACTGCTTCTAGTTCTTCATTCAATATCCCAACCTTAATACGATATGAGTATGGCGTGGGTCCCATGTTCAAACGATAACTTACAACCTGATCATCTTGAAAAATGGTTTCGCAGGCACAGTCCGATGGGGGCAATGTTCAAAATTTATCGTCACCACCCTATTAGTATTAGTGTTGTGTTTACCCTGCTGTTTTGCCTTTTCAAGGCTCATAAATCATATACTTTTATAGTCAACATACATTAAAAGTAGGCGTCTCTTTGAAATTCCTGGGTTGCTCCCCCCAACACCAAAGGTCGTGCCACACATTTTTTTCTTGCATTGGAATTTTTGTGTGACTGTGACTGGGAAAATGACGGGGGGGGGGATAGGGAGGTGGGAGGGGGGGGGGGGGTAAATTTTGACCAATTGACACAGTTTTTCGCGTTTCGGGGGATTTCCACTCTACACTGGGTTTAAAGTGTGCTAGGTGTCATGGGGCCAAACAACACACATAGAGGAGCATGGGAAAGTGTCAGGAGGCGCAAAAAGTATCAGAAAAAAGGAACGGGCGACCTCCAACCTATTAGCGCTCGGTTATTTGACTATTGTCTCCTCCGAAGTGATTCCACAGGAAAGACAAAATATTAAAGGCCTAACGTTATCGTTCTAACTACCCCCATTCAAGAGACAACTAAAATTCAACGGTGGACATAAGAATCAGGCATCAGTGTGATGCCTTCACGTCTTAAGGTTCACATCAACTTCAACTAGGTGCAGAGTGAGTAAAGGAAGAATCCCCCACTGTACCCAGTTTGAAACTCCTCGGTTTCTTACCGTGCAGAGTGAACGGGGAAAAGCGTTTTATACCTCATGTACCAATCTCACAAGCATTATGGTGGATATTACAAGATGTATATACTATACTCTGTGCCTAATCTACGCACTGATGATGATGCTGACGGGACGATACTTTAACCTCTGTGCCCATCTACAATCAGCACTGACGATGGATGGTACTGACGGGACGATACTCTTTATACCTCTGTGCCATCGCTACAGCCACTGACGATGATGGTATTGACGGGCGGACGTACTTTACCAATCTAATAAACTCAAACTTACCTCTGCTGCCAATACTACAAGCACTCTGACGATGATGGTACTGACGACCATACTGTCTGTGTCCAGGTTCCAGGAGGGGTGGGGACGTGAGGGAATTAATATGGTCAGCCGTTTGCCTCGTGATGGCGGGGATACGAGGTCGGCAGTGGTACAGCAGGCGTCCTTGCTGACTGTGACAATGTGGTGCCCTGTGCCCCGCACCCTGTTCCACAGCTGCTGCGGGAGTTGGTGGACATCGAAGTGAGGGCCAGGCCTCGTACCACGAATAGGCCATGGCTACACTACTGTGCTTCTTCTCCTGCTGTCCTACCACCCAAGGTCCCGCGCTCCTCATGATGGCCCAAAAAGCACCGTCTGGATGGTCATACACATGTCAAGTAGGGACATTGGGTTATTAAATGTTTGTAGGATCTTGTAAGCTACTATGTACTAGATTGGCATCACTATTTCTAAGTAGTGTAGCATCAATTTATGATATGACCATACGGGTGATGCACATGACCTCCCTGTTGCTGTGTCAGGGTCCCACGGAGGATGGAGAATACCAGTCATATGAAGATGGAATACCAGAGAACAAGCACTATATCGAGAACCGTCAAATATACTTCGGTGCAGTTAAATAAAAGCATACAATCGTGTGTATACAGTAATGTACATCTTAATTCAATGTAATTGTGTAGTGGCCAAGTGCTAGGGTCCAATGGCGGATAGCCAAATCTTCTTTTGTTTGCTGTTCATGCGTTCGTTTGTTTATGTTTTTCTACATTATTTGAAACGAGTGTAGGACTGGACAAAAAAGTGCCGTCTGGATGATCATCATATCAAGAGGCTAGGGACTTTCTCTGTGGGTTTATTGTGCAGCGTATTCCATCTTGCTAACTGTTACGTTCAACAATACAATCTATCTATCATAAGTGAATTTTATGTCCATGGCCCTCCCTGTTGCTGTCTGGGCATCATAGGTCTCACACGGTACGGAGGATGGACAAAGCCGTCCTGGTATGGTTTATATCAAGTAGGGCATGGTTTATGATATATTGCGTATAAACGGTAACAACAGTGCTGCTTCTGCCTTCTTCTTTTCCTGCTTAAAGCTGGCTTTCTTTTCTCTGCTTTCTTTTCCGCTTCTGTGTTGTCGCTCGAGGGTTTAGAGAGAGTGCCCCAAACATGAATTTCCGGTTGAAGGGGGGGGGGGCGCTGGGGGAGGAGGGGGAGTAGGGGGGGGGGGGGGGGGGGGGGGGGGAGGGTGACGAAGAGGGGTGGGGGGGGGGGGGGGGGGGAGGGTAGGAGAGGGGGGGGGGGGGGGTGGGAGGGGAAGGGTGTGGGGGGGGGGGGGGGGGTGGGGGGGGGGGGGGGGGGTCGTCTGGGGGGGGGGGGGGGGGGGGGGGGGGGGGGCGGGGGGGGGGGGGGGGGGGGGGGGGGGGGGGGTGGGGGGGGGGGGGGGGGGGGGGGGGGGGGGGGGGGGGGCGTGGGGGGTGGGGGGGGGGGGGGGGGGGGGAGCTGTGGGGGGGGGTCGGGGGGGAGGGTGGACTGTAGGGGGATAGGAGGAGGGTGGTACTGGGGAGCGGCTGGGGGGGGGTGGGGGGGGGGGGAGAGGGGGGGCCGGGGGGGGGGGGGGGGAGGGGGGGGCGGGGAGGCATGGTAGGGGGGGGGTAGGGGGGGGGGGGGGGGGGGGGGGGGCGGGGGGGGGGGGGGGGGGGGGGAGGCGGGGTGGGGCGGGGGGGGGGGGGGGGGCGGGGGGGCGCAGGGGGTGGGGGGGCGGGGGGGGGGGGGGGGGGGGGGGGGGGGGGTGTTGCTAGGGGGGGGGGAGGGGTGCTGGGGGTGGGGGGGGGGGGGGGCGTGGGGGGGGGGGGGGGGGGGGGTGGGGGGGGGGGGGGGGGGGGGGGGGGGTGGGGGGGGGGGGGGGGGGGGGGGGGGGTCCTGGGGGGGGGATCGCGGGTGGGGGGTGAGGGGGTGGCCGGGGGGAGCGGGGGGGGGGCGGGGGGGGGGGGGGGGCAGGTGGCGAGGGTGGAGATCTATGGGGGCTGGCATTTTGCACCCCTATACCAGCAGGTCACCAAGGTATGGGTGTGTGTGTGGTATGGCATCACGATCTGGTATTGTACTGTGTTATATTGTGCTGTATTGTATTGTGTTGTGGTCCATGGCCTCCATGCTGCTGTCATACCACCAGGTCACATGGAGGATGGACAAGACCGTCTAGATGCAGGGGCGGACCAAATGATTCGCAAGGCTGGGGAGGGGGGGGTTCGCGGGGAGTCCAGGGAGCTGCATAGGTCCTGGGTTAAGGTGTAGTGGTCTTGTGGGGGCCCAGGGGGCGAAGCCCCCGTAAACGTTTGCAATTTAGTGATTATTAAAGCAAAAATTGAACCATTTTCTTACTTTTTACCCTTGTATAAGGTACATGCTTGGTGCAAAGGGAGGGGGAGGGGGCGGAAACCCTGGAAACCTTCACCAGATCCGCCCCTGGGGTGGTGCTGTGCTGTGGTGTGGTGTGGTGTGTGGTATGGTGTGGTGTGATGTGGTCTGGTGTAGTGTGGTGTGGTATGGTGTGTGGTGTGGTGTGGTGTGGTGTGGTCTGGTGTAGTGTGGTGTGTGTGGTGTGGTGTGGTGTGGGTGTGGTGTGTGTTGTGTGGCATGCTAAATTGTGGTCCATGGCCTCCCTGCCCCTGTCCTCCCACCAGGCGACACGCAGGACAGACAACACAGTCTGAATGGTCCGCAAATAGACAAGGGACATAATTTCGCGGATTGCGCAAGTGACCTTTCATTAATTGGTAGGAGAAACACATTTCTACGCACACACCTTTCGTGTTTCTGTCTGCATTGTCCCCCTACTTTTTCCATGAGGGACAATCCGATTTTGTGGTAAAAAGACACATTCTACTTTTTTCCCCCGAAAATCGTCTATTGAATTTGTAGTACTCTGTATTATATTGTCCTAAATAATGATAGCAGACTGGCATCCAGGCGTGTGACTCGGTCGCCATAAAGATTGCATTTTTACTCCATCAGGACCGAAACTCTTGTTTGATACATAAGCCATATCAGTACACACAGATAATACACCAAATGATTACAGAAATGTAAAGAAAAAACATACACAAAGGTTAACGGAATATTAAGTGAATACATTTGTGTGTGTGCGTGCGTGCACGTGCGTTTGTGTGTACTCGTGCGTGTCTGTCAGGATTTCGTGGTGGAGATGATGCTGCGGACCAAGGTGTCCCTGGCCCATGGACACACAGACGCTGCGGAGTTCCTGCAGAAGATGGAGTCCTGCAAGACCACCCCTCTGCATCACCAGATGGACCTGCCCACACCTGATGAGCTGATTCCTGTGAGTAATGTAGCGAACGTAATGTAATGGATTAACGTTTGAATCCTGTAAAACCACCCCTCTGCATCACCAGATGGACCTGCCCACGCCTGATGAGCTGATTCCTGTGAGTAATGTAGCGAACGTAATGTAATGGATTAACGTTTGAATCCTGTAAAACCACCCCTCTGCATCACCAGATGGACCTGCCCACGCCTGATGAGCTGATTCCTGTGAGTAATGCAAGCTGACACCTGTGAGTAATCATGGAATAACATCAGTTATTTGGACTTTGTGTCTGTGTCTGTCAGTGTGTGTGTGTGCGCGTGCATGCGCGTGCGTCTGCGTCTGCGTCTGCGTCTGTGTCTGTGTCTGTCAGTGTGTGTGTTTCTGACTATATGTCCATCTATGTATGTATCTGTGTACATAGACAATTCTGTTCTATTCAGGTGTTGGAGACAGGCATTGTGAAGCTCCGTGGGGTGACCACTCTGTGTCCCGTGCTGTGTGATCCGATCAAATGTTTGTATGCGTTTCTGTCTATATATCCATCTGTACATCTATCTGTGTACATATCTCTATTCAGGTGTTGGAGACAGGCATCATCAAGCTCCGTGAGGTGACCACTCTATGCCCCGTGCTGTGATATCCGATCAAATGTTTGTGTGCGTGTCTGTCTATATGTCCATCTCTATCTGTGTCCATATCTCTCGTATTCAGGTGTTGGAGACAGGCATCATCAAGCTCCGTGAGGTGACCACTCTGTGTCCCGTGCTGTGTGATCCGATCAAATGTTTGTATGCGTTTCTGTCTATATATCCATCTGTACATCTATCTGTGTACATATCTCTATTCAGGTGTTGGAGACAGGCATCATCAAGCTCCGTGAGGTGACCACTCTATGCCCCGTGCTGTGTGATCCGATCAAATATTTGTGTGCGTGTCTGTCTATATGTCCATCTCTATCTGTGTCCATATCTCTCGTATTCAGGTGTTGGAGACAGGCATCATCAAGCTCCGCGAGGTGACCACTCTGTGCCCCGTGCTGTGTGACCTGATGAAGATGGTGCTGGACGTGGGCAGACCCCTGCTGGTCCACAGGGACGGTCCTGACGCCTACAGCCTGCCGGACATCGACTCCGTGTCTGTGGACAAGGTCTGGCACCACATCACCGGATTACAGAGTCCCACCTTATGGGAGAAAAAACATGTTTCTGTTAACCCTTTCGCCGCCAAAGTCGCATTTTGCACCACAATGATTGAACACCCATGTCACTAAAAGGCATCAAATGTTATCCAAAGACCTTATTCTCTCAATTTTGGGAGGTAAGGATAGGCCTTACTTTAAATATATCACAAAGGAATTCCCAATATTACAGACACAGTTTTTTCACTACCCAGGTAAGTTTAATGGACATTTTTCGCTGAAAAATGGCTGGCGGTGTTTCTGATCTAGCAATCTTGAAGCAAACTGTCCTCATCCTACTTTGAGAATGTAATGTACAATGATAGGTATGGCAGTTCTGTTGACGACACTTTACGACTGCAATAGAACGGTTTGTGCTTTGTACAAACCGTGTTTTTGAACCTGCGCGGCTACATGTGTTGAGCTTTGACAAAGCATGCATGTTGTTTTAATCCTTTCCAATAGGCCTCTGGTATAGTAATAGGCCTCTGGTATAGTAATAGGCCTGTGGTATAGTAATAGGCCTCTGGTATAGTAATAGGCCTCTGGTATAGTAATAGGCCTCTGGTATAGTAATAGGCCTCTGGTATAGTAATAGGCCGTTGCGCATGAAAGGGGGGCCATTTAAAAATATTGTACATTATGAAAACATACTCAGACGCGCTCGCGTACCCACCCTCACCCTCACGCTAACACATACTCGTAGACATAAAAACATGCACATACGCATAACACAAACTCGTCCACACACACAGAGAGACACAGACACACACACACATGCACGCACGCACGCGCGCACGCACGCGCGCGCACACACACACACACACACACATACACACACGCAGGATGAAAAAAGCTTTGTTAGCTTATTCTTTAACCCTCAATAAAGATCATTTTGACTTGACTTCACAGACACACACACACACACACACACACACACATACACACACAGACACACACACACACACACACACACACACACATACACACACAGACACACACACACACACACACACGCAGGATGAAAAAAGCCTTGTTAGTTTATTCTTTAACCCTAGCCCTCAATAAAGATCATTTTGACTTGACTTGACACGCTCCCTAATCCTCTCCCCCCCATCCGCACACACATCATTCACATGCATGCATGCATGCCTGCATACATTAACACAAACACAGGCCGTACACTGGTGTCCCTACTGTGACAGATCGGCCTCACGGCCTGTGGTCTGGAGGTGGTTCTGGAAGTGGCGGCCACTGTGGCGGACGGTCTGTACAAGGACCTGCTGGTGGACGAACAGTTCGAACAGGTCCTGCACACCCACCTCAGCCCCGCGTTCTTCCTGACTCTGCTCACCAGCTGGGGGGAGATGAGCGCTGCTGTGCCCAAAGGTAAAGACAGAATACGGTTAGGGTTACTATGTGTGACCCAGCACCCCGAAAGGGACATTAAGTGTCAAAATGACCATTCTGAGAAAATTATACAATTAACAACTTCAGACGTTTTTTTTCTAACGATGCAAGAACCATTATTGTATCTTTTTCCGTTCCCGAGTTATGAGCATTTAAAGTTGGTTGGGTGAGCGTTGGCCATTTTGAGAAAACACAGTCTAAAGTCTAGCCTAGCTGAAGAAAATGCATTGACTTACTCGTTTTAAAGCACTCATAAGACCATTTAGAGACCATATTAAAGAGTGTCATTTATAAATATGAAAGATAAGATGTTAGAGAACACAAAAAATACCCATAACTCAAAATTTACAAAACAATTATGTTTGACTTTGCAAGCCTGTTGTGAGAAACAGCGACTTAATGTCCCCTTTGTGGTGCTGGGTCACATATTATAATGCACATGTTGCTCACCCACCTCAGCCCCGCCTCCTTCCTCACTCTGCTCACCAGCTGGGGGAGATGACCATAACCATACATTGGGGTTATGGTTTGTATATTGGTAGAATACACATCCTGCTGTGCCCAAATAAGACCTTATAAGACCTCCCATTATAAGACCTCCCATTATAAGACCTCCCATTATAAGACCTCCCATTATAAGACCTCCCATTATAAGACCTCCCATTATAAGACCTCCCATGGCTCCAATACCTGCGTGCGCATCTCGACATTCCAACGGAAGTGTCGCCATCCTTATTTGTGTTAAACAAAGTGAAAATGTTATCTAAATGTGTAAAGAAAACATCCAGATGTTATAAATACAGTTTAGATAAGTTTCGAATTGGAACATTAGGGATCTATTTTTGATTTTTGGCGGTCTCCCATAATATGGCGCTCCTTTGGATATGACGACACGTTAAACAACTAAACAACTTTTTATTAACACAATTTCATGCAGATACATTATTAATTCTGATGATGACACCAACTAATCTTCTTACTGCTATTCCAGAAACGGTGGCCCTACAGACGGCCCCCAAAGAACTGCCCTTCCTGCCAACCCTGGGAGAGTTTGTGGTGCTCATCGGCTGCGAGCGGCTGTTCCGGGACGCTGCCGTGGACGCCCTGCCCAGTGGACTGGTGACCCACCTGGCCCTGCACCTGGCCGAGTTCCCTGCCCTGGTGCCCCTCACCTCGGTGCTGGACAAGGACCACAAGGGACGGGTCAAACTGCCCAGCTACGTCATGAGGAAGGTAGTGTGTTGTGTTGTGTTGTGTTGTGCCCCTCACCTCGGTGCTGGACAAGGACCACAAGGGACGGGTCAAACTGCCCAGCTACGTCCTGAGGAAGGTAGTGTGTTGTGTTGTGTTGTGCTGTGTTGTGTTGTGTTGTGCTGTGCTGTGTTGTGTTGTGTTGTGCTGTGTTGTGCCCCTCACCTCTGTCCTGGACAAGGACCACAAGGGACGGGTCAAACTGCCCAGCTACGTCCTGAGGAAGGTAGTGTGTTGTGTGTTGTGCTGTGTTGTGTTGTGCCCCTCACCTCTGTCCTGGACAAGGGCCACAAGGGACGGGTCAAACTGCCCAGCTACGTCCTGAGGAAGGTAGTGTGTTGTGTGTTGTGCTGTGTTGTGTTGTGCCCCTCACCTCTGTCCTGGACAAGGGCCACAAGGGACGGGTCAAACTGCCCAGCTACGTTCTGTGGAAGGTAGTGTGTTGTGGTGTGTTGTGTTGTGTTGTGTTGTGTTGTGCTGTGCTGTGCTGTGCTGTGTTGTGTTGTGTTGTGTTGTGTTGTGCTGTGTTGTGCTGTGTCGTGTTGTGTTGTGTTTTGTTGTGTTGTGCCCCTCACCTCTGTCCTGGACAAGGGTCACAAGGGACGGGTCAAACTGCCAGCTACTTGTCCAGGAAGAGTGAAAGCAGAGGACGAATTTTATCTACAGGTTGATTCTTAATGGTCACAAAATGCACGTTATATTCTTCACTCTTTCCCCATGGTAACACAATGAAACGCTAGTAATACTATGACTCGCGTGTCACTGTGCTGCCATTGGGAAACAGCGAAAAATAGCACCGTGTATCGTGACACCATAATTGAAAAAGATGGAAATAGCAACAGTCAGTCTTCTTTTTGATAAGCTGTTTTTTTGTAAGCTTGTCATTTAAAGGTTATGGAATTGGCTGGACATGCATCTCCTTCTCTCCTACGATATCAAAGTTTCGATTGGTTGTGCCTGTGATTTGAGAAAACACGAAGGAGGAGCGTCACTAGGGGAAAACTCTCTCAAACTGTACTTTCGAATTAGTCATTAGACAATATCTCTCCATCTCTTGCCTCATGTTGTATCTCTATTTTCTCCACCGAAATATGCTGAATGCAACAGGGAGGCCAATGAAAACTGAAAACCGGACAAATAAATAATGTACTTCATCCATTATGGCCGTACGGCCTAGGATCGCAGAATAAGAAGAAGTATCTTTACTTTTTTACACCCTTTACCTAGCCACTAATGCAGTGGAACCTCCCTATTAAGACCTCCCATTATAAGACTCCCTGCCACATACTACCTACGTCTCTGAGACATTGCTCTTCTTTGTCAGTATTAGAATTACCTCCCTTATAAGACCCCTCGCTTATAAGACCTCATTTTGGATGTTTTTTTGAGGTCTTAATAGGGAGGTTCCACTGTATTAACCTATCTGCATATGTCTGCAGACACGAACAAAGTCTACCATTGCCAAACCCTTTCACTTCTTCAAAGAATGAAATAGTGAGGCCAAGAGAGGAGATAACGAAATTGAACAAAGGGGGATACTCTCTTTCTAATTAACTCCCCTCCACCAAAGTTGATTACGATACCAATCATCTAGCAATACGTGGATCAGAACCAAAGTGAGACAAAAAAAGCATAATTCTCAATAAAGAATGTACCAAGTTCGCCTTTCACTTCTTCGCTTCCTCTTAACAATCTTCATGCCACCCTCTCCTCTTCTCTCTTAGATCACATCTCTCAGTCAGATGATCCAGGACGATGAGCTGGGGGCGGAGGAGATGGAGAAGCTGTTGGCGGTGCTGCTGCACATCTACTTCAGGGAGGTGATGGTGCCTCAGGGCTCCCCCCACCCTCCCAACCC
>CM065697.1:4726543-4734071 GCA_017654935.2 Phymorhynchus buccinoides
TACTGCATTGTATCATATTGTATTGTATTGTATTGTATTGTATCATATTGTATTGTATCATATTGTATCATATTGTATTGTATTGCATTGTATCATTGTATTGTATTGTATCATATTGTATTGTGCTGCATTGTATCATATTGTATTGTATCATATTGTATTGTACTGCATTGTATCATATTGTATGTATTGTATTGTATTGCATTGTATTGTATTGTATTGTATTGTATTGTATCATATTGTATTGTATTGCATTGTATCATATTGTATTGTACTGCATTGTATCATATTGTTGTATCATATTGTATTGTATCATATTGTATTGTGCTGCATTGTATCATATTGTATTGTACTGCATTGTATCATATTGTATCATATTGTATTGTATTGTATCATATTGTATTGTGTATTGTATTGTATCATATTGTATTGTATCATATTGTATTGTGCTGCATTGTATCATATTGTATTGTACTGCTGCATTGTATCATATTGTATACTGTATTGTATTGTATTGTATTGTATCATATTGTATTGTATTGTATTGTATTGTATTGTATCATATTGTATTGTACTGCATTGTATTGTATCATATTGTATTGTACTGCATTGTATCATATTGTATTGTACTATTGTATTGTGTACTGCATTGTATCATATTGTATTGTTGTACTGCATTGTATCATATTGTATTGTACTGCATTGTATCATATTGTATCATATTGTATTGTATCATATTGTATCATATTGTATTGTATCATATTGTATTGTATCATATTGTATTGTACTGCATTGTATCATATTGTATTGTATTGTATATTGTATTGTATTGTATTGCATTGTATCATATTGTATTGTATTGTACTGCATTGTATCATATTGTATTGTACTGCATTGTATCATATTGTATTGTATTGTATTGTATCATATTGTATTGTATTGTATTGTATCATATTGTATTGTACTGCATGCATTGTATCATATTGTATTGTACTGCATTGTATCATATTGTATCATATTGTATTGTATCATATTGTATCATATTGTATTGTACTGCATTGTATCATATTGTATTGTACTGCATTGTATCATATTGTATCATATTGTATTGTACTGCATTGTATCATATTGTATTGTGCTGCATTGTATCATATTGTATTGTATTGTATTGTATTGTATTGTATCATATATGTATTGTATTGTATTGTATTGTATCATATTGTATCATATTGTATTGTACTGCATTGTATTGTATCATATTGTATTGTATTGTATCATATTGTATTGTACTGCATTGTATCATATTGTATTGTACTGCATTGTATCATATTGTATTGTACTATGCATTGTATCATATTGTATCATATTGTATTGTGCTGCATTGTATCATATTGTATTGTACTGCATTGTATCATATTGTATTGTACTGCATTGTATCATATTGTATCATATTGTATTGTACTGCATTGTATCATATTGTATTGTACTGCATTGTATCATATTGTATTGTATTGTATCATATTGTATCATATTGTATTGTATCATATTGTATTGTACTGCATTGTATCATATTGTATTGTACTGTACTGCATTGTATCATATTGTATTGTACTGCATTGTATCATATTGTATTGTACTGTATTGTATCATATTGTATTGTACTGCATTGTATCATATTGTATTGTACTCATATTGTATCATATTGTATTGAGCTGCATTGTATCATATTGTATTGTATTGTATCATATTGTATCATATTGTATTGTATTGTACTGCATTGTATCATATTGTATTGTATCATATTGTATTGTATTGTATTTGTATTGTATCATATTGTATTGTACTGCATTGTATCATATTGTATTGTACTGCATTGTATCATATTGTATTGTGCTGCATGTATCATATTGTATTGTGCTGTATTGTATCATATTGTATTGTACTGCATTGTATCATATTGTATTGTACTGCATTGTATCATATTGTATTGTACTGCATTGTATCATATTGTATCATATTGTATTGTACTGCATTGTATCATATTGTATTGTACTGCATTGTATCATATTGTATTGTACTGCATTGTATCATATTGTATTGTACTGCATTGTATCATATTGTATTGTATCTGCATTGTATCATATTGTATTGTACTGCATTGTATCATATTGTATTGTACTGCATTGTATCATATTGTATTGTACTGCATTGTATCATATTGTATTGTACTGCATTGTATCATATTGTATTGTACTGCATTGTATCATATTGTATTGTATCATATTGTATTGTACTGCATTGTATCATATTGTATTGTACTGCATTGTATCATATTGTATTGTACTGCATTGTATCATATTGTATTGTACTGCATTGTATCATATTGTATTGTATCATATTGTATCATATTGTATTGTACTGCATTGTATCATATTGTATTGTGCATTGCATTGTATCATATTGTATTGTACTGCATTGTATCATATTGTATTGTACTGTATTGTATCATATTGTATTGTATCATATCATATTGTATTGTATTGTACTGCATTGTATTGTATTGTATTGTATCATATTGTATTGTACTGCATTGTATCATATTGTATTGTACTGCATTGTATCATATTGTATTGTGCTGCATTGTATCATATTGTATTGTACTGCATATTGTATTGTATCATATTGTATTGTACTGCATTGTATCATATTGTATTGTATTGTATTGTATTGTACTGTATTGTATCATATTGTATTGTGCTGCATTGTATCATATATTGTATCATATTGTATTGTATTGTATTGTATCATATTGTATTGTACTGTATTGTATTGTATCATATTGTATTGTACTGCATTGTATCATATTGTATTGTATCATTATATGTATTGTATCGTATTGTATTGCATTGTATCATATTGTATTGTACTGCATTGTATCATATTGTATTGTGCTGCATTGTATCATATTGTATTGTACTGCATTGTATCATATTGTATTGTATCTGCATTGTATCATATTGTATTGTACTGCATTGTATCATATTGTATTGTACTGTATTGTATTGTATTGTATTGTGCTGCATTGTATCATATTGTATTGTGCTGCATTGTATCATATTGTATCATATTGTATTGTACTGCATTGTATCATATTGTATTGTATCATATTGTATTGTATTGTATTGTATCATATTGTATTGTACTGCATTGTATCATATTGTATCATATTGTATTGTATCATATTGTATCATATTGTATTGTATCATATTGTATCATATTGTATTGTACTGCATTGTATCATATTGTACTGCATTGTATCATGCATTGTATCATATTGTATTGTATCATATTGTATTGTATCATATTGTATTGTATCATATTGTATTGTATTGTACTATTGTATCATATTGTATTGTATCATATTGTATTGTACTGCATTGTATCATATTGTATTGTATCATATTGTATTGTACTGTATTGTATCATATTGTATTGTACTGCATTGTATCATATTGTATTGTACTGCATTGTATCATATTGTATTGTAGCTGCATTGTATCATATTGTATCATATTGTATTGTACTGCATTGTATCATATTGTATTGTATCATATTGTATTGTATTGTATTGTATCATATTGTATCATATTGTATTGTATTGTATTGTATCATATTGTATTGTATTGTATTGTATTGTATTGTATTGTATCATATTGTATCATATTGTATTGTATCATATTGTATTGTATTGTATTGTATCATATTGTATTGTATTGCATTGTATCATATTGTATCATATTGTATTCATATTGTATTGTACTGCATTGTATCATATTGTATTGTGCTGCATTGTATCATATTTTGTATTGTATCATATTGTATTGTGCTGCATTGTATTGTATTGTATCATATTGTATTGTATTGTATTGTACTGTATTGTATCATATTGTATTGTATCATATTGTATTGTACTGCATTGTATCATTGTATTGTATCATATTGTATTGTATTGTATCATATTGTATCATATTGTATTGTATTGTATTGTATTGTATGTATATTGTATTGTATTGTATTGTATTGTATTGTATCATATTGTATTGTATTGTATTGTATCATATATTGTATCATATTGTATCATATTGTATTGTATCATATTGTATCATATTGTATTGTATCATATTGTATTGTACTCATATTGTATTGTATCATATTGTATTGTATTGCATTGTATCATTGTATTGTATTGTATTGTATTGTATCATATTGTATTGTGCTGCATTGTATCATATTGTATTGTACTGCATTGTATCATATTGTATCATATTGTATTGTACTGCATTGTATCATATTGTATTGTGCTGCATTGTATCATATTGTATTGTATTGTATCATATTGTATTGTATTGTATTGTATTGTATTGTATTGTACTGCATTGTATTGTATTGTATTGTATCATATTGTATCATATTGTATTGTACTGCATTGTATCATATTGTATTGTATCATATTGTATTGTATTGTATCATATTGTATTGTATTGTATTGTATTGTATTGTATCATATTGTATTGTATCATATTGTATCATATTGTATTGTATTGTATTGTATTGTATTGTATTGTATTGTATTGTATCATATTGTATTGTACTGCATTGTATCATATTGTATTGTATTGTATTGTATCATATTGTATTGTACTGCATTGTATCATATTGTATTGTACTGCATTGTATCATATTGTATTGTACTGCATTGTATCATATTGTATTGTATTGTATCATATTGTATTGTACTGCATTGTATCATATTGTATTGTATTGTATTGTACTGTACTGCATTGTATCATATTGTATTGTACTGCATTGTATCATATTGTATTGTACTGTATTGTATTCATATTGTATCATATTGTATTGTACTGCATTGTATCATATTGTATTGTACTGCATTGTATCATATTGTATTGTACTGCATTATATCATATTGTATCATATTGTATTGTACTGCATTGTATCATATTGTATTGTACTGCATTGTATCATATTGTATTGTACTGCATTGTATCATATTTATTGTATCATATTGTATTGTACTGTATTGTATCATATTGTATGTATTGTGCTGCATTGTATCATATTGTATTGTATTATTGTATCATATTGTATTGCATTGTATTGTATCATATTGTATTGTACTGCATTGTATCATTGTATTGTATCATATTGTATTGTATCATATTGTATCATATTGTATTGTATCATATTGTATTGTACTGCATTGTATCATATTGTATTGTACTGCATTGTATCATATTGTATTGTATTGCATATTGTATTGTATCATATTGTATTGTATTGTATTGTATCATATTGTATTGTATTGTATTGTATCATATTGTATTGTACTGCATTGTATCATATTGTATTGTATTGTATTGTATCATATTGTATTGTACTGTATTGTATTGTATCATATTGTATTGTACTGCATTGTATCATATTATATTGTATTGTATTGTATTGTATGTATATTGTATTGTATTGTATCATATTGTATTGTACTGCATTGTATCATATTGTATTGTACTGTATTGCATTGTATCATATTGTATTGTACTGCATTGTATCATATTGTATTGTACTGCATTGTATCATATTGTATTGTACTGCATATTGTATCATATTGTATCATATTGTATTGTACTGCATTGTATCATATTGTATTGTATTGTATTGTATCATATTGTATTGTACTGTATTGTATTGTATTGTATTGTATCATATTGTATTGTATTGTATTGTATTGTATTGTATTGTATTGTATTGTATTGTATTGTATCATATTGTATTATCATATTGTATTGTATTGTATTGTACTGCATTGTATCATATTGTATTGTACTGCATTGTATCATATTGTATTGTACTGCATTGTATCATATTGTATTGTACTGCATTGTATCATATTGTATTGTACTGCATTGTATCATATTGTATTATCATATTGTATTGTATTGTATCATATTGTATCATATTGTATTGTATTGTATTGTATCATATTGTATTGTATTGTATTGTATCATATTGTATTGTATGCATTGTATTGTATTGTATTGTATTGTATTGTATCATATTGTATTGTACTGCATTGTATCATATTGTATTGTACTGCATTGTATCATATTGTATTGTACTGCATTGTATCATATTGTATTGTACTGCATTGTATCATATTGTATTGTCACTGTATTGTATCATATTGTATTGTATCATCATTGTATTGTATTGTACTGCATTGTATCATATTGTATCATATTGTATTGTATTGTATTGTATCATATTGTATCATATTGTATTGTGCTGTATTGTATCATATTGTATCATATTGTATTGTATTGTATTGCATTGTATCATTGTATCGTATATCATATTGTATTGTACTGCATCATATTGTATCATATTGTATTGTATTGTATCATATTGTATTGTACTGTATTGTATTGTATTGTATCATATTGTATCATATTGTATTGTATTGTATTGTATCATATTGTATCATATTGTATTGTATTGGTATTGTACTGCATCATTGTATCATATTGTATTGTGCTGTATTGTATCATTGTATCGTATTGTATTGTACTGCATATTGTATCATATATATTGTATTGTACTGCATTGTATCATATTGTATTGTATTGTATCATATCATTGTATTGTATTGTATTGTATTGTATCATATTGTATTGTATTGTATTGTATGTACTGCATATTGTATCATATTGTATTGTACTGCATTGTATCATATTGTATTGTACTGCATTGTATTGTATTGTATTGTATTGTATTGTATCATATTGTATTGTACCATATTGTATGTATCATATTGTATTGTATCATATTGTATCATATTGTACTGCATTGTATCATATTGTATTGTACTGTATTGTATTGTATTGTATTGTATTGTATTGTATTGTATTGTATTGTATTGTATCATATTGTATTGTACTGCATTGTATCATATTGTATTGTGCTGCATTGTATCATATTGTATTGTATCATATTGTATCATATTGTATTGTACTGTATTGTATCATATTGTATCATATATTGTATTGTACTGCATATTGTATCATATTGTATTGTACTGCATTGTATTGTATTGTATCATATTGTATTGTACTGCATTGTATCATATTGTATTGTACTGCATTGTATCATATTGTATTGTACTGCATTGTATTGTGCTGTATTGTATCATATTGTATTGTATTGTATTGTATTGTATTGTATCATATTGTATTGTACTGCATTGTATCATATTGTATTGTATCATATTGTATTGTACTGCATTGTATCATATTGTATTGTATTGTATTGTATCATATTGTATTGTTGTACTGCATTGTATCATATTGTATTGTATTGTATTGTATCATATTGTATTGTACTGTATTGTATCATATTGTATTGTACTGCATTGTATCATATTGTATTGTACTGCATTGTATCATATTGTATT
>CM065697.1:4734571-4772071 GCA_017654935.2 Phymorhynchus buccinoides
ATGTTGAATACCTCAAAAACTGCTCAACATAATGTGATTCTTCTTCTTCGATCGCTCAGACAGTGTTCTGTGAATTATGAACGCAGATGCGTCATGCTGTCGTTATGCGCCTAACAAAGAAATAGTTAGGCCCAGCAAGTCCGACTTCGGCTGGAGGAAATGTTTTTGAAAGTGTTTCGTGAAAAAAGGCAGGAGAATGGACCGGTAAGGCAGAAAGATAGTAGATGACAGAAAGCAAAGGGAAAAGGCAGAGTCAAAGAGAGTGACAGATTAGAGGAAGTTACAAGCACAGAACTTCCAGAAGGTGGGGGAACTATTTATGCAAAAGACCCCCCGGTATCCCCACGGGGAAACATAATGTGATGATGTTTTCAGTTTTTACTAAAAAAAAGCAAATTTCCAACACATCCGGATTAAAACCAATATAAACCGGAAGCACTAGTAATGGCCAAAATCAACAGTGACATCCCTAAGCTAACTTTTGAATCTGTAGCCCTTAACCGGGTGTATTGTAGAAAGAGTTGTTTGATCATATGCTTAACAGAATAAAAGTTGAAACTTATGATTATAATATGATTCAAATTGATATTATTATTTTTAGTCTATACAACAACGAAGGAAATCAGTGTGAGGGAAATCGGGGGCGGGTGGTGGTGGTGCTGAGGGGTCCTCTCATGTTTTGTTAAAAGGGCAAACATAAGTCCTTGATTTGATTTTTCTTATCCAGATTAAGCTCCTTATCGTGTGTTGTTGTGATTCCCTCTCTCTCTCTCTCTCTCTCTCTCTCTCTCTCTCTCTCTCTCTCTCTCTCTCTCTCTCTCTCTCTCTCTCTCTCTCTCTCTCTCTCTCTCTCTCTCTCTCTCTCTCTCTCTCTCTCTCACACACACACACACACACACACACACACACACACACACACACACACGCGAACAACGCATGTGCACGTGTGTATGCGCGCGTGTGTATGTTTGTGCATGTGCATTCGAGGACAGACAAACTGAAGACAGACAGAGAGAACTTTAAGCGATGGAGACATAAATTCCAATGGTTGACAAGTTAGCAAGACGGAGCAATTCAACTTCAGTGCACCACGGTGAATCTTTGGAACAGTTAAAAGAGTACACAGCTATGCATCCAGAGAGAAAGGGAAAAAGAGGAAGTAAAACAAACCTGACACAAACAGTTCTTTACACTCATCTAAAAAATAAAATGTGTGTTTTCAAGGCAAGGCTTCAAGGCCACGATCAGCACAAGGCCTACAATGTCTGTTTTCGTGCACAGAACCTCCCAAGATCTGGTGTCCGGGGGACAGAACTGTCACTGCTGCAACAGGAGAGACGTCCGCCAGAGTGGACTGGGATTCTCCCACCTTCAAAGACCCTTTTGACGCCAAGATCAGGTCTGCCTCTCTGTCTCTGTCTGTCTGTCTGTCTGTCTGTATGTATCTCTCTCTCTCTCTCTCTCTCTCTCTCTCTCTCTCTCTCTCTCTCTCTCTCTCTCTCTCTCTCTCTCTCTCTCTCTCTCTCTCTCTCACCGTTTGCTTACACAAAGACCTTTGATAATCCTCATTAATTTTCTGTTATGTTTTGTCATGATTATCTCATGTTAGTTCTGTGGGATGATGGATTACGGTGCCATAGAAGGTATTTTGGAATGTGCAAGCGTATTTTATCTACCTGCTTGTATAATATTTGTACCTGTAATGTAAATTTGTTCCTTGTGCTCCTTCCTTCCTCACTCCCTGATATTGTATTGTGTAGAGGTGGGGGGGAAAATCGGTTTGAACCGAAAAACCGGTCTTGAAATTCCGCGGTTCGAAAAACCGGTTCGAGTTGCTGTGAACCGGTTTTTTAACTGCAAACTGAAAGTAAGTTTCTCTTAGAATAACGCATTCTTTTCGAAGAACAACACTGAATCTCAGCGCAAATTGGGTGTTTGTAAACCAGGAGTAGCTGTTTCTAGTTGTCTGGTGTTGTAAGGAGCAAATAATTATGGCCAATGATTAGGCCTACACCACAGTAACGAATATGTGGAGGCATTTCCTCCTGAAAAAAAATCGAAAGAGTGATGGAGTGATTGTAGAAAGTATTGCTTTGTGCTTGCAATGCGGCCGTGCGATCAATCGGGGTAGTCTAGTGGAACAACAAACATGACTAATCACCAAGAGAACTGTGAATGGAACAACAATAAAACAATGTCTTTTTAAGTTTATTTAATTTCATTTCTATAAATTCTTATGCAGTGCTAAGAAGATGAGCAAATATGTTCGAAAAAAAATTGATCTGCACACACACACACACACACACACACACACACACACACACACACACACCCAACACACACACACACACACACACACACACACACACACACACACACACACACACACACACGCCAACACACACACACACACACACACACACACACACACACACACACACACACACACACACACACACACACACACACACACCACACACACACACACACACACACACAACACACACACACACACACACACACACACACACACACACACACACAACACACACACACACACACACACACACACACACACACACACACACACACACACACACACACACACACCACACACACACACACACACACACACACACACACACACGCCAACACACACACACACACACACCACACACACACACACACACACACACACACACACACACACACACACACACACACACACACACCACACACACACACACACTCTCCTCTCTCTCTCTCTCTCTCTCTCTCTCTCACACACACACACACACACACACTCTCTCTCTCTCTCTCACACACACTCACACACACACTCTCTCTCTCTCACACACACACACACACACACACAACACACACACACACACACACACACACACACACACACACACACACACACACACACACACACACACACACACACACACACACACACACACAACACACACACACTCAGTATAGGCATCTAAAATAAATCCTCAGTATAGGCATCTAAAATAAATCCCCAATGCCCCACATGGCCGAAAGGCCGAAGAGGGCGTAAAAACCCTATTATCACACATATCACGCTTCATAAACTGATTAATGTAGGCCTACATTCACTAGTTATTGTTCGATTAAAATGAATGCGCTTACTGAAAATATTGTCTAAAGGTAGAATATGTTATTACTGTTGTAAGAATGAGAGAGTAGCAATAACAGCTTTTCTCCACCCAGCCCTGGGACTGAGAGAGAGAGAGAGAGAGAGAGAGAGAGAGAATGTGTGTGCGTGCATGTGCGTGTGCAAGCACGCGTGCGTGCGGTTGTGCGCGTGTAGCTGTGTGTGTGTGTGCGCGCGCGCTCGTGTGTGATATTTTGTCCTTGCATTGTGAAAGATTTTCTCTTCTCATTTTGTTTATCTGTTCAGGTACATAATTAAGATTATTATACTTTTGTATTCCTTATCCTCCCGCTACATATCTGATCATTCTCAAAGCTAGTTCATTGCGTTGTGAATGTGCCACCATCCTTCACACTCCAACCGCCATATGACGTTTTGTTTTTGCTTTGGTTTAATCATTTTCCCTATGATTATTATATTTTTCAACTACACCCCTACCCTCACCTTCCTTTGACACGGGCAGATGGCCCCGTCATTAAAACGTTTGTTGGAGTTGAGCTAGATTTTTAGTTGAGTGTGTGTGAATGTGTGCGCGCGCGTGTGTGAATATTCTGACAAATAAATATGTTTGCATAGGTGAAACTACTGATGCGAGTACTGGTTAAAAAACTGGTTCGAAAAGACCGGTTCGGAGAGGAAAAACCGGTTTAAAACCGGTTCGAAAATTTGAACCGGTTCTCAACTCTAGTATTGTACTATTGTGGCCCAAGGCCAATATGCAATTAAAATAATTCAGTGTTCAGTGTTCAGTGTTCTCTCTCTCTCACTCTCTCTCTCTCTCCCTCTCTCTCTCTCCCTCTCTCCCTCTCTCTCTCTCTCTCCCACTCTGTCTGTTTCTCTCTCTCTATGTCTGTCTTTCTCTCTCCCTCTCTCTCTTTCTCTGTCTCTCTCCCCCTCTCTCTCTCCCTCTCTCTCCCCCTCTCTCTCCCTCTCTCTCTCCTCTCTCTCTCTCTCTCTCTCTCTCTCTCTCTCTCTCTCTCTCTCTCTCTCTGTGTGTCTGTTTCTCTATATATATTTCTCCCTCCCTCTCTCTCTCTCCCTCCCTCTCTCTCTCTCTCTCTCTCTCTCTCTCTCTCTCTCTCTCTCTCTCTCTCTCTCTCTCTCTCTCTCTCTCTCTCTCTCTCTCTCTCTCTCTCTCAGTGTGTGTGTGTATCTGTCTGTGTGTCCGCGTGTGTACTTAGTCGTAATGTTTGCCGACCTAATCCGGTCTGCCTTTCTACCTGTGGCTCTGTCTCTGTCTTTGTCTCTGTGCAAGTATCTGTGTGCCCGTCTGTCTGTCTGATTTATGCCTGTATGTCTGCCTGATTTATGACTGTTTGTCTGTCTGTCTGTCTGACTTTATGCCTGTCTGTCTGTCTGTCTGACTTTATGCCTGTCTGTCTGTCTGTCTGACTATAGACTATAGCTGTCTCTCTCTCTCTCTCTGTCTCTCTCTCTCTCTCTCTCTCTCTCTCTCTCTCTCTCTCTCTCTCTCTCTCTCTCTCTCTCTCTCTCTCTCTCTCTCTCTCTCTCTCTCTCTCTCTCTCTCTAAACAAGTTCTATTGAAATCAAGTTCCTTAACATCAGAAGATTTTAAGATTCATAATATTTTGCCTGTTAAGTATTGACTAAAATTGAATAAATGAAGACTTATGCACAAAATAATGAACGGAATGGCACCATCTAGATTAAGAAATAAATTCACGTTAAATGATAAAAGACATGTGCACAAGATTTCTCTCCATAGACCCCGCTTGGAGTTATTCTAATCCAGTCTGCATTATTCCGGAGGTTCCTTATGGAACTCTTTACCTACTAATTTGAAAGAAATATCACGTTATTCATCTTTTCGAAGACATCTTAAGAATTATATCTTGACATTTGATTTTTTAAATGTTTGGACACTAATGTAGCAATGCCCATGCAAATGTTGGATTGTTTGTATCCCTCTCTCTCTCTGTCTGTCTGTGTCTCTATCTCTCTGTCTATCTCTCTGTTTATCTCCCTGTCTCTCTCTCTCTTTCTTTCTCTCTCTCTTTCTCTCTCTCTATCTCAATCTCTCTATCTTTCTCTCTCTCTCTCTCTCTCTCTCTCTCTCTCTCTCTCTCTCTCTCTCTCTCTCTCTCCTCTCTCTCTCTCTCTCTCTCTCTCTCTCTCTCTCTCTCTCTCTCTCTCTCTCTCTCTCTCTCTCTCTCTCTCTCTCTTCTCTCACTTTCTCTCTCAACATTTTCACTTTTTACATGTTTGGGTTTTTTTGTGTGTGTTTTTTTCAATTGTTTATTCGATACTTATCGTTTACCACAGGGCTGGATGTAAAAAAAAGTATGTATGCTTATCTCATTGCCCTGTATAAATACAATTTCGTTCGTTCGTTCGTATCTCTCTCTCTCTCTCTCTCTCTCTCTCTCTCTCTCTCTCTCTCTCTCTCTCTCTCTCTCTCTCTCTCTCTCTCTCTCTCTCTCTCTCTCTCTCTCTCTCTCTCTCTCTCTCTCTCTCTCTCTCTCTCTCTAGAAATATAGTGAAAATAGTTCCTACATATTCTTTAAAATGTTTGATAGTCAAATCCAACCAATGCTTACCTATGGTTCAGAAGTTTGGGGACTAATGGCGGATCACACTGTTCTTGCAAGAGTTCACACATTTGCTATTAAATGTCTTCTTAACCTAAGCATTAAAACACCAAGCACGTTGATATATTGTGAAACAGGAATATATCCACTATGCATAACTACGTATACAAATTGTGTAAAATATTGGTTAAAAATAACTAGAATGTTGAACAAGGTATTCCTTTAAAAGCCTACAAAACGTTATGTGATCTCCATTGTAGAAATAAAACTAATTGTGATTCACGCATTTGTTTTACTTTTTACATATATGGTTTTGGTAATGTTTTGGAAAACATTCCAAGACACACACGCACACACACACATACACACACAGAGACGGGGGGGGGGTGTGTGTGGGGGGGTGTTATCCAGGGGGGAAATGTCCGCCGTGAATGGGGGACAAGTGTCCGGGGGGGGGGGGGGGGGGGGGGGGGGGGGGGGCAAATGGCCAGGGGGGCAAATGACCGTATATATTCGACAAATGGACTGTATATTCGAAATCTTGCAAATGACAATCAAAACAATCTCCTTTTAAAAGTATATAAATATAAGACTTTCTTAACATTTTCATCTCCATGGTTTTTCCAAACAAACACTCCTCCCCCCCCCCCCCCCCCCCCCTCCGGACACTTCCCCCTGCAACCCCCCACCCCCACCCCGGCCTTTTGCCCCCCGTGTCCATTTGTCTCCCGGTTACTTGCCCCCTGGTACTTTTTTTGCCCCCCAGAAACGTGCCCCCCATTCACGGCGGACATCCCCCCCCCCCTCCTGAACATCCCTCTGTGTTCGTTCTTTAATTTTACGTCTGTTCACCCGCAAGTGATATTAGACCCCCCCCACCCCACCCCACCCAAAAAAGTATGTGTGTGAAATTAATTAAGCCTACAGCAGATAGCTATTGGGGTGAGAGTGTGTGTGAGTGCGTGAATGGTAGTGTTATTTGTGTGTGTTTTCCCTACACATCTATTAATACAAATCTGAGTGCATGTAATCAATACATTAGCAGATATATAAGATGGGGGGCGGGCGGGGGGGGGGGGGGGGGGGGGGGGGGGGGGGGGGGGGGGGGGGGGGGGGGGGGGGGGGGGGGGGGGGCATACAGTAAAAAATTTCAAAAACTGACTTATGTAACATGAATTTATATAGCGCTTCACCTTTAAGCTCTAAGCGCTTTACAATTGCCCTAAAATTATTCATATTAAAAACAACCGCTTACATACCTCCACACTATCCTTCACATTCTTACACACACACACACACACACATACGCATGCGCACACAAAGAAATATGTACATATTAAACTAAATATAAATAAAATACATATACATAATAAAATAACAATTTACAATCAGATTACATTAAAAAAAATCAATTTTCAATTTACATAAACAAGTTACACATTCACAATGACCGCAAAAGCAAAGTATACATATAGGTACACACAAGGTTCACAAACATTCAAAAATAGAGAAACACGCTCATAAAAGCAAATTAAGACATACTCGTATTCACCGCACTCACGGGTTAAAAACCCGACTTTCACAGATACAGACAGACACACAACGCACATACCACTCGCAGAGAGAGCGAGAGCGAGAGAGAGGACAGTTGTGAAAATAATGAGGGGAACCGACGTTATGATTCAAAGCTACACACGCGCTCACACACACAACACACACACACACACACACACACACACACACACACACACACACACACACACACACACACACACACACACACACACACACACACACACACACACACACACACACACACACACACACACACACACACACACACATACACACACACACACACACACACACACACACACACACACACACACACACAGACACAACACACACACTCGCGCATAATTATGCGTGCCAGAGAGACGGAGTGTGGAAGGGAAGGAGAAAGAGAGAGACAGACAGACAGATAGACAGAGACAGAGAGACGGGGGAAGAAAAAAAATGCAGAGACAGATACTGAGACAGAGAAATAGAAAGACTGAGACAGACTGATCGACAGGCAATCAGACAGCTTTAAATGAGATTGTAGGACTGGCGGAAATAGTGAGTTTTCAGAGCAGTTTTGAAGTGTGGAAGTGTTTCTGAGTGGCGAGTGGCGAATGGAAGTTGGTTCCACGTTTTAGGTGCAAAGAAGGAGAAAGTTCGGTTGCCATAAGTCTTTGTCTTGGTCCGTGGCATAGTGAAAGTTCGGTTGTCTGAAGATGAACAGAGTTGTCTGGTAGGAGAGTAGATGTGAAGAAGATCAGAAAGATAGACAGGAAAGTAAGGATCAGAAAGAGACTTGAAACAGAGAGTAGATAGTTTGTGATCTACACGAGCAGAAATGGGTAGCCAGTGAAGTTGCTGTAGAAGAGGCTGTGCGTGATCTTGTTTTTTAGCTCTGAATATAAGTCGAGCTGCTGAGTTTTGGACCTTTTGGAGTTTGTCAGTAAGATATTGTGGGATGCCGGAGAGAAGGAAATTACAGTCATAAAACTTGGACAGAACCAGAGAACAGACGAGGGTTTTTGCTGCTTCAAAAGTGAGAAGGTGGCGAATGCTGCTGATTTTCCTGATTTCATGGTAAGCAGAGCGACAGATGTTTGAGACGTGTGTGTCCATGGAGAGAGAGTTGGAGAAAGTGACCCCTAAGTTTCTTGCAGTGGATGAGAATTGAATGCATGTGTCACCAACTTTGATAGAAGAGGGGATAGAGTCAGGTATTGCCTTGTTCTGTGAGTGAATAAGTATGACGTCGCTTTTGTCATCGTTAAGTTTGAGTTTGTTTGAATTCATCCAGTGTGTGATGTCAGTGATGCATGTCTGCATGTTGTTGATGGTGTCTTGAATCTGTTCTGGTTCTGAAGAGGCATGTAGCTGTGAGTCGTCAGCAAAAGACTGACTTGGGATGTTGTGCTGGGCTGTGATGGAAGTGAGGGGCTTGGAATACAAAATGAAAAGGACAGGGCCCAAAAATGATCCTTGTGGGACACCGCACTCAAGAACAGAAGGTTCAGAAGAGTTGTTTTTGATAGAGACAGTCTGTGTTCTGTTGGTCAGATAGGATGTAAGCCACTGAAGTACTGTGCCAGAGATGCCGTATGAATGAGAGAGACGATCATTGAGGATGTTGTGGTCTATTGTGTCGAATGCTGCTGAAAGATCTAATAAAGTGAGAACAGAGAGCTTTCCAGAGTAGACAGAGTGAAGGAGGTCGTTCATGACTTTGAGCAGAACTGTTTCAGTGCTGTGAGAAGGGCGATAGGCAGACTGAGAGACAGGGAAAAGGTTGTTGCTGTGCAGATGCTCAGAGAGCTGGCAGAGAACAATCTTTTCTGTGATCTTGGACAGGAAAGATAGATTGCTGACAGGACGATAGTTCTTGAGATTGTTTGCTTCAAGAGTTGGCTTCTTCAGGAGTGGTGTTATGACTGCCTGTTTGAATATGTCTGGGAAAGTGCCTGACTGCAGTGATTTGTTGATGATAGAGGTCAGAGAAGGGAGGAGCACATCCACACATTCAACCAAAAGGGACGTGGGGATTGGGTCAAGAGTGCAAGTCTTTGGCTTTGACTTGACGATAACTGTCTTCACTTCCTGTTCTGTCACAGGCCGAAAGGCACTAAAGGATGGGGAGTGAAAGGGTTCGTCAGCGAAAAGAGGACTTGCAGTGGACTGACTCGACTTATCAAGTTCTTCTCTTATTGCCCTAATCTTGTTGGTAAAATAATCAATAAAAGCATCAGGGAGGTCGGTTGGCAAAATGTCTGTAGGCAAGGTAGAATCTCTGCTTCTGCCAAGAAGGCGATCACTGTTAGAAAACAGAGTCCTCAGCGACGTGCTGGCTTCAATCGTGGAGCTCCAGTACTCTTCCTTGGCACACTGAACAATGTCTATCACTGTTTGTTTTGCCATCAAGAAGATCTGATGGTGCACTGTCAGGCCAGTTTTCAGCCACTGTCTTTCGGCACGACGGCGTTCACGCTTGGCATCACGCAGGATGTCTCTCACTGCTGAATACCAAGGCGATGTGCGGCCAGAAGGCACACATCGCTCAGTAGCGGGGGCGTGTTTGTCCAGCAGTCCCCTCAGGCCGTCGTCCAGCTGTTGGGCGCTGATGTCGGGTCCACAGTCTTCCAGCATTGACTTAAAAGTTTTTTAGAAATCCTGCACATTAAGTCCTGTTGGTATTTTTCTTTGAGCTACTAATTAATTGTCTTATTATCTTGTTGTTGTTAGCCATTTAGAAATTAAGACATTCGTGTTTAAATCTTCATGTTACATAAGTCAGTTTGAAATTATACTGCATGCCCCCCCCCCCCCCCCCACCCCCTCTTATATATCTGTAATGTAATTTTTACATGCACTCAGTTAGATTTGTATGAATAGATGTGTAGGGAAAACACACATAAATAACACTACCATTCACGCACTCATACACACTCTCACCTCAATAGCTATCTGCTGTAGACTTAATTAATTTCACACACATACTTTTTTTTTTTTTTTTTTTTTTTGTGGGTGGGGGGGGGGGGGGGGGGGGTTAATATCACTTGCGGGTGAACAGACGTAAAATTAAAGAACGAACACAGAGGGAGGGGGGATGTTCAGTGTGGGGGGGGGGGGGGGGGGGGGGGATGTCCACCGTGAATGGGGGACAGGTGTCCCGGGGGGCAAAAGTACCAGGGGGCAAGTATCCGGGAGACAAATGGACACGGGGGCAAAAGGCCCTGGGGCAAATGGTATGGGGGCGCAAATGTCCAGGGGGGGGGGGGGGTGGCAGGGGGGAAGTGTCCGGGGGGCAAATGGCCGGGGTGAGGGGGGGGGGGGGGGGGTGAGGTGGCCCTGATACCGCTGGAAAAATGCTTCTTTTATAGCCTTGCTATTTTATATCACTGCAGACTAAGGCGAACGGAAGGTTTGTCCCCAGGCAGCAGGTTCAAAGAAGGATGGACCAAAATACGGTACAAAGCCAGTGACCCCAATGACCTCAGCGCTTCGTGCTATTTCCATGTCATCGTGAAGGGTAAGTCAAGTCAAATCAAACCAGCTCAAGTTAAGTGACGTCAAATGAAGCCAAGCCAGATCAAGTCAATTTAAGTTAAGAAAGATCAAACGAAAATCAGTCGAGTCAGTGAAGTCATTTAATAATAAGAAGAAATAATGAGGAAATTTTATATAGCGCCCATCCTATGTAGGCTAGAGCGCGCTTTACACAGAATTGAAATGGAATAAAAACATGAAACAACAATCAAATAACATGAGCAGACAAAACAATACCGGTCAGACTTCGTTTTGGCCGGTAAAAATGCACAACTGCTGTGACTACTACTACTACTACTACTACTACTACTACTACTACTACTACTACTACTACTACTACTACTACTACTACTACTACTTGTTATTATAGGCCTAATAGTGTGTTAGTGACGTCTTCAGTCAGGCAGGGTCTAATTGAACTAAGGCGACGGATTTCAAGAAAGCAGGCTTGACATAGTTTGGTAATGTGTTGTTTCAAAGATAAATAGGAGTCAATATGAAGGTCGAGATCACGAACGCACGACATAAACGTAATTTCGGTGGAACAAAGCTCTATAGAGGGCGGGAGATTTTGAGCATGATTGTGTTGAACAAACTCTTTAGCCTCTGTTTTATCATCATTTAACTTAAGTGTGTTGGCTGACATCCAATGTTTGATGCCAGAAACACAATCTTCAAGTGCTTAGACAAGTTGGCGGTAGTTTCCATGTATATCAGAATGTTCGAGTTGGGTGTCATCAGCAAAACATTCGTGCTGAACAGAATGTCTATTAGTTATCTTGAACAATAGTGTTGTGCACATGATAAAAAGCACAGGCCCAAGTACTGATCGCTGAGGAATGCCAAGGTCAAGAGCTATTTCTGATGACTGCATATTTTCAATGAGAACAAATTGCTTTCTATTGGAGAGATATGATTTAAACCAATTCAGTACGGTGCCGCAAATGCCAAAGTCAGTTGTGAAACGTGTCAATAGAATGTCACGGTCTATCGTGTCAAATGCTGCTGATAAATCAAGAAGGATAACAGATATTCTGTCGTCGTCAAGGGAAGTCAGAATGTTATTTAAGATACTAATAAGAGCTGTTTCAGTACTGTGTCTAGCACGGTAAGCATATTGATGGTTACTGAGAAGATTGTTCGTAACAAGGTGCTGATATAGATGATGAAGAACTACTTTCTCTAATATTTTTGACAAGAAGGGAAGGTTAAAGATTGGCTGATAATTGTTTTTAATTCATCTGGATTCAGAGTATATTTTTTCAAGACGGGTTTCATAATTGTGTCTTTACAATCATCAGGGACTGTACCGCTTGACAAAGAATGGTTGAAAAAAGTTGTTATGACTGGTAACAAGTTATCAATGTTTTCATAGACGAGGGCTGTAAGGACAGGGTCAAGATTTTTTGGCCGTTTTTTGATAATCTCTTTCACGAACTGTGTTGTGACTGGTTTAAAGGTGGACACAGTTGAACCAGAGTAGGTTGGAGACTCGTCTAGAGGCTGAGAAGAAGGAAAAGCATTTCGAATGGCTACTATTTTGTCTCGGAAAAGTTAAGAAAGGTGTCAGGGAGTTTTCTTAGGTTCTATTTTTGAAGGGAATACAGCAGCTTGTGTTTTGCCGAGGATTTGTTTCATGTTTTGGCAGAGTTCTTTGCAAGTCTTGCTAGCGGAAAGTTTCGAGGCAAAAACTGAGTCTTAGCCCTTTGTACTAAGTCTGCAATGGTCCGTTTGATTGAGTTGTAGATCTGTTTGTGAACAGTCAGACCAGAGGAGAGCCAGCACCTTTCTGCTCTGCGGCGCTCGCGTTTTAACTATGTGAGTTGGGGAGCGAATGTATTGTACCACGGTGGGGCTCTCTCCGTCCTGACAGACACCTGATGGAGAGGGGTGGGCTTATTGAGGAGATTTTGCAAAGAAAAGTTGAATTCGGGAAGAGACATGTCAGGTGTTATGTCAATTTCTAAATCATCTTTCAAATTAGTCTTGTCAATCTTGTGAAAAGTGCGGATGAATTATGTTGTGCGGCAACGGACAGGTTTGGGGAGACTTACTTTGCACAACACAGACACATGATCAGACGTAAGATCGTGACACACATTTGTAGACAAGACAAAAGTATCACAGCATGGGTACAAAACAAGATCAAGAATGTGACCATGCACATGAGTAGGTTCAGTGACAGATTGAACAAAATTATACATGCTTACAATATCTCTAAATTCCATGGTGTTATTGTCCGTGATATTTTCATAGTGGATATTAAAGTCACCAGCAATGATCACTTTACCAAACAGCGAAGAACAGTACTCTAAGAAAGAAGGCAGTTCGTGGAGGAATGTACTGTCTTTTAACATGTTTCTTTTACTGGGAGGTGGACGATAAACAAAGACGAAGTTGACAAAGGTTGAGCGAGAATTGAGCAAGTTCAAACGAAGAATGAGTGAAGGGAAACACAGTCTTAATAGTTGAGAAAAAGGAGAGAGATTCCTGGTGTAGAAATGCGATGCCACCACGGCGAGCGAACTTTCCAGAGGGGTGGGGAGGGCGGGGGAATGAACGTAGAGCGTATCGAGTGGAGTTAGGTCATTACATTTAGCTTCATCTGCAGACAAACCAAGCCAAGTTTCGGTTAACAACATTACGTCAATGTCATTGTCAGTGACGAAGTCGGCGATGTGCGAATTGGTAGTAGCAGGGCCCACAGATCGTGTATTAAAGAGCGAATCACACAGCTGGTCTGATGGCGGGGTACTGACTGTTGTGAGGGGCGCATAGATCAGGTTTGCAATGTTGGGTCTGCGGGTGTCATAAACGCAGGACCCATGTTGACCTCTGAGTACACAGATCTGTTTACGCTTCCATGTACCGCCTCAGTTTGAGTGCTTTCCGCATGGTAATTTGTATCCAGTGCCTTTCAGAGTGGCGATCATTTCAGGTTTGAGAGAAGACTGGCTAGCTGTGTTGATGGTCAACAGCTGGTCCCGTGTGTACCTTGTACGCCTTCCCTTGGTAGGAGCAGGAAGAGTGGTGAGAGAAGACTGGCTAGCTGTGTTGATGGTCTACAGCTGGTCCCGTGTGTACCTTGCACGCCTTCCCTTGGTAGGAGCAGGAAGAGTGGTGAGAGAAGACTGGCTAGCTGTGTTGATGGTCAACAGCTGGTCCCGTGTGTACCTTGCACGCCTTCCCTTGGTAGGAGCAGGAAGAGTGGTGAGAGAAGACTGGCTAGCTGTGTTGATGGTCTACAGCTGGTCCCGTGTGTACCTTGTAGGCCTTGCCTTGGTAGGAGCAGGAAGAGTGGTGAGAGAAGACTGGCTAGCTGTGTTGATGGTCTACAGCTGGTCCCCTTGTGGTAGTGGTGAGAGAAGACTGGCTAGCTGTGTTGATGGTCTACAGCTGGTCCCGTGTGTACCTTGTAGGCCTTGCCTTGGTAGGAGCAGGAAGAGTGGTGAGAGAAGACTGGCTAGCTGTGTTGATGGTCTACAGCTGGTCCCGTGTGTACCTTGTAGGCCTTGCCTTGGTAGGAGCAGGAAGAGTGGTGAGAGAAGACTGGCTAGCTGTGTTGATGGTCTACAGCTGGTCCCGTGTGTACCTTGTAGGCCTTGCCTTGGTAGGAGCAGGAAGAGTGGTGAGAGAAGACTGGCTAGCTGTGTTGATGGTCTACAGCTGGTCCCGTGTGTACCTTGTAGGCCTTGCCTTGGTAGGAGCAGGAAGAGTGGTGAGAGAAGACTGACTGGCTAGCTGTGTTGATGGTCTACAGCTGGTCCCGTGTGTACCTTGTAGGCCTTGCCTTGGTAGGAGCAGGAAGAGTGGTGAGAGAAGACTGGCTAGCTGTGTTGATGGTCTACAGCTGGTCCCGTGTGTACCTTGTAGGCCTTGCCTTGGTAGGAGCAGGAAGAGTGGTGAGAGAAGACTGGCTAGCTGTGTTGATGGTCTACAGCTGGTCTCGTGTGTACCTTGTAGGCCTTCCCTTGGTAGGAGCAGGAAGAGTGGTGAGAGAAGACTGGCTAGCTGTGTTGATGGTCTGCAGCTGGTCCCGTGTGTACCTTGTAGGCCTGGCCTTGGTAGGAGCAGGAAGAGTGGTGAGAGAAGACTGGCTAGCTGTGTTGATGGTCTACAGCTGGTCCCGTGTGTACCTTGTAGGCCTTGCCTTGGTAGGAGCAGGAAGAGTGGTGAGAGAAGACTGGCTAGCTGTGTTGATGGTCTACAGCTGGTCCCGTGCGTACCTTGCACGCCTTCCCTTGGTAGGAGCAGGAAGAGTGGTGAGAGGAAGGGAGGGTTGGAGAGGTGAGGAGTGTAGAGGTGGGGGTACACTTATGCCTGCTAGCGAGCTGTTGATGCTGCCAGCTGATGCGCGCATTGGAAGGCACAATTGAGGATGGGTAGGCCTACTAGCCTGTGCTATGTGCCAAAAAAAAAGAAGAGAAAAATAAAAACTCTCACAGCTGGTGGAGCGGCATAAAGCCGCCAAAGGGGAATAGAGTCCATCACAAACACACCTGCACAAATTGAAGATGTATCATACATAAATTAAACATAAAGTCGGATCTGTAAGGTGAGTTTGCGTGTAAAGTGACTGCCTCTTTCCCGCCTTAAGCCTTTGCTTCTTCAATATGGAGTTCCACAAGGGTGTGTATTGGGCACAGTTCTTTTCATTCTCTATGCCCAGCCTCTTTCTCATATAATAAAATCACAAACCCCCACTCTGTTTCTCACCATGTTTATGCCAACGATGCAGAGCTGTATAGGCGTTACTCGGCTGCTAATGCTAGTCCTTTACTAACTTCTATTCGGTGTTGTGTCCTAGATGTTAACACTGGCAGTGGACCCTTCAGAATAAGCTACAGCTAAGCGAAGGTAAAACCGAAGCTTTATTGTTTGACCCCCCCCCCCCCCACACACACACACACACACGCGCACACGCACATGCACACTAATTCAGTACATGTTCTAATTTCTTGGATTACATAGCAATTGATTGTCTCAAATGGTTATTTCAATAAATTTGCAAATTTCCTGGACCTCCAAATCAGTAAATTTGCAAATTTCATGGAAATAATAGGAAATGTGCAAAATCCCTGGGTGAAGCATAAAATTTGCAAATTCCCTGAAAAGTTTAGGAAATTTGCAAATTTCCTGGTTTTGTAAATTTACTGTAACATATATATAGTCCCCCCCTCTCTCTCCCCAATCCCCCTCGTTCTCCCTTGACAGAGTAGGAAGATAAGACAAATGAGATCCATGTCGTTATTACATTTAAAATAAAAGTGATTGTAGTAAGGAAAGAGGTACATATATGTACACTCATATTTTAACACAACAACAGCACACAAGTACTCATTGTTTTGGCCCCATGTACATTTGTTGGCCATCACCTCAATTCTTGAAGGCTGCAATGCTAAGTTTTGACTGTAGGCTGCAATGGGTTGGGTTTTTTTTCGACTGTAGGCTGCAATGTAATGTTTCGACTGTAGGCTGCCATGTACATTCGACTGTAGGCTTCAATGTAATTTTTTCGACTGTAGGCTGCAATGCACATTCGACTGTAGGCTGCAATGTAATTATTCGGCTGTAGTCTGCAATGTAATTTTTCGACTGTAGGCTACAATTTACATTCGACTGTAGGCTGCAATGCTATATTTCGACTGTAGGCTGCATTGTACGTTCGATTGTAGGCTGCATGGTATATTCGACTGTAGGCTGCATTGTATATTCGATTGTAGGCTGCATGGTATATTCGACTGTAGGCCGCATTGTAGATTCGACTATATGCTGCATTGTAGATTCGACTGTAGGCTGCACCGTATATTCGACTGTAGACTGCATGGTATATTCGATTGTAGATTCGACTGTAGGCTGCGCCGTATATTCGATTGTAGGCTGCATGGTATATGCGATTGAATTCCGCCTTCCCTTCCAATTCCCATGAATCCCACCTTCCTCTGTAACTGTTGGTGAGAATGCCATTGCCTTTTCTGATTCTGCTCGTAATCTAGGTGTTGTGTTCGACAAGTCTTTGTCAATGAGTGCTCAGACTGGATACCAAGAACTTAGGCGTCATTACTTAATGAAAGATGCAACTGCAAAACTCATATCTTCTCTTGTTCTGTCCCGACTTAACTATGCAAACTTTCTTCTGATCGGTATTCCACAAAAGCAAACAGATAAAATTCAAAGAGTAATGAATTGAACTGCTCGTTTAATATACACGTCTTCTAGGTGTGAGCATGTCACTCCTCTTCTGTCTGAACTGCACTGGCTGCCTGTCTTTCACAGGATTCACTACAATATTGTTCTCATCTGTTTCAATGTAAGTTTTAACACCGCCTTCCATACCTCTGTCAATTCCTTGAGTTATACACTCCCTCCAGGTCTCTCCGCTCCTCTGCTGACACAAGAATATTTTGTGTTGCACAATACCGCAAGATGTTCCAGGGAGGCTGTGCGTTTGCTTACTTTGGCCCTGTGATCTGGAACAGCCTAGCTTTCTCTGTCCGTCATGCACAAACTCTGTCCTCTTTTAAGTCTCAGCTGAAAACTCACCTCTTCTCTCTGTCTTACTCCTAACTGCACCGAGCCCTGTTTGAGCCCGGTGCAGTGGTCGTGGGTGCGTCTTGGGCGGTTTAAGCGGGTGGTGTGATGTGGATTGGACTAGGCTGGCAGAACAACTGGCAGTTTGGTCTGGTTTGCATTTTGCTACCCGTGTTGGCTGACTGGGTCGCACTCATGATTTCGGTACGCGCTTGCATGTAAAATAGCCTTTGGGTAAGAATGTCTTTTCTGAGTGTTTGTGCGTGTGTGTGTGTGTGTGTGTGTGTGTATTTGTGTGTGTGCGTGTGAGTGTGCATGTGCGCACGTGTGAAGGATTTGTATTTAATATATATAAAATTATTTCTGATTGTTTTGTGTTTATTACTATTGTTATTGTTGTCTAAAGTTAACTTTGTAAGCGCTCTGAGATCTTTGGAGAAAGAGTGTAGCAAATATCCGTTATTATTATTATTGTTATTATTATTATTATTATTATTATTATTATTATTATTATTATTATTGTTATTATTATTATTATTATTATTATTATTATTATTATTATTATTATTATTATTATTATTATTATTATTATCATTATGTCAGGTCAGTCAAGTTAAGTAAAGTCATGTTCCATGAAGTCAAACCAAATTACGCCATTTAAAATTGAGTCAGATCACGTGATCAAGTCAGATATATTCACACCAGTTTGGTCAATAAAAATGAAAGCTAACTGAGGTAAAGTAAAATAAAATCAAACCGAGTTAATAAGTTTACTTGGTTTTAGTCAGCTCAAGTCAAATCAAGTCAGATCAAGTAAAGTCAAGACATTTCAGAGTAGACCAAGTCAAATTAATTTGGCAGCACTAGCACTGCGTGTGTAGTCAAAATATCTGTCAAAATTTCCTTGCCATTGTAAAAATCGAGAATCAATGCTCTTCCTTTTTCAAAGGCAGATCAAATCAGGCAAAACAAAACCAGCTTGAGTCAAGTTATGTAAAGACAAGAATGTCAAGCCAATTCAAGACATTAATAGATCAAGTGTAAGTATTCATGATAAGCCATACCAAGGAAGGTCAAGTCAACAAGTAAAACCAAGCAAGTCAGATCAAATCAAAGTGAGCCAAGTTTTAATTAGCTCAGGTGACATGAAAATTAAGCTGATACATTCAATACATTGAATGCGATGCTCATATACTCAAGGTACAAACATCTTTAATTTATTTTACTTTTTTAATTAAATATACGAGTGGCCTGCATGAGGAAAATATGATTTATTCGCGTTTGTTTTGGGAGTGAGTATAATTTACCATTTTGTTGCTGTGTTTTCTTCTCCCGAAGTGATATACTGTTCCGACTCCCGGAGGAAAGCTTTCGGTTCCATGGGCACACAGTCATGTTCTGGAGACAAGAACAACATCTATGGGTCCACCTGCTATCACTCCTGTCCCTCGGGATACCAGCTTTCCTCATCCAGCTCAGTGACCTGCCAGAAAAATGGTCGGTGGAGTAGAAGCTTCCCCCATTGCCAGCGTGAGCAATTTGTTGCTTGATAATCTAGCGTATTGCTGCTGCCTTAGTAGTATAATTCATGCTAGTCGAAAAGGTTTGGTTTTGCATTTTAATCAGTGTGGTTTGCTTTCTTCTCCAAATTCAATAGAACTGGGGGACCTGTGCGTTTCTCTGACTGTGAGAGAACTATAAATGTATTTCAGCCAACAACGCTTAACCTGCTCTACAGATCGTTACTGCATTTGTAGCAGAGTGGTTTGCCATAATCCTTTTCCTTGCCATCCTTATGTCAGATTTTAAAAAAAGGCAAGTCATATAAAGACAATCCCCGCGAATCTGATTGAAAGAAATAGTCAAAATATATTGGTTAATCAGAAAATGATGGGAGGGTTGAAACTAAAGTTGACTGGGTGAAATACTGTTACCTATAGACCTGTTCGTAAACAAGGAAAATAATTGTATTATATTTCAAAATATGGTATTTTTAATGGCAGGCATTAACCTGTCACTTTCCTTTGTGTTTTGTTAAGTATTCATTGTCACGAATTGCTTCCTTTTAATTGCATTAAGCAGGCTTGCAGTTTTCATTGTACGAGGGGCACTCCATTTATTTTGCAACGTGGAAAACTGACAGTGAGCATCCTCCTTCTGGCTAATCAAACTTTTAGAAGAGTCCCTCACTAGAACACATACACGTGGATGTCCATTCAAACCAAACGGTTATGGCACCAGTCCAGCTCAACTGAAGTATGTCAAAGATAGTGCCCTCGACGAACGCATAAGCAACTTCAACTTTTTATAATTGTTTGCCCCTTCACCACTGCTTCACAAATGATAGTAGGAAAACATAACAAGGGACTAAGTAAAAAAACTTAAATGGGTGGGAGACTGGCTAAGCTCTGTGAAAGTCTCTGTTTTCTTGCAAAATGTTCAAAGTAGCCCCCCCAGCAGTGTGGTCACTTGCGATGTCACACTAAAATAGGGGGAGAACTGCGTTTATTTGTTTTATAATTTTGATACTATTCTGTTTTATGTGATATTGTACTGATGGAGTCTCACATACAACATCTAAATGGATAATTATTGTTTGATATTTGGATTATAGTAAAATATAAATGCTGCATCATCTTTAACGAAGTTCCAGATGCTAGCTAACTTCTCGCCATTTAATTTGTTGCATGAATTGGATGCATCATTCAACCCTTTTCTGATCTTCAGTAAACTAGTGTGGCACATAACGCTTCTGTATACCCAGCTGTTCATAGTAGATTTTATCCAAGCTTCTTAATGAAAAGTTCATTATGTTTTTCGTATCATCAGCATTTACCCAGAGATTATTTCTGACAAGAGTTTTTACACTGGCTACAGTTTTAACAGTCACAAAGGCCTTTCGACAACTGTAACTGTCACTTTCTTTTAACGTTCTTCTGCCAAACTGAAAGTCATTGAGCCGTTTGTGAACTTTTGTTTCTGAGCGGGCAAAGTTTAAAAAACAATTTACCGACGTCTGATCCTATTGTTTGAATGTCTTGCATGCCTTGAGCATAAGCATAAAAATGTATAGGTCAAGAATCTCAGCATTAAATATTTTCACAGCTTTCGACCAACGTTCACCTTGGTGGACATTTTGCTTTGCTCAACGGTTATAGACTGGTGGAAAATACTGAAAAGTTGCGACGTAAGTATGATGATAAAGGTCTCTTTTATGACACTATTCATTTTTTTCTGATGTTGACAGAATCTTCACGTTGCAACATAATTTATATGGAGTGTCCCTCGTATTACATTCATTATATTATTTAATTTGTTTATCGGATTGTTTCTTGATTTTTGTTTGTTTGTTTGCATTGAGTAAGGTGTATTTTTGTATGGTTCAATATTATCATAAATGAATAGCATTCATCTAAAAGGATTTGAACTTAATATTCAGGCTTAAGTTTTCTCGAGGTTATTACCAGCCGCGAACGAAGAGAGTGAAGCTCGTAATGTTTTCAGTGATGTATGTTACTAGATGACTGGCTATCTCTCTATCTGACTATGGTAACACGATAGCGTTTGAACGAAGGGACCTGCGATGCTCAATGTGTGCATGCAGATAGGTACTCAGCATGGCTAGGCCGAGTGTGAAAATGAAGGTCATAGGTCAAAGTTCAAGGTCACTTGAGCCGACAATGTGCCGAACCCCTGGCACGATAACAGAGTTACCTAGGACGCTCAAAGTTTGCATGCCGGTAGGTACTTAAGATATGTAGGCCATGTTTAAAAATGAAGGTCATAGGTTAAAGGTAAAGGTCACTGGCGCTAAACATGCTGCCGAGCACCTGTCACAATGACGATTGCATGGAGGGACCTAGGACGCTCGCATTTTGCATGGGGATAGGTACTAAGAAAATATCTCGGCCATATTATAAAAATGAAGGTTGTAGGTCAAACGTCAAGGTCACTGGAGCCTAATATACTGCCGAACACCTGGCACGATGACGTTTGAACGCAAGGACTTTGCGGATAGATACTGAGGATATCTAAACCAAGTTCGAAATCAAGGTCATAGGTCACAGGTCAAGGTCACTGGACCCGGAAATGCTGCCGCGCGGCTGGTGGTCTAGCGTCTTAGCGCTCTAGTATTTTCTTTGAGGCCATCCTCAGTGATAAGTCTCTCAAATCCTCATTACTAAAATGGTATAACTCCTCACTGTATGTGAATTTCTGCCCAGGATAACAGATGTAGTTGCTGCTGGAATATATAGGCAGATAGAACAAGAGGAGGAAGAGGAACAGGACAAAGGTGACGATGATGATGAAGGAAACAATAATGATTATTAATAATGAAAATGATGATAACGACCACTGCGACGACGAAGAAGATCATAACAATGATGACAACTGCAATGACGATGACATGACATGACGACGAGCACAATGATTATGAAGACGATGGCAACTGAAGACCACAACAATGTCGACGACGACGACGACGACGATGATGATGATGATGATGATGATGATCTCAACAACGATGATGATGTTAGCAACAGTGGCGTGATGATGATGATGATGATGTTTATTTTGCAGGTGTGTCCTGCAGGGTGCCATCAAAAGTGACCTTTGGCTTGGTGTCCTGCCCTCACGGTTACACGTACGACAGGAAATGCGTGCTGCACTGTACATCTGGCTACTCCCCCACTGGCTATACCCGCACGACATGTCAGTCCAACGGACGGTGGTATCCCACCTTGAACCGTTGCACAGGTGACCGGATATACAGTTTCAAGGATTTATCACTTTCCCTAAGCAACAAATCTCTGCAAAAATTATAGAAGGGGCAGGCTCTGCATACTTGTAGACTAGTGATGCGTATGTCGCTTCTCTTTGCTTATTTATGATCTGTATCATTTGAACCATATACTGTCTGCGCCTCTTACCCCCCTGATCCCCTCCCACTCTTACCTATCACATATGTACACATTCTCCCGCAGCGACCCTTACGACTAGACAGCCAGACAGGAACTCAGACATTGAAGTTTATTGTATAGCATAGATAACAACCAAAAGCAAAGAAGCAAACGAAAACAAAGTGAACAGCATAAAAAAAAAACCACACACACAAACAAGCTAAGTGCAACAACCACAAAAACGACAACGACAACAGCAACAATAGCAACATTCAACATCATTGAAACAAATCAATATTGTGAAAAAACAAAAAGGAAAACACAAAACACACGCGCACACACACACACGCATACACATACACACACACACACACACACACACACACACACACACACACACACACATATATATATATATATATATATATATATATATATATAATAATATATATAATATATATAATAATAATAAATAATGAATATTTAGGGCGCTTAATCTTAACAAAAGCCCTAAGCGCTTACAATCATGATAAAAACAATACTAACAAAATGAAAAGCTAGACAACACACAAAAACACTCACACGAACTTGAGGTCAAACGCACACACACACACACACACACACACACACACACACACACACACACACACACACACAGACAGACACACACACACTCTTCATTTCATGATGCTTCAGACAGCATCACAGATGCGTGGAGGGAAAAGTCCGGCTTGACATCATGATCGAGTGTGTCACGGATATGCAACAGGTCCTCACGGCTGTATCTCAACACACCAACAGTCACTCCAGACAGTAGATACACCAAAACAAAACATAAACACAGAGCGCGCAAAACCGTATCGCCATAAGTCGGCGCAATCTCTGTCTCCCTGTCTCTGTCTCTCTCTTTGTCTCTGTCCCTCTCTCTCTGGGTCTGTCTGTCTGTTTCTCTCTCTCTGTATCGCTCTCTCTCTCTCTCTCTCTCTCTCTCTCTCTCTCTCTCTCTCTCTCTCTCTCTCTCTCTCTCTCTCTCTCTCTCTCTCTCTCTCTCTCTCTCTCTCTCTCTCTCTCTCTCTCTCGCGCGCGCGCGCGCGCGCGCACAGACACGGTTGCGGTAAGCCGGCGCCACACTGCATACGATTTGACCCCAATACAATTGTGATTGTAACGATGTCTGTGAATCATGATTCACTTGAAATATATCCGTTTCAAAATAAGTCATGTACTATACTCATGTAGACCGCGATACACGAATTAAATAAACTGTCCGTTACAAAATTAAGATATTAAACCAGATACGTGTACAGGCGACAACACATAGGGAAAGACGGGGTAAAAAGCACATGGGCGGGTAAGAAGCCCATGCCAATCATCTCATAAAATCAAGCAATTTTCAGTCACTGTGACGAGGTAATGGGTTAAAGGCGAAGTCTCTAGGGAAGACTTTTAGTGTGTTAAATTTTCACTTAGAAAAGTTTCCTTTAGCCCACTTCTCTAGGGTGTGGGAGATGAGCAACTTTCCCGGCCCCTTTTCATCTAATAAATTTATATTTTTGCCCGGGTTCTGGCTCGTATGATTGAATGCAATACAAGTGGTAGGCTGCTCTAAATGGCAGACAGAGAGAAGTAGGTTTTTACATGAAAATTACAAAACTTCCACTCTCATCAATCTGACCAAAGGGTTTGTACACTTGTATTTTATTTACTCACAAATCTGCATAAGATTATGCAGCAATAAGAATATAGCAGCTCAATGGCGCCAAAGCACAATATGAATGAAAAACAATGAAATCCGAAAGGATTTACAAGACTTTTGTCTTTCTAGAAGGTTAGGCCCCAAGCCAGAAGGGTCACTAATTTTCTTTAAGTGTCCCGAGGAAAGTTAGTGTTGTTTTCACTGTCCAGAGGACTTATCTGGTGTAAGGTTCCTCTGTCGGGAGCAGCGAGTGCTGGGGTGACTAGCTCTTCGGTGTAGAGTAGCTCCCAGTCGTTCCGGTTGTGGCGTTGCGGGATGGCACGGCACAGGCGTGGTCTCCTCATGGATTCAGGGTGCGGTGGCGTCTTAGCGGCGGCCCCGTCTTGCAGCTTGTGAGTCAGGGATAATCGTCCTGACCACGATGCCCTGCTGATAATCACAGGAGAACGTGGGTGTAGATCTCTATGGATTAGAGATAGGGGCTTCAGCCGGCAGGGAATTAGTGGATCACAACCGGCTAGAAGGCTGCCCTTGTACAATAGCACTAATAACAAGAGTTTCAGTTGTCAAACTGAAATAACACATGACATGTGTACTGGAATCAACTGATATGATTCAGTAACACAAGCCAGCAAACATCACTCTCAGTCCAACACTTGGAAAGGAACGTCATCAAAAGTTGCAAGGTAGCAACCAAGGGATTTCCTACTAAAAAAAAAAAAAAGTGCTAATAGGCATAGAATCCGGTTCTTGTACCAAAAGAGTTAAAGTAAAAAATCACACACAAATAATAAGTGCACATAATTAGAACAGCATGTTTACCAATTCTTTTCATGGACACATCTACTCCTTATTCATCATGGAACATAGGATCTAGATCAAAAATAGAATCAAACAAAAACAAATCTCAATCAAATATTTTACACCCCTGCCACCTTCAATAGGCTCACGAGTTGCGAATATGACTGGCAGGTAGAGAGGTTGATTCTACAATGTTGCTTCAGGGTTTTGGTAGTCGGTGTCACTTTCTCTCTGACTACTCGGATCCCCAGGGAAATACGGGGCCTATCATTGGCTAGTAGTAAAGAGATGCGACAGATCACGTGCATATTATGTATCGGCGCGACTCACGTGTGAATGACTTCGGGCCACGATTGTAAGCTGGGAGTGGGGTGTCGGTGTCACTTTCGTGAGTAGTAAAAAGTGATGTGATTGGTGTCTGTGAAGTGTCGGATTGTAATTAGAGTGGGGGGGAGTAGTAGAGGGGGTGGGGGGGGGGGTAGAGGTGGGTGTATAGTAGGAAGGGACAAAGCGGGGCGTGCGTTCCATCTTACGTCACAGTCACATTTGCCCATGAGACAAGTGTTTAGCATTCGTCTCATGGGCAAAGGTGACTGAAATTTTCTTTATTTCACACCAGTCTTACCCGATTATAGCGAACATAACTAGTAGGATTTTATCAGATTTAATTAGACAGTAGAATTTCACGTCAAACTCGGATCGCAGTGAATCGAATCGCATGCAATATGGCTAGGCCTTAGCAGCCACAGAGCACCAAAGATAGACTGTCTCTGCCTAATAACTTAAACCTCGTTACAGATACACAGCGCCCAAGGTTCCCACAAGGTTGCCCTGATGGCCCGTCCCTGTTCTCAGGACCACTGAAGTCTCAAGTCACTGTGATCTGGCCTGACCCCAAAGTGACCGACAACAGCCCTAACTCCGTGACCTTGACCAGCGACCCCGCTAAAGGGTCAAAGTTTGGAGTGGGGATTACCACGGTAACTGTGAGGGCCAGAGACAGGACTGGCAATCGGGCCAGTTGTACCTTCCATGTCAATGTGAAGGGTGTGTGGGTTTTGGTTTTCCTTTTTTATATCACAGCTGAGAGAATCAGGCAGAAGGGCAGTCATGAAGACAGATATACAAAGTGAGAGAGTCTTGAAGTTATTGACAGCAAACGAAACAGAAAGTGACCAACTGAGAGAAAGAGATGTAGACACAAAGAAAGACAAGAACAAGATGCATGTGTGTGCGCGCTTGTAGGCCTGTGTGCACGTGCATTTATACGTGCATAATTATGTGTGTGTGTGTGGGTGTGTGTGTGTGTGTGTGTACGTGCGTTTGCGTTTCTGGGGTGTGCATGTTGGGTGTGTGTGTACGTATTCGTGTATGTGTGCGCACGCGTGTGTGCACGTGTTTGTGTTTGTGTCTATGTCTGTGTATGTCCCTGTGTATGTGTGTGTGTGCGTGCGTGTGCGTGTGCGTGTGCGTGCGTGCGTGTGCGTGTGTGTGTGTGTGTGTGTGTGTGTGTGCGTGCGCGTGTGCGTGTGTGTGTGTGTGTGTGTGTGTGTGTGTGTGTGTGTGTGTGCGTGCGTGTGCGTGCGCGCGCGCGTGTGCGCGCACGCGAACGCGAATTGTGCAAGTAGATTCAATATGTACTCGGTTTTCCTGCCTTCCCCACCCCCACTTCCATTACCCAGCCAGGCAGTGTCCTCTCGTCCATGCGCCTGCCAATAGCAACATGACGTGCACAATGGAACGCGTGGAGGGGTCAGAGTGCACCTTCGACTGCAACGAAGGCCACAGTCTTCAGGGCAACTCTTCTGTGACATGTATGGAAACAACACAGTGGGACGCAGAGGTGCCTATGTGCCAAGGTAACATGCCAGCTTGAGAAGCATTAGGTGTGTGTGTGTGTGTGTGTGTGTGTGTGTGTGTGTGTGTGTGTGTGTGTGTGTGTGTGTGTGTGTGTGTGTGTGTGTGTCACTGTGTGTGTGTGTGTGTGTGTGTGTGTGTGTGTGTGTGTGTGTGTGTGTGTGTGTGTGTGTGTGTGTGTGTGTGTGTGTGTGTGTGTGTGTGTGTGTGTGTGTGTGTGTCACTGTATGTGTGTGTGTGTGTGTGTGTGTGTGTGTGTGTGTGTGTGTGTGTGTGTGTGTGTGTCTGTGTGTGTGCGTGCGTGCGTGTGCGTGTGCGTGCGTGCGTGTGCGTCGATGTTAAAACCCAGTGGCAACGAAAATGTTGTCATTTGGTCAATATTACCCCCCCCCCCCCCCCACACACACACACACACACTCCTTTCCTTCCTCATCAGTAACAAACAAATTGCATGGGAAAAAAAGGTGGCGCGCCTCTGACTGCGACGCGCTCTCCAGGTGGGAGCAATCCGAATTTCACAGAGACGCCTCTGTAACTATAAAGTACCTAATACCTAATGACTGCTGTTTTACTGCAATCGTGACATCATAACAGAACAACTGACTGATCAACGACTACTGTTTTACTATCGTCATCACATCATAACACAGAACAACTGACTGATCAGTGACCACTGTTTTACTATCATCATCATGACATCATAACACAGAACAACTGACTGATCAGTGACTACTGTTTTACTATCATCATCATGACATCATAACACAGAACAACTGACTGATCAGTGACTACTGTTTTACTATCATCATCATGACATCATAACACAGAACAACTGACTGATCAGTGACTACTGTTTTACTATCATCGTCATCACATCATAACACAGAACAACTGACTGATCAGTGACTACTGTTTTACTATCATCGTCATCACATCATAACACAGAACAACTGACTGATCAATGACTACTGTTTTACTATCATCATCACATCATAACACAGAACAACTGACTGATCAATGACTACTGTTTTACTATCATCATCACATCATAACACAGAACAACTGACTGATCAACGACTACTGTTTTACTATCATCATCACATCATAACACAGAACAACTGACTGATCAGTGACTACTGTTTTACTATCGTCATCACATCATAACACAGAACAACAGACTGATCAACGACTACTGTTTTACTATCATCATCACATCACAACACAGAACAACTGACTGATCAGTGACTACTGTTTTAAGATCATTTGAGTACAAATACCTAGGCACAGTTTTAGACAAGAAACTTACTTTTGATAAACACATTGAACATATACATAAGAAGAGCTAGTCCTGGATATTTTGTTTACAGAGGCTAAGGAATATTGGTGTCTGTTCAGATATTCTTCAAACCTACTAACTATGCTGCATTGAATCTGTTCTTACTGTCATTTATCTGTTGGTATGGAAGCTTGAGTGTAAGAAGTAAGCGTGTGTTGCGTAATATGGTGAATGTGAGCAGTAAGGTTGTGGGTGCAAGGCAGAGTGGTATGCAAGAGTTGTATGACAGACAAGTAGTCAAGAAAGCCAGAAACATTCTTAATGATAACAGTCATGCTCTGGAAAAATACTATGACGTGTTACCATCGGGCCGTCGATACAGAACTCTAAAACTGAAAATAAGAGCACAGAAAACTTTCTTACCAAGATCAATTCATCTGTTGAACACTTAATGCACTGCATCGACTGATTGTTTTGCTGAGTAGCCTGTCCAGCTCCTTCGGATTGTATTTGTGCAAGCCTATTTGTAGTCCTTTTGTTCTGCAATAAATTACTGTTGTGTCTAAGCTGTGTAGAGATGGTGTAGGTACTATTAGTACTGCATGCTTAAGCGTTATTCTTGCCCCGTTTTTCAATTGAGTATGTCTTGATTTTAAATCATCATATAGTAATTTAGCACGTGTCCGTGTGTGTGTGTGTGTGTGTGTGTCTGTGTGTCTGAAACACAAAACGGGCCTTATAACTCCGCCGTTTTTCGACCGAATCGCTTCCAATTTGCTGTGAGCCCTAACGGGGCGATGGCAACGGCAACCGAGGCGGCCGTGTCATTTGCGCGGTTCGGCAAATGCGCGAAACGCGCATCCATCGGCTCTCGGCGCCCGTATCTCCGGTTTTTCTGGGTCGATTGCCTTCGAATTTGGCAGAAAGATAACCGGAGACGGTGTCTATCCGTGTACCAAACCGGAAGCGAATCGATTTATAAACGCACGCCATATCTGCCGCTTCATGCCGCTTCACATTTTCACAAACTGCGGTGTAACCATTTAAGATATTGACTCGCAATTTGGAACGGGCATGACCGGTGATAGTGACTATCTTGGTGCAAAATTGCAACAGCATCCGTTCATAAACGCGCGTTCTAACCCGATTTACATTTTGCAGGCAACCAAATCGGAAACTAATTTCATTCACCACTGTAGGCACCCTGGAAATGAGACGGTTAAAGAGCCGAGTTTACTATGCGGAGTTATCAACAGCTCGCTATTGTCTTCCACGCGGGTCACTGACGTTAACTGACGCGTGCGTGGTGTGTGTGTGTGAGGGTGAGGAAATTCTGACAGGCGAGCTTAGCCTACTGAAGAAGAAGAATAACTTATATAGCAGGGAGGGGTGGGGGGGGGGGGGGGGGGGGGGGGGGGGGGGGGGGGTGGGGGCGCGCTGCCTTTGTCTGTCTGTCTCTCTCTGTGGGGGGAGGCTCTCATCTCTCTCTCTCTCTCTCTCTCTCTCTCTCTCTCTCTCTCTCTCTCTCTCTCTCTCTCTCTCTCTCTTTTGTCTGTCTGTCTCTCTCTGTGTGTCTCATGTCTCTGTATGTCTATGTGTCTCTCTCTCTGTCTCTCTGTCTCTCTCTCTGCCTGTCTGTCTGTCTGTCTGTCTCTCTGTCTCTCTCTCTCTCTCTCTCTCTCTCTCTCTCTCTCTCTCTCTCTCTCTCTCTCTAATAACATAATATTTTGCGGACCCGGCGAAACCGGTACTCATCATTACTGGTTATTGGCGGTACCGGTACTAGGCGTTACCGGTTCTGGGGCTCTCTCTCTCTGCCTTTGTCTGTCTGTCTCTCTCTCTGTGTCTCCTGTCTCTGTATGCCTATGTGTCTCTCTCTCTGTGTCTGTCTCTCTCTCTGCACTGTGACTGTCTGTCTGTCTGTCTGTCTGTCTCTCTCTCTCTCTCTCTCTCTCTCTCTCTCTAATAACATAATATTTTGCGGACCCGGCGAAACCGGTACTCATCATTACCGGTTATTGGCGGTACCGGTACTAGGCGTTACCGGTTCTGGGATTTGCCAGTACTAGGCGTTGCGCTAGTGTATTTTAAATGTATTTTTAAAATGCGTTGCGCTTATTCTGGACAATTTGTTCATATGTTTCCGGTTTGTTAATTACAACATTGCAGTGTTATTAGTTATTAGTTCATATTCTTTTCATCACATCATAGCACAGTTGTTGATAACATCTGTGTTTATTGTTGTTTTTCTTGTGTGCACCTGGCTGCAATTTCTCACATCATATGAGATAATAAAGATGATTTGGATTTACTATCGTCATTATCACATCATAACACATAACACCTGACTGATCAGTGACTACTCTTTTACTATCATCACATCATAACACAGAACAACTGACTGATCAGTGACTACTATTTTACTATCATCATCATCACATCACAGCACAGAACAACTGACTGATCAATCACTACTGTTTTACTATCATCATCATCACAACATAACACAGAACAACTGACTGATCAATTACTACTATTTTACTATCATCATCATCACAGCACAGCACAGAACAACTGACTGATCAATGACTACTGTTTTACTATCATCATCATCACATCATCATAACACAGAACAACTGACTGATCAATGACTACTGTTTTACTATCATCATCATCACATCACATCAACACAGAACAAATGACTGATCAATGACTACTGTTTTACTTCATCATCATCACATCATAACACAGAACAAATGACTGATCAATGACTACTGTTTTACTTCATCATCATCACAGCACAGCACAGAACAACTGACTAATCAATGACTACTGTTTTACTTCATCATCATCACATCATAGCACAGAACAAATGACTGATCAGTGAGTGTTAATGTTTTGCATTCGTCTCAAAGGCAAATTTGACTGAACATTTCTTCATTTCATTAAATAATTGGCATTGGCTTCCTACCCGCCCATTGGCTTTTTACCCCTTCTTCACCTATTTAGCAAGTCTTTTCTTGTTTGATTGACTCGTTCTTCTTGTTCTACTTTTCAGTCGTTGAGTGTCCTGAACCGCCGGAAGTTGAGGCAGGGTCAATCTCGTGTTCTGAAGGTCGTCAGTTTCGGGATCAGTGCATTTTGATATGTGACCCTGGCTACAGCGTTATAGGCGAGGTCAAAGTACGTTGCCAGGCCGACCAGACGTGGACAGAAGCCGGGATTTGTGTGGGTGAGTCGGTGATAATGAATTTTAAAGACAAAAATAAAGGAAAAAAATAATTGAACAAATCATGCCATGAAAGAGACAGCTAATGTGGCAAAATGGTATGAGGATATGTTAACTCTCTTGACTGTGCAAGCGCAAAAACCAGCACATCAGAGTTATTCCTCTTCATCTGATAACACCATCAGTGATGTCAACAAGTCAGTGCGTGATACGTTTATGGCAGTCAAGAGGTTAACTCATCTATAAAGCATTCACATGTGACGTGTAAAATCATCAACATTTGTTTGTATTGACAAAACTATTAAAAGTCATGTAAAACAAAACTAATAGTCAAGAAGCACATTTCCAGAAAGTGAAACCACTAAACGTTACTGGTTATAAGCAATCACCCACATGGGATAGAATGTATGGATGTAGTGTAAAGTATTCCACATGGATGTTGCTTCTGGGCTCACGACTTACGGCCGCCATGACTGTTTCCAAAATGGTGGCTAAATCAGTCTAATTGATATCCTTTTACACATCAAGTAATTATGTTCAGTCAAAATCTTACATATGTCTTCATATAAGTACACATAATATTTTGTTCATGGCATGTGCACATTTTGGGTTTAGAAATGCTGATACAGTGACATCCATTTAAACATCAAGAAATGATGCGCAATCTGTATTCTTTTATTTGCCTTCATAGGCAACAGAATGAATGGTATATGAAAAATTACTTTATAATAAGACATGTTAACGTTTTCTGCATCAAGGTATGATGTGCAATCAATGATTTTGTTTAATGGATTCAGTTAAAATCTTGAACTCTGTCGTGTATCGTACCTGTTGCGTTTCACATTTGGTTTTAGAGTAAAAGAAGTTCAACTTCAATGTTTGTGTTCACTTTATGTTTTAATTGACTGGAAAGCTGTATGCTTGGATTCTGTGTATTCAATAATGGTAAAATCCGCATAAATATAACAAACATAAGCAGCCATTTGCCCGCAATATGTCAAAATATGCCAATATCGTTGGCCTTTATTAAAAGTGTCATGGCGGCCAGGAAATGGCAGACCAAAGCCAACGTCCACCCCAGTAACCTTCACATACATGCAGACAAGCCATTCAGACTGGATGTTTGCTTCTAACCCGAAACGTTTAGGTCAGCTTTGTTTTTGCAAGCTACAGATCTCTGCTTCTAAACTATAAGTCGTCATTAATGAATGACAGCAGAATTATTTGACAGGATTGTAAAACGTACAATGTAATTGCTCAACTTTGCCTTCATTATGAAGGTGTGCAATTCATGTATGTTAATATTACATACAATCTGTGACTATCGGTAGCTAGCCTGTAGTAATCTGTCAGCGTCAAATAAACGATTATCTTCCTTTGTGAGCTGTGAGAAAAATCTATAATACTCTAGTAGTAGTATGCTAGTAAATTTCAAATGATTGTGTCACAATCGCACACACATACACACAAGTGCTCGTGCATGCAATGGAAGCGCGCACATACACCTGCACAATTTACTCATTCACCCTCACCGTAACATCCACTTCACCACCCCCACCCCCACCCCACATTTTTCTTTTCTTACCCCATTGCCATAAACATGGTGTCAACATTTTCTGTCAAACACAGATTTGGAATCGCCACACTTCACCGTCCCATGCCCCTCACACCTACCAGTCTTCGCCCCCAGAATTGGTCAAGACACTATCGTAACATGGCCCCCTGTGGATGCCTCTGACGGTTCCGGGCATAACGTCAGCGTGCTTTGTGACGTCCCTTCCGGTGCGTCATTTCCTGTAGGGAACACCACCGTGACGTGTGAGGCGACTGACGCGTCCAACAACTCGATAAGCTGCCAGTTTAATGTGACGGTGACAGGTGCGTGTACGCGTGTATTATATAGACAACTTTCGTACCCAAAGCCTGATTCCATCTCTGTCTGTGACACTCAAATACCTTTTTCTCCTGCTAGAAATCTTGGCTTCCACATCTCTCAAGATATGAGTGTTGACTCACAAGTTCAAACTATCTGTCGGTCAGCATACTGTGAGCTGCGTCGCATTGGTACGATTCGCCATCTCCTGTCTATAGATACTACTAAGATACTAGTCTGCGCTTTTGTTCTCTCTAAATTAGATTATTGTAATTCACTCTTGTATGGCTGCCCCCAACACCTCCTTGACAAGCTTCAAAAAGTCCAGAACTCTGCTGCCAGACTTGTCCTCAAGGTCTCTAAGTATCATCATGTTCAACCACTCCTGATATCCCTCCATTGGCTTCCCATCAAAGCACGTATTGACTACAAAATTTCCACTCTATGTCATTCTTATTTCTCTGGAAATGCCCCTAGCTACATTTCTGACATGCTTTCTGTCTATACTCCATCAAGGCAATTGCGGTCATCTTCAGATTCCAAAATTCTCTGTGTTCCTAGTACACGAACAAAAATGTTTGGTGAGCGCTCCTTTTCCTTTTCGGCCCCATCAGTTTGGAACTCCTTACCACGCGAAATTCGCCATATCCAGTCCTTGCAATGTTTCAAATCAGCTCTCAAGACCCACCTATTCAAGCTACATCACAACCTTTAGGCCACATTACTTCTCGACTCTATTCTCACACACACCCTCCCCTCCCCCCTCCCCCCATATTAGTTTCACTGTGTGTTGACTGCAATGTCTACGTCAGCTTTGTTGAGAGAGAGAGAGAGAGAGAGAGAGAGAGAGAGAGAGAGAGAGAGAGAGAGAGAGAGAGAGAGAGAGAGAGAGAGAGACGGATACGGATATGGATACGGATACGGATATTTAATCAATCAAGGCCATAGCCCCTCATGAAGGGGTGATGCAATATAACATAGTCAGGCATAATCAGACATAATAAATAATAAGTACACACAAAGCAAAATATAAGCATAACATGTGGGAATCATCAACCTCTAACTGCATAAGGTAGACATAATTTTAAAGGCTTTATACAAATATACTGCAAACATTTTAACGACTTGTTCATTGGTTGACGACATTAACATTCCTAATCTAAACAAAGACGGTTGGCTGTAATACTTCCGAGGTATTAACTGAAACCTGAGGTCACTCAATACAGGACAAGAAAAAACTAAATGAATTTCATTTTCTGAGGCACATTTACATAATTGACAAATAAGGTCTATCTCAACATGACGTCTATAACGGTAGTATTATAATGTATCAGTAGGTCAGAAACTCCAAATCTGAATCTAGTCATAATAAATTTTAAATGTTTGTCAATATTCATAGATGAGTAAGTCGGAACACAATGATTCACATTAATGTGCCTAAACAAGTCAAATCTATTACTATTATCAATTCGGCTAGACCATTCCTGCCACTGACAATCAATCACCCTAGCACGTAGCACACACTTAAAACTGTTAATATCTTCTACCCCTTGATTAAGCCAAACATAACCAAATCCTAGTTCATAAAGTTTACATTTCACTTTAGACACCCAATTAATTTTACCTCTCATATCTAAAATGTACAACATATTATATGCCTTCTTTGGACGTCTTGAATCTTCCATTCTAAGAATTTTAAACCAATAAGAAAAACATTTGCAAGCAGAATTAACAGTTATAGGGTATCGGTTAGTTTCACCATAAAGTAGGTCATTCGGGGTTTGCATAGTTACACCAAAAAACTTTTTTAAAGCAAATAAGTGTACTTTTTCACACTGAACTGCAGAGTTATAAAGCCCCCATATTTCAGCCCCATACAGAGCATCAGGTTGAACTTGTGAGTCAAACAACTTAAAAAATAATGCAAGGGATTTATTCTCAAGCTTTGATAATTTCTGCATGATACATAGCAATGCTCGTTTAGCTCTACTTGCCAAGTCTCTACATGCTATATTAAAACTAAGTTTTGTTGAAAAATATATTCCTAAATACTTATAAACATTAACAACAGGCATAACTACTCCTCCATAAGTCCACGTTTCCCTAGCCCCTAAATATCCCCCTTTTCGAAACACAATACTATTGCTTTTAGACTTATTTACTTTCAACTGAAGTGAGTTAGCTGCATTACATAAGCTAATTAATTGTACTTGCAGTCCTACAACAGTTTCAGACATCAAAACAACATCATCAGCCAAAAGAAGAATACAAATTTCCAAAATATCCCCTATTAATTGTGCACCATGTCGTCCCTTACTAACAACCTCAGATGTTAACTCATTAATGAATAATGAAAAAAGAATCGGGCTGCAAACATCATCTTGCTTTACCCCCGCAGTAAGAGAGAGAGAGAGAGAGAGAGAGAGAGAGAGAGAGAGAGAGAGAGAGAGAGAGAGAGAGAGAGAGAGAGAGAGAGAGAGTGTTGATACTTTCTTCAACTGATTGTATTTTGTATTGTGTTCTTGGGTGGGGTGAGTGGTGGTGATGGTAACGGTGTGTGTGTGTGAGTGAGTGCGTGTGTGTGTGTGGATATGTGTGTACGTGCGTGCCTGCGTGTATGTGTGGGTGGTGGGTGTATACATGCCTATTTAGCATGTGTGTGAGCGATTACTTGTTTTTGTTTTTGTATTTCTTGCTTTTAATTTTGTTGTTGTTAAGCGCATAGAGCTCCACATTTGGTGGAGGAGTGCGCTATATAAATGATTCACTATTATTATTATTATTATTATTATTATTATTATTATTATCTGCATGTATTTTACTATTTTCATATTATATTTGGCTATGACCTACTTTTGTCCCCTCGCCGACCTTTTCGCACTTGTAAAGTTCTGTGTACACGTTAACAAAATATTAATAATTGTTAAGTGCTAAGCTCAATTTCCCCCCACGCTTCCATGCTCTTTCTCTTGTCGTGCATTTACACCCCCTCTTCCCCCCCCCCCCCCCCCCCCCCCCTCCCTCCCAAATCAATCTCTCTGTTCGACCACAAGTCCGTAACAAAATCCATTCTTTTATCACAACCAGTGTTGCAGTGTCCTCATCCGGGCTCTGCCGTCAACAACCAATCATCCGACGTGCTTCTCACGTGCAATGACGGCCACGTTTTCGGAGCGAACTGCACGCTGGAATGTCCCGCCGGTTACAGTCTGCTGGGAGAGGCGACTTTGGAGTGCGACAGGCAGGCTGAAACGTACCCTCCTCTGATGACTTGGAAAGGAGCTGAGAGAAAGCCCCTCAGCAGCAAACCAGAGTGCAAAGGTAGTAAGATATGTGGTAATCTGGTACTTTGACCCTCCATCTTTCAGGTTTTTGAAAATATTCCTAGGCTGATCCTTACCCTACCCCTTTCCCGAGAACTGCAGAATGTTGCTTCCATGCAGTGAACATTTTCCATGGAGAGACATGAGAGGAGTCAGTCTGGTTACTAGGCTACTCCGAAAGCGATTAAATCACACGAGAGTGGTTATGGTAGAAACATAATTTCACCGCCAGCCATATTTCAGCCAAACATTTCCATTATATTTACCTGAAAATAAAATCCATCTGCAGTATTGGGGATTCTCCTGTGACATATCTAAAATAAGGTCTATCCTTAATTTTCAAAACTAAGACAATAGGGTCTTTGGATAATATACCCCAATTTGATGCCTTTTAGTGACCTAGGTGTTAAATCACTGTGGTGCTAAAATGCGACTTTGGCGGTGAAAGGGTTAAGACAGTGTGCGCTTTCTATTTTGTCAGAGGACCGTTGTCCCAGACTGGACGCCCCGGTGTCTGGCAGCGTCAGCTGTCTGTGGGGCGCGGAGGCCTGGGACTGTTTCCTGCAGTGCCATTCAGGATGGGACGTGTCCGCGCAGTTCCTCTCCTTCGACGGTTACTTCGTGTGCAACGGACAACAGGGACTGTGGGTGCCGCCCCGGGTACCGGACTGTGTGGGTAGGTATTGGAGGGAGTGGGGGGGGGGGGGGGCGGCAACACAACGGGGAATGGACGGGGTAGAGAGGTAACCAATGTTTGTTTGGTCCTGCTGTAAATCTACCCATCAAGCTGCTCCATCTTACCTCTGCGACAATATTTCCATCTATACGCCAGCTCGCATTTTACGTTCAGTTTCCGACCCTCTTTCTCTCCAGATCCCTAGGTAACAAGCTTTCAATTGTTGGTCGGCGCTCTTTTGCTGTTTCAGGTCCAACCTCCTAGAACAAACTTCCTCTCTCCTTCCGTCAGCGACCCACCCTCTCTGCTTTGTTCAGTTTCTGACCCTCTGTCTCTCCAGATCCCTAGGTATAAGCTTTCAACTGTTGGTCGGCGCTCTTTTGCTGTTTCAGGTCCAACCTCCTAGAACAAACTTCCTCTCTCCCTCCATCAGCGACCGACCCTTTCTGCTTTCAAATCAAACCGCAAAAGCCGTCTGTCTCCCCGTCATTTTAGCTCATTCTCTCT
>CM065697.1:4779571-4792071 GCA_017654935.2 Phymorhynchus buccinoides
ATCCTCTCAGTGTCAGCCTTCTGTTTCTTTCAGTGGGCTGTCCTAAAGGTCACTACCTGTCCCAGGGATCCTCTCAGTGTCAGCCTTCTGTTTCTTTCAGTGGGCTGTCCCAAAGGTCACTACCTGTCCCAGGGATCCTCTCAGTGTCAGCCTTCTGTTTCTTTCAGTGGGCTGTCCTAAAGGTCACTACCTGTCCCAGGGATCCTCTCAGTGTCAGCCTTCTGTTTCTTTCAGTGGGCTGTCCTAAAGGTCACTACCTGTCCCAGGGATCCTCTCAGTGTCAGCCTTCTGTTTCTTTCAGTGGGCTGTCCTAAAGGTCACTACCTGTCCCAGGGATCCTCTCAGTGTCAGCCTTCTGTTTCTTTCAGTGGGCTGTCCTCAAATAAATGGTCACTATACCTATTTTGTGGACCCAGGGATCCTCTCAGTGTCAGCCTTCTGTTTCTCTCAGTGGGCTGTCCTCAAAGGTCACTACCTGTCCCAGGGATCCTCTCAGTGTCAGCCTTCTGTTTCTTTCAGTGGGCTGTCCCAAAGGTCACTACCTGTCCCAGGGATCCTCTCAGTGTCAGCCTTCTGTTTCTTTCAGTGGGCTGTCCCAAAGGTCACTACCTGTCCCAGGGATCCTCTCAGTGTCAGCCTTCTGTTTCTTTCAGTGGGCTGTCCTAAAGGTCACTACCTGTCCCAGGGATCCTCTCAGTGTCAGCCTTCTGTTTCTTTCAGTGGGCTGTCCCAAAGGTCACTACCTGTCCCAGGGATCCTCTCAGTGTCAGCCTTCTGTTTCTTTCAGTGGGCTGTCCTAAAGGTCACTACCTGTCCCAGGGATCCTCTCAGTGTCAGCCTTCTGTTTCTTTCAGTGGGCTGTCCTAAAGGTCACTACCTGTCCCAGGGATCCTCTCAGTGTCAGCCTTCTGTTTCTTTCAGTGGGCTGTCCCAAAGGTCACTACCTGTCCCAGGGATCCTCTCAATGTCAGCCTTCTGTTTCTTTCAGTGGGCTGTCCTAAAGGTCACTACCTGTCCCAGGGATCCTCTCAGTGTCAGCCTTCTGTTTCTTTCAGTGGGCTGTCCCAAAGGTCACTACCTGTCCCAGGGATCCTCTCAGTGTCAGCCTTCTGTTTCTTTCAGTGGGCTGTCCCAAAGGTCACTACCTGTCCCAGGGATCCTCTCAGTGTCAGCCTTCTGTTTCTTTCAGTGGGCTGTCCTAAAGGTCACTACCTGTCCCAGGGATCCTCTCAGTGTCAGCCTTCTGTTTCTTTCAGTGGGCTGTCCCAAAGGTCACTACCTGTCCCAGGGATCCTCTCAGTGTCAGCCTTCTGTTTCTTTCAGTGGGCTGTCCCAAAGGTCACTACCTGTCCCAGGGATCCTCTCAGTGTCAGCCTTCTGTTTCTTTCAGTGGGCTGTCCCAAAGGTCACTACCTGTCCCAGGGATCCTCTCAGTGTCAGCCTTCTGTTTCTTTCAGTGGGCTGTCCTAAAGGTCACTACCTGTCCCAGGGATCCTCTCAGTGTCAGCCTTCTGTTTCTTTCAGTGGGCTGTCCCAAAGGTCACTACCTGTCCCAGGGATCCTCTCAGTGTCAGCCTTCTGTTTCTTTCAGTGGGCTGTCCCAAAGGTCACTACCTGTCCCAGGGATCCTCTCAGTGTCAGCCTTCTGTTTCTTTCAGTGGGCTGTCCCAAAGGTCACTACCTGTCCCAGGGATCCTCTCAGTGTCAGCCTTCTGTTTCTGTCAGTGGGCTGTCCCAAAGGTCACTACCTGTCCCAGGGATCCTCTCAGTGTCAGCCTTCTGTTTCTTTCAGTGGGCTGTCCCTAAGGTCACTACCTGTCCCAGGGATCCTCTCAGTGTCAGCCTTCTGTTTCTTTCAGTGGGCTGTCCCAAAGGTCACTACCTGTCCCAGGGATCCTCTCAGTGTCAGCCTTCTGTTTCTTTCAGTGGGCTGTCCCAAAGGTCACTACCTGTCCCAGGGATCCTCTCAGTGTCAGCCTTCTGTTTCTTTCAGTGGGCTGTCCCAAAGGTCACTACCTGTCCCAGGGATCCTCTCAGTGTCAGCCTTCTGTTTCTTTCAGTGGGCTGTCCCAAAGGTCACTACCTGTCCCAGGGATCCTCTCAGTGTCAGCCTTCTGTTTCTTTCAGTGGGCTGTCCCAAAGGTCACTACCTGTCCCAGGGATCCTCTCAGTGTCAGCCTTCTGTTTCTTTCAGTGGGCTGTCCCAAAGGTCACTACCTGTCCCAGGGATCCTCTCAGTGTCAGCCTTCTGTTTCTTTCAGTGGGCTGTCCCAAAGGTCACTACCTGTCCCAGGGATCCTCTCAGTGTCAGCCTTCTGTTTCTTTCAGTGGGCTGTCCCAAAGGTCACTACCTGTCCCAGGGATCCTCTCAGTGTCAGCCTTCTGTTTCTGTCAGTGGGCTGTCCCAAAGGTCACTACCTGTCCCAGGGATCCTCTCAGTGTCAGCCTTCTGTTTCTGTCAGTGGGCTGTCCCAAAGGTCACTACCTGTCCCAGGAATCCTCTGTGTCAGCCTTCTGTTTCTGTCAGTGGGCTGTCCCTAAGGTCACTACCTGTCCCAGGGATCCTCTCACTGTCAGCCTTCTGTTTCTTTCGGTGGGCTGTCTCAAAGGTCACTACCTGTCCCAGGAATCCTCTGTGTCAGCCTTCTGTTTCTTTCAGTGGGCTGTCCCAAAGGTCACTACCTGTCCCAGGGATCCTCTCAGTGTCAGCCTTCTGTTTCTTTCAGTGGGCTGTCCCAAAGGTCACTACCTGTCCCAGGGATCCTCTCAATGTCAGCCTTGTCCGCGGGGCCACTTTGCTCCTGGAGACGGCTCCACGTTCTGCCTGCCCTGCCCCCCAGGGACCAACACCTCCTCCCCTGGAGCCTGGGGCATGGACTGCTGTCGCCCATGGACTGACGGCCTCAACTGACTCTGATGTGTGGAGTTGAATTGAGTAGAAGATTAGAAGAGGACTGATAACATTTTAGTCCAGTAAAGCAAATCATAAGTATGTTCTATTACATTATAATACACTGTCTGATATTTGTGTAAGTTTTCCATGAAATGCAAATGTCATACACTCTCTGATATTTGTGTAAGTTTTCCATTAAATGCTAATATAATGCGGCCTATGTATATATTGCTTTGCAAAGCGTTGATATTAACCAAGTTTAATTGTGTGTTTTGGTGTTAAAGTTCAATATGCATTTGTATATAAAACGTTCATATTAAAGACAGTGTAATAATTGTATCTTGATATTAAGGAAAGATAATGTGTAATAGTGTTAAAAACTGATTGTTACGTTTACAAATGTTGTTCACGTAGCAGTTCACATTGCCTACAGAGTTGTTGGTGCTTGCTTACTTCAGTGCCACCAAAAAAACCTTTTGGGATATATGCGATACATGAATTACATATATGTGAGTTTTGAAAGCAGAGGGGAATGCCAGATGCTTGGGAATAAGTCAGAAAAAGAATCTGGAAGGAGAAAAACATGTCATAAGTCATAAGTTTCTGTATTGTCCATTGGCATTGTGCGCACATGGAAACCTGTCATAAGTCATAAGTTTCTTTATTGTCCATTGGCAGTGTGCGCACATGGAAACCTGTCATAAGTCATAAGTTTCTGTATTGTCCATTGGCAGTGTGCGCACATGGAAACCTGTCATAAGTCATAAGTTTCTTTATTGTCCATTGGCAGTGTGCGCACATGGAAACCTGTCATAAGTCATAAGTTTCTGTATTGTCCATTGGCAGTGTGCGCACATGGAAACCTGTCATAAGTCATAAGTTTCTTTATTGTCCATTGGCAGTGTGCGCACATGGAAACCTGTCATAAGTCATAAGTTTCTGTATTGTCCATTGGCAGTGTGCGCACATGGAAACCTGTCATAAGTCATAAGTTTCTGTATTGTCCATTGGCAGTGTGCGCACATGGAAACCTGTCATAAGTCATAAGTTTCTTTATTGTCCATTGGCAGTGTGCGCACATGGAAACCTTGTCATAAGTCATAAGTTTCTGTATTGTCCATTGGCAGTGTGCGCACATGGAAACCTGTCATAAGTCATAAGTTTCTTTATTGTCCATTGGCAGTGTGCGCACATGGAAACCTGTCATAAGTCATAAGTTTCTGTATTGTCCATTGGCAGTGTGCGCACATGGAAACCTGTCATAAGTCATAAGTTTCTGTATTGTCCATTGGCAGTGTGCGCACATGGAAACCTGTCATAAGTCATAAGTTTCTTTATTGTCCATTGGCAGTGTGCGCACATGGAAACCTGTCATAAGTCATAAGTTTCTGTATTGTCCATTGGCAGTGCGCGCACATGGAGACTTGTCTTCCACCGTGCAAAACAAGATGAGATATATCAAAATAAAAATATAAAATAAAAATATGAATCACAAATTTGCATTAAAACAAATATGTAACTCTCACACCACACGCAATCATTCATCCGCTCTCCGCTATCTTGCTCACTCATCATGCAACCCAATCATTCATCCGCTCTCCGCTATCTTGCTCACTCATCATGCAACCCACCACCACTTCCGCCTTCATTTTTAACCCTTTTTTCCCCCTTCCTTTCCTCCTTTTTTCCTTGTTCTTTTTCTCTTTTAATTTTTTTTTTTTTTAGGTAGGCTTTTCCCCCGCTCTCTTTCATCCTATTGTCTGTGGAAGGAAGCGGGTGTGAAACACTGACTCTTGTTCTTTGTGTTGCTTCTATTTCCAAGAATACTCCTTTGTTTTACCCCGCGCGCGTGTTGTTGTTATTCTTCAGTTTAACTTCCTTCCACTTAATGTGATTCAGACAATATCATATTGTAATGTGATGCTGGTATTGTGGGTGTGAGTGGATGTGTCTGTAAGTGAGTGTGTGTAAATAGTAAAGTAAGTAATAGGTCAGTGATGCACGTCTAATCATGCCTCCCCCCCCCCCCCCCTCACACACACACACGTCATTTAAAAAAAAGTTAAACTTACATTTAACCCTTTCACCGCCAGCCATCTTTGAGCCAAAATGTTCCATTAAACTTACTTGGCTACAGAAAAGACTTTGTCTGCAATATTGTGGGATTTCACAGTAACACATTTAGAATAGGGTCAATCCTTACTGTCCAAATTTAAGAACTCAATATAATTGAATAATAGACACTGATTTCAAGAGCTTTAATGACATGGTTGATAAATCATTATGGTGCAAAAATGCGACATTGGCGGTGAAAGGATAAAGAATATAACCGAACAAAGAACAATGCTAAAGATAAATACTAAGTGAGCTACTTACTAAGCATTTACAAACCGAATGAAGAACAGAATCATTGTTTAGTTTACATGGCAAAGACAATGGTGTCGAAACATCAGTAAAACCGTAAATATTCGAATTCGGAAAACATTCTCTTGCTCTTAGACAGTGAATCAGTAAATGACTGACACTCAAAGATTCACCATTAACATGATTACAATATTTTGTTTTAAATGAACTCAAACGAAGTCTATGGATTAGAGTTTCAATCTCCCTGGACAAGAAAATAACACGTTTGTATAATGATTTCCCGTTGTGCCTATCATTGGATTTAATACAGTTATTATACTATTGAACGTCTGAGTTCATCAATACAGATTTAACATTTGATGAGATGTTTTGATGAGATGCGCGCGTGTGTGTGTATATGTGTGCGCGCATACGTGCATGCATGCATGCGCATGTGCGCTTACGCTTCTGTTTTGTGCGTGCCAGCTGGCCTATGTTTTTTTGTTTTTGTTTTTGGATCTGGCAAGTTCATTAGCAAATGTACAATTTTGGAAATGACCAAAGTCTTGATAACAGTTATTTTGCCAAAAGTTGTCAATTGTCGTTTTTTCCAAGTATTTAAGATTATGTTCATATTTTGTAGCTTATCTTCAAAATTCAATTTTGTTATGGAGTTTACATCAGTTGAAAATAAAATGCCTAAAATTTGGAATGTTCCAGGGTCCCAAATGAAGTTCTTATCTCTCATAAATCTGACACTGGAAATGCTGGCCTATGTTTCAATTGTGTGTTTACAAATCATTACTCATCTTTTTAAGTCGTGTGCATTGTGATCATACTAATTGCAGTAAGACAAGAATGAAGGGACAAACAAAACAAAAACACACAAATGTGTTCAGTTTGGTCAGTAATGTCATTATAGCAGTTAAATAAAGAGGTAGTTATATACAGAGTTGGAAGCAAAAACTCTTCCAGATTATTTTCTCCTTTGAGCTCCTCTCAAAATCGGAATGTGTCGGCTGAATGCAGCGGGGAGACCAGTGAAAACTGATGCCAGGACATATGCCCACTTCCCACATTATGGCCATATGGCCCAGGAATGCAGAAGAAGAAGAAAAAATGATATTAATCTTAGATTATCTCGCCCCCCACCCCCCACCCCCTCATACGACAAAGTAGGTAGGTACAAAGTGAAAAAGGTAAGAGGAAGTAAGGAGAGGGGGGGGGGGGGGGGGTATAAGAGAAAAAATAGAAGGCAGAGAGAGAAGTGGTGACGATGGTGGTGGAGGGACTTAAAGCTAGTCTGACCCGTGAGCTTTACGCGCGTAAAACTCCCACGGCAGTTAAAAGTCTGTAAGGGCAGGGAGAAGTGCCGCTACCTGGTATGACCAAATTGACGGCTAGTTTTTCCAAGTCTGCCCTCCACCCGCATCCTGCCCCCCCCCCCCCCCCCCCCAAAAAAAAAAAGGGTAGGCGCCGCGCGTTCGGTGACGCTCTCTCCGGGGGAGAGCAGCCCGAATTTCACAGAGAAATCTCTGTGAATAGAATATACCAAATTAATAACAAAGAAAAAACTATTTACGAGTTTTCATGCATTAATTTGAGTCTCTTTTCGATTGAAAAATGTGAATTTCCCTCAATCCTGAGCAGATGCAGGTTTGATACATAGACATATTGATAAATATTGAAGAGCAGTACACAATATAATGATTGTACAGCAAACGAGTGTATAGACGCACCTGTAGACTCGAGCAGTTTGTTGTTTTGTATCTGTGCATGAAATCATGAATAAAACTTGTGGGGTTTTTAACTTATATTTTAGAGGAATAAAGACACAATGTTATGGTCAGTTTGCTTCTGTTTTGATTATGTACGTGCTTGAATTGGACTATGTAATTGTGTGTGTGTGTGTGTGTGTGTGTGTGTGTGTGTGTGTGTGTGTGTGTGTGTGTGTGTGTGTGTGTGTGTGTGTGTGTGTGTGTGTGTGTTTGTGTGTGTGTATGTGTGTGTGTGTGTGTGTATGTGTGTGCCCATGTATATGTAAAGAGAGAGAGAGAGAGAGAGAGAGAGAGAGAGAGAGAGAGAGAGAGAGAGAGAGAGAGATTAGTATGTTACATATGTGGATGCATTCACTCTCGCTCCCTTATACACAGGTTTCTGCGCTACCTGACTCACAAGACACTGTTGTGAAAAAAAATATGTATTTACACGTAAATCAAGCTATTGCATCAAATAAATATTTATAAATAAACTTGTTGTATAGAGAGGGAAGGAGAGAGAGAGAGAGACAGAGAGAGAGAGACAGAGGGAGAGCGAGAGAGAGAGAGAGAGAGAGAGAGAGAGAGAGAGAGAGAGAGAGAGAGAGAGAGAGAGAGAGAGAGAGAGAGAGAGAGAGACTATAGCATCTAGTTTATGTCAATTACCGGTCATGTCTTTAGTAATTGTAAAGATCACTCTGAGTGTATACATACAGTACAATAAAAAAAAACCACCATCAACTAAACAAGGACATAAAACCGGTAAAACGACGCATGTCGGTCAGTAAGTGGCCACATCCCCGGTATTGCAGGCATAGATGAACTCCAGCACCCCGGAGAAGGTGGTGCTGCTCCCCCCTTTGAGGTCAAGGTCACCGTGCAGGTGTCGCACCACGACCTGCTCACCTTTGACCAGCTTGACCTTGACACTGCTGCTGCCTTGGCAACTGGACAGGAAGTCGCCGTAAGCGCGCAGGAAGACGCGGGCCATCGGGCCGAACGGGCGACTGTCGTTCAGTCGGCGACAGATGGCCAGGTCTGCGTAGTCGTTTTCCTGGTCACAGTTGGACACCCCGCTAATGAAGAAAGAAAGAAAGGAAGGAAGGAAGGGAGGAAGGAAGGAAGGGAGGAAGGAAGGGAGGGAGGAAGGGAGAACAAGAACAAGAACAACGTTTTCGGAAGGAAGGGAGGGAGGAAGGGAGGAAGGAAGTGGGGGAGGGAGGAAGGAAGGGAGGAAGGGAGGAAGGAAGAAAGAAAGGAAGGGAGGGGGAGGAAGGAAGGGAGGAAGGAAGGAAGGAGGAAGGAAGGAAGGAAGGAAGGAAGGAAGGAAGGAAGGAGGAAGGAAGGAAGGAAGGAAGGGAGGAAGGAAGGAAGGGAGGAAGGAAGAAAGGGAGGGAGGGAGGAGGGAAGGAAGGAAGGAAGGAAGGAAGGGAGGGAGGAAGGGAGGAAGGAAGGAAGGAAGGGAGGAAGGAAGGGAGGGAGGAAGGAAGGAAGGAGGAAGGAAGGAAGAAAGAAAGGAAGGAAAGGAAGGAAGGAGGGAAGGAAGGGAAAAAGGAGAATATTTTAAGGAAGGAAGGAAGGAAGGGACTCCAGAAATCTTGAAGATTTAAGGTAGGAAGAAACGAAGAAAGAAAAGAAAAACAATATATTTTAAGCACGTGAATCCAACTCCAGAAATCTTGGTTTTTTTTAGTCTTTTAATTAAATACACACATACACGCGAGCGTGCACACACACACACACACACACACACACACGTACGCGCGCACACAAACACACATACACACACACGCACGCACGCGCGCACACATACACAAACACATTTGCAGGTGTGTCACGTTGTGTGCGTGTGCGTCAGTCACGTGCGACCGACTCCCAGAGAGTGAAGAGCTATATTTACTACTCTGAAAAACCAGGCTCAAATTTCTTTTCAGAAATGATGCCTCGTCCAGGGAACATCCTCACTCTCAACCAGGAGGACTTTGGGACAGTTGACTGTGGGGATATCCACCATAGGACCACTGCTCCCCAAGGCCCAGCACAAACCCAGCACAACTCAAAGGTCCCAGTTTTGAAGTTCTGTGCTTGTAACTTCCTCTAATCTGTCACTCTCTTTGACTCTGCCTTTTCCCTTTGCTTGCTGTCATCTACTATCTTTCTGCCTTACCGGAACATTCCCCTGCATTTTCTCAAGAAACACTTTAAAAAAACACCATTTCCTTCAGCCGAAGTCGGACATGCTGGGCCTAACTATTTCTTACTTAGGCGCTTAACGGCAGCATGACGCATCTGACAGAAACTGTCTGAGCGATCGAATAATAATAATAATAATAATAATAATAATAAGAAGAAGAAGAAGAAGAAGAAGAAAAAATCATACTCATCCATTAAATAAAAAAGCTGTAAAATGATTTGTTTCCATTGCGGTAGATAATTACCAAACATTACAGCTCTCATTCTCACGCTACTATTGGACACTTATGACAAGTAGAAGGAGTAGATTCCATTGTGGTGGTTAGCAGTGAAGACAGCTCTCATTCTCATGCTACTATTGGACACTTATGAGAAGTAGAAGGAGTAGATTCCCTGTATGATTAGCAGTAATGACAGCTCTCATGCTCACCTTACTATTGGACACTTACTAGAAGTAGAAGGAGTAGATTCCCTGTATGATTAGCAGTAAAGACAGCTCTCATGCTCACCTTACTATTGGACACTTACGAGAAGTAGAAGGTTGTAAGCAGTGCTAAAACAGCTCTCATGCTCACCTTACTATTGGACACTTTACGAGAAGTAGGAGTAGATTCCGGTGTGGTTAGCAGTGAAGACAGCTCTCATGCTCACCTTACTATTGGACACTTACGAGAAGTAGAAGGTTGTAAGCAGTTAGCTAAAGACAGCTCTCATGCTCACCTTACTATTGGACACTTTACGAGAAGTAGGAGTAGATTCCGGTGTGGTTAGCAGTGAAGACAGCTCTCATGCTCACCTTACTATTGGACACTTACGAGAAGTAGAAGGTTGTAAGCAGTGCTAAAACAGCTCTCATTCTCTCTTTACTACTGGACACTTTACGAGAAGTAGAAGGAGTAGACTCCGGTGTGTTTTGAAGCAAAGACATATTTCATTCTTAATGGATTCTTACGAGAAGCAAAACGAGCAGATGGCTGAATGGTTGGCAGTGAAGACAGCTCTCATGCTCACCTTACTATTGGACACCTACGAGAAGTAGAAGGAGTAGATTCCGGTGTGATCAGCAGTGAAGACAGCTCTCATGCTCACCTTACTATTGGACACCTACGAGAAGTAGGAGTAGATTCCGGTGTGATCAGCAGTGAAGACAGCTCTCATGCTCACCTTACTATTGGACACCTACGAGAAGTAGAAGGAGTAGATTCCGGTGTGATCAGCAGTGAAGACAGCTCTCATGCTCACCTTACTATTGGACACCTACGAGAAGTAGGAGTAGATTCCGGTGTGATCAGCAGTGAAGACAGCTCTCATGCTCACCTTACTATTGGACACCTACGAGAAGTAGGAGTAGATTCCGGTGTGATCAGCAGTGAAGACAGCTCTCATGCTCACCTTACTATTGGACACCTACGAGAAGTAGAAGGAGTAGATTCCGGTGTGATCAGCAGTGAAGACAGCTCTCATGCTCACCTTACTATTGGACACCTACGAGAAGTAGAAGGAGTAGATTCCAGTGTGACGAGAAGTAGAGGAGTAGATTCCGTGAGCAGTGAAGACAGCTCTCATTCTCACCTTACTATTGGACACTTACGAGAAGTAGAAGGAGTAGATTCCGGTGTGGTGATTAGCAGTGAAGACAGCTCTCATTCTCACCTTACTATTGGACACTTACGAGACACTTACGAGAAGTAGAAGGAGTAGATTCCAGTGTGGTTGTTAGCAGTGAAGACAGCTCTCATTCTCACCTTACTATTGGACACTTACGAGAAGTAGAAGGAGTAGATTCCAGTGTGGTTGTTAGCAGTGAAGACAGCTCTCATTCTCACCATACTATTGGACACTTACGAGAAGTAGAAGGAGTAGATTCCAGTGTGGTGGTTAGCAGTGAAGACAGCTCTCATTCTCACCTTACTATTGGACACTTACGAGAAGTAGAAGGAGTAGATTCCAGTGTGGTGGTTAGCAGTGAAGACAGCTCTCATTCTCACCTTACTATTGGACACTTACGAGAAGTAGAAGGAGTAGATTCTAGTGTGGTGGTTAGCAGTGAAGACAGCTCTCATTCTCACCATACTATTGGACACTTACGAGAAGTAGAAGGAGTAGATTCCAGTGTGGTTGTTAGCAGTGAAGACAGCTCTCATTCTCATGCTACTATTGGACACTTACGAGAAGTAGAAGGAGTAGATTCTAGTGTGGTTGTTAGCAGTGAAGACAGCTCTCATTCTCATGCTACTATTGGACACTTACGAGAAGTAGAAGGAGTAGATTCCAGTGTGGTTGTTAGCAGTGAAGACAGCTCTCATTCTCACCATACTATTGGACACTTACGAGAAGTAGAAGGAGTAGATTCCAGTGAGGTGGTTAGCAGTGAAGACAGCTCTCATTCTCACATACTATTGGACACTTACGAGAAGTAGAAGGAGTAGATTCCAGTGGGTGGTTAGCAGAAGACTTCTCACCATACTATTGGACACTTACGAGAAGTAGAAGGAGTAGATTATAGTGTGGTTGTTAGCAGTGAAGACAGCTCTCATTCTCATGCTACTATTGGACACTTACGAGAAGTAGAAGGAGTAGATTCCAGTGTGGTTGTTAGCAGTGAAGACAGCTCTCATTCTCACCATACTATTGGACACTTACGAGAAGTAGAAGGAGTAGATTATAGTGTGGTTGTTAGCAGTGAAGACAGCTCTCATTCTCATCTTACTATTGGACACTTACGAGAAGTAGAAGGAGTAGATTCCAGTGTGGTTGTTAGCAGTGAAGACAGCTCTCATTCTCACCTTACTATTGGACACTTACGAGAAGTAGAAGGAGTAGATTCTAGTGTGGTTGTTAGCAGTGAAGACAGCTCTCATTCTCATGCTACTATTGGACACTTACGAGAAGTAGAAGGAGTAGATTCCATGTGGTGGTTAGCAGTGAAGACAGCTCTCATTCTCACCATACTATTGGACACCTACGAGAAGTAGAAGGAGTAGATTCCATTGTGGTGGTTAGCAGTGAAGACAGCTCTCATTCTCACCATACTATTGGACACTTACGAGAAGTAGAAGGAGTAGATTCCATGAAGACAGCTCTCATTCTCACCATACTATTGGACACTTACGAGAAGTAGAAGGAGTAGATTCCAGTGTGGTGGTAAGCAGTGAAGACAACTCTCTTTCTCAGCTTACTATTGGACACTTACGAGAAGTAGAAGGAGTAGATTCAGTGTGGTGGTATGCAGTGAAGACAAGCTCGCATACTACGCACTTACAGAAGTAGAAGGAGTAGACATGTGGTTGGCAGTGAAGATGCTGTTGGTGTCG
>CM065697.1:4797071-4812071 GCA_017654935.2 Phymorhynchus buccinoides
CTCTCTCTCTCTCTCTCTCTCTCTCTCTCTCTCTCTCTCTCTCTCTCAAAAACAACAACAACATAACTGTGAACACGTGACCATTGATAGTAATCTATTATGTGAGTCACCTGAGATATTTTAGTTTACAGCATAATAGCCAATTCATGCGAAATTATACTGTGACAGGAAATAGTTGTTCTTGTTCTAGAACTAATTACTTGAAGCAATATTTGGTTGATAATCATTTCGCTATGAACGGTATTTATTATTGGCATGATGTCCAATATTAATAGCCACATTATCACCATTGTTTATGCACCCTTTACATGTCCTCCCCTTCACCCGTTCGTCCTTCCCCATTGTACTGTGGCCCAAGGCCGAAGCGCAATTAAAAACCGTTCAGTGTTCAGTGTTCAGTTCTCTCTCTCTCTCTCTCTCTCTCCTCTCTCTCTCTCTCTCTCTCTCTATATATATATATATATATATATATATATATATATATATATATATATATATATATATAGTCTTGCATATGGATCGAAAAAAAAACCAAACACCGTTGTATGTGGCCAAACGTTTCGTGTTTATTTTAACACTTTTTCAATGGACAGGTTGAGCACGCTTAAAATTCCCCTCTTTTTATACCACATTCACAGCTCAAGGTAAAATGTAAAACCTGAAAACAGTTCATATGCCCACACCTTGTCGCACCTTTCTTAGTGGACATCATCGTTCACCTGAACCACACACACTCACAATCACTCACACACACACACCCGCACGTACACACACACACACACGCACACACGCACACGCACACACATGCACACACACACACAAGTGCCCACACCCGCATACGCACACAAGTGTGTGTGTGCAAGTATATACGTCCACAAGCACACACAAACACAGCCACGCTCTCAGCAGAAGAGGAAGAAGAAGAGGAAGAAGAAGAAGAAGGAGAAGAAGAAGACGAGGAGGAGGGGGAGGAGAAGGAGGAGAGGAGGAGGAAGAAGAAGAAGAAGAAGAAGCAGAAGCGATGGACATGGGGGAAGAGAAGAAAAAGGGAGAAGAAAAAGATAATGAATGCATGTGCTAATTTTCAATGGTAAAATATAAATGGCTGTAAAAGTAATACAGAATAGTATAACATGACTAGGTGAAACAGGTGATAATGATTCAAAGGTGTTCTCTAAAGGGGGAGTACAATTGCACGCTTAGAAGGAGCGAGGACGGGGCGAGGAGAGAGAGGAAAGAAAAAAGAAAAAAAAAGGGGAGGGAGAGCAAGGGAGATAAAGAACGAAACATAGAGGGGGTGAGAGAACCACAGGGGGCGGGGGGAGAAGGCCGGGGCGAGGCGGCTGCAGGGAGCCTAAGGAGTACTGTGGTATACCAGAGCAGTAGAGTTAGCATGGCAGTGCATCACCCTCTCAGCCATCAAGGGTGTTCAAGCCCAGGGGGGCGAGGGTTTTTAGCTTCTCGATCCACATTTTTTCCCGCCTGATTCTGTGGTTGAGGTTATTCTTATGGACTTTTTCGATCACCAGGCACCTCACATTGGACAGGCTGTGTCCAGGCTGGTTGAAGTGCCTGGTGACCAGCGTGCCTATGTTTTTCCCTATGTGTGATCGATGTAACGCTAGTCTCACTTTTAGACTGTTTTTTGTTTGTCCTACATATTGCGAGTGGGGGCACTGGCTGCAGAATAGCAAATAAATCACATTGTCTGTGTCGCAGGACACAGCATTTCTGATTGTGAACATCTCCTGTGTGTGTGAGCTGTGGAAGCGGGCTGTCTCCACCAGGTGCTCCCTGCAGGTATATATATATACAAAAAGAATAAATATATTTCTCTCTCTCTCTCTCTCTCTCTCTCTCTCTCTCTCTCTCTCACTGACCACAGGAGCCAGTGTTTTACTTTCACTACATCCATGAATATTTCTTACAGTGTAAAACAATTTGCAATGAAAGGTAAAAGGTCTCTTTTTGAAGTTATAAAAACCCATTATGCTCTTAACCAAATGACAAGGAAAACTTTCTTCAAAATTGTTGATACAATGATCCAACCCATTTTGTCATACACTGCTGAGATATGGAGTCTGTTGGTAAAAGAAGACCCAACAGAAAAAATCCATTTGTTTGCGTGCAAAACGTTTCTACTATACTATTCTGTAGCCCTTAGAACGCCTAATCAAATGATATATGGTGAACTTGGCAGACATCCACTTATTATAAATGGTTTTGTAAAAACTATAACATTTTGGTTCAGGATATTAGGCATGGACGAGAAACGGCTACCTAAACAGGCGTATAAAATGTTATCAAATTTAGATGCAGTTGGTAAAAATAATTGGGTGAGTGAACTTAGATTTCTTTTGGACAGGACTGGTTTTGGTTTTGTGTGGCTCGCTCAGGGAGTGGGTAATATGAACGAGTTTTGTAAAGAGTTCAAACAGAGACTAATTGACATGAACATGCAAGACTGGGAGTCAAAGATAAACTCCAGTGAACGTTATTCACTGTACAGAGACTTTAAATCCGATTTAAGTCCAGAAATGTATCTTGATTGTTTTAACTCTTTCTATACTAACCTGCGATCTCGTCGCAGGGCATGCGCACAACGCCTCGTTACTAAGGTAACGGGATATCGCATGTGAACTTTAAAAAATCATAGTTCATAGGTTAACAGTCATGCGTGCTTCAAAGTGGCTCAGAGGGCTACTACTACGTTTCATTCATGCCTCTGACACTGACTGGTTGGCTGCCGGTTGAATGAATGAAATTTGAAATTTTACGTCCTCTCGACCTGGGAAGGCACATTTGTTAGTTGTAAATAAACAAAAGACAATACATGAACGTAAGAGGACGTGTACAAAGGCAAGACATAGAAATATGTGGGGGAGGATTCTAAAAGCGCAAGATTTCATTTATTATGAGGAATATCCAGTTAAAAATTATAAAATTAGTTAATGCAATCATTGGATGCCTGTTAAATAACTATATATGTATAAGATATGTTGGCTGCCGGTTATTTTGGGACCTTAAAATTATATTTTCGCTATTATGAGTGTGCCTGGCTTGACAAAACATGCATTTATTTTAAAATATCACAAATCAAAACTAATCAAGTGGATGCTTTGAAACTGTTGCAGGTGTTAGTACTGTATATTGTGTACATATTGCCTAAATGTCACGTTTGTATCTGTTACCATTATTTAGAAAATTATTTTTTGGCAACCTATGCAAATCGGCCAGTACAGAATGCTTGCAAAGGGAAGCAACTGGCCAGCATGGATAAGCAGAAATGTTTTAGAGATGCACTAATCAGATTTCGCATGGGTATAAGCAACCTGAAAATCCACAAAAATAGGTATGTAAGATTTGATGTGCATGTTAATAATTACTGCCCCTTTTGTCCTGGTGACTTTGAAACGGAACTACACTTTTTGTTTCGTGTAAACAGTATGATCATATAAGGCACGAGCATCTAAAGAACATAGAGCATTTTTAATGAACAGACGGAGTTTTGCCGTTTGATGGCAACTGGAAATGAAAATGTGATTCGGCAGTTGGGTTGGTTTATCTTTAAATCCCTTCAGATTAGAGACAAATGAAAAAGAGAAAAACTATTAAGATTGTGTAACTGATGATATTTGTTCCTTTGTTCCCTGTATTATTAATTTGTATGTTTGATCTGTTTTCTTGTCGTTCTATATTGTGCCCCCCCCCCCCCCTTTATCCGATTATTGAAATGTATCTTGATGTAAAATGTCAACTCATGATATGGGCCAAGGCCTGATTCATTAAACCATTCGCATTCGCATTCTCTTCTCTCTCTCTCTCTCTCTCTCTCTCTCTCTCTCTCTCTCTCTCTCTCTCTCTCTCTCTCTCTCTCTCTGTGTCTCTCACTTGACATAGAAGGCATAGACTCCAGTCTTGGGAGCAGTGAAGGTGCCGTTGGCAGGGTTGTAACATTTGTCCACGTTGGACAGTTCTTTGTCAAAGACCAGCACGGCTCCTTCCTTGTCTATGGCCACTGGGTTCTTAGAGAACTGAACCGTGAAGCCTTTGATGCCCATCTCCTCTGGAACAACGTCATAATGATGATGATGATGGTGATGATGATGATGAGGTGGTGATGATGAGGAGGAGGAAGGAGGAGGAGAAGGAGGAGAAGGAAGATGGCGATGGTGATGATGGTGATGGGTCTTAGGATGAACCGTGAATGGTGATGCCCATCTCCTCTGGAACAACATCATAATGATGATGGCGATGGTGATGATGATGATGATGTGATGAATGATGATGAGGAGGAAAAGGAGGAAGATGGTGATGATGATGATGGTGATGGGTTCTGGGAGAACTGAACCGTGAAGCCTTTGATGCCCATCTCCTCTGGAACAGCATCATAATGATGATGGCGATGGTGATGATGATGATAATGATGGCGATGATGATGATGATGATGATGATGATGGATGATGATGATGATGGTGATGATGATAATGATGATGATGATGATGGTGAGGATGAAAAGGAGGAGGAGATGATGATGATGATGATGATGGTAATGATGGTGATGTTGGTGATGGGTTCTGGGAGAACTGAACCGTGAAGCCCTTGATCCCATCTCCTCTGGAACATCATCATAATCATGATGGTGATGATGATGATGGTGGTGGTGAGGAGGAGGAGGAGGAGGAAAGGAGGAGGTGCAATGATGATGCGATATGGCGATGATGATGATGATGATGGATTTTGGGTGAATGGAACCGTGAAGCATTTGATACCCATCTCCTCTGGAACAACATCATAATGATGATGATGATGATGGTGATGATGATGATGATGATGATGATGGTGGTGATGATGATGAGGAGAAGGAGGAGGAAAAGGGGGAGGAAAAGGAGGAGGAAGATGGTGATGATGATGATGGTGATGATTGATGATGATGATGATGATGATGATGATGATGATGATGATGGTGATGATGATAATGATGACGACGACGATGATTATGATGGTGATAGCGGTGATGATGATGGAGGTGATGACGGTGGTGATGATGATGGTGATGATGATGATGATGATCATGATGTTTCTGATGACGACGACGATGATCATGATGATTCTGATGACGACGACGATGATGATGATGCTAATGGTGATGACGGTGGTTGTGATGATGATCCTGATCCTGCTGCTGCTGCTGCTACTTTCGATGATGATGATGATAATGATGATGATGATTATGATGATTATGATGATAATGACGACGTAACACAGTGATGCACAAAGGATGAAAAGTGATAGGACAAACTGTCCTGAAAATGGAAACTCGATAGGACAGATGTCCCGAATCTTGCGTAAATCAATAGGACAAGGTCTGCCAGTGTCAAGTTTTACTAGGACACGTGTCTGGACAGGAAGTAGCACAATATGACATGGAGACAGACAGACAGACAGGGACAGAGAGAATTATTCAAATGATTCAATATAGGCCTACTACCTTTCAAGCGATCCATGATGATCAACTGAAGCCAATTTGAGAGATGATCTTGGATTTAGAATGATTTGGGCAGCGCTCTTTCCTGGCTTTTTAGTTTATAAACTGCTTAATATAATCAAAATCTGCTCTAATTCTAGAGCGCTGTGTTGATCTAGTAAGACTAGTCTAGACTTAAAATAAGACTAGACAAGATCTAGTCAACTGGTAAAACAAACAACAAACAAACAAAATACAAGACCGCACGGTCGCTTCTCGTACAACAAAATGAACAGAACACACTGACGACACAGAGGTTTTGACGTCACAAGAGTGGTGACGTCATCCAGGTTTCGTATCTTGACGCAAGGTGATATTGAAACAGACGACTGGCTAAGTGTTCCTTCAGGTAAACAATGGGCGAACAGACGTTGTCTGTTGTCGCCTGGGTTTCATGAATGCAATGTTTTGCCATTGGCACTACTCGCACGCGAAAACTGCGGAGTTCTGAGTGAGGAATCCTTTTATTTTCGCTGAAGATTTCGAGGAACTTTGGAAGGTAAGGAATTTCTTCTTCTTTCACGAGGCATCCGTCGTCATCTTGTGATCTTGCTGACAATCATGATGCACAAAAGAAAACAAAGGGGTGTACGGTATACTAGATCTAATCATTAGTACTGTGGGGAGGAATAGCTGCCCAGATGATCAGCTCAATGGGGGAAAGGAGGAGGGTGTAGAGGGTCAGGGGGGTAGGATCATGATGATTGATGTGGGTTGCAGAAAATCGAACTTTCTGCTCCTTCCCAGATGCTTGCGTATTTTGTTTCAAACAACTTTATTCCTCCCTAATAGGGGATTTAACGTGTCGCAATCAGTGAATCACAGGCTTGCGTAAATGGACTGTAGAGGGCAGGGCTCCCAGGGACCCCCATTTGGGGGTCTATGAAACACTAATATTCTATCTTGTTGCTTTTTTGCTCCTTTTGTTGCCTGCTTTTTGGTCCTTTTTGCTATATTTACTGTTTGTTGTTTTCTTGTTTGTCTATGTTGATAAAGGTGCATTCGCCGAAATATCCTGTGTTTCTCTTTCTCATATAGTCCAGAATGTCGGAGGTGGCGAGCGAAACGGTGAGCCGATGTTCGGGCAGTGCTGCGGGCAGTACGGACACTAACAGGACCACCGCCAGCAGCCTGGGACGTCTGGTGCTGCCCCGGAGGCAGCTGATGGTGGGGGAGGGAGGGGGCAGGAGTTGCCTCCCTTCCGGGGACTGCCTGCCCGCCTGGAGTAACCTGCCCCTGACTCAGAAGTTCCCCGTGTACAGGGCGCCTCCTGGGAAACTGGAGCTGACCACTAAGAAACTTGCGAGACATGTAAGGGGGGTGGGGGTGGGGTGGGCATATATATATATATATACACATATATATATATATATATATATATATGTGTGTGTGTGTGTGTGTGTGTGTGTGTGTGTGTGTGTGTGTGTGTGTGTGTGTGTGTGTGTGTAATGTGTGTGTGTGTGTGTGTGTGTGTGTGTGTGTGTGTGTGTGTGTGTGTGTGTGTGTGTGTGTGTGTGTGTCAAGTCAAGTCAAAATCATCTTTATTGAGGGTTAAAGAATAAGCTAACAAAGCTTTTTTTCATCCTACCCTCATAAAAAAAATACACATCAATCAAAAATCATGTGTGTGTGTGTGTGTGTGTGAGAGAGAGAGAGAGAGAGAGAGAGAGAGAGAGAGAGAGAGAGAGAGAGAGAGAGAGAGAGAGGGGAGGGAGGGAGGGAGAGAAAGAGAGAGGGGGAGTGTATGTGTGTGTGTGTGTGTGCGTGAGAGAGAGAGAGAGAGAGAGAGAGAGAGAGAGAGAGAGAGAGAGAGAGAGTTTATTTTGAATTTCACCACATGTGTATGTGTGTGTATCCGTGAGCAATGATATGCTTGCAAGGCTAAAGGTCTACATACACATTAACATAATCACAACATATCTCCGCATGGTAACGCAATGAGCTGTAAGTCATGGTATGAATGACCTCAAACTGTGTTGCCATGGGGAAATAGATATTGTTTGTGAATAATGTTAACGTGTACACAGACAGAAAACTTCGCCGAAATATCCAGTATTGTTTTGTCTCTTGCGAATAAATAACGTCGCTTTACACTGGTCGTGTAGTTCTCTGTTTGTTGTGTGTACATAGACCTTAACCCTTTCACCGCCAATGTCGCATTTATGCACCTCAATGGTTAAACACCCATGTCACTAAAAGGTATGAAATCAGGTCCTGTTATCCAACGACCCTATTTCCTTAATGTTGTGAGGTAAGGATAGGCCTAATGTTACACATGTCACAGAGGAATTCGCAATAGCAAATACATATTTTTCTCTACCCAGTTAAGCTTAATGGTATATTTTGGCTGAAATATGGCTGGCGGCGAAAGGGTTAATAATAGTGAACAGTTTACAATTTCAATTTGACTATGAGGTTAGGTAAGCTTTTTGATTATAAAAAAAAAAATCCTCTTTGCATTCCGTTACAAGAAGATTGTTTTGGAAGTGACGGTCAAACGTGTGCTCCTTCAGCCCTACGTCCGGCGAGGTCGGGTGGAGTTTGACCTTTCTGACCCCAACAACTTGTGCCTGGACAGCGGGTACAACCCTCTGAGTGACCCCCACCTCCGCGACTACTACAGGCGGGTGGCCCTGGCTTTATCCACCGATGTCCTGAGATACTCGAAAATGTCCTATTGCTGTAGAGTGTAGAGTGGCACAGAGGTAACGCGTTCGCTTCGTATGCAATGAACCCGAGTTCGAACCTGGGTCCCTCATAGTCAGCTATGTCTATGTTGATGAAAATTCGTGACTTTCCTGGTGTTGCACTGCCTCCGGGCATTGCCTCCAGGATCGTTCCCACAATCTTTATATTTACTAGTGTCCCATATGTGTCTGTTCCAGACCGGAGGACGTTAAACAGATTTCCACTCCCACGAACCTGGGTACAGGGGATTTTTCTTTTCACCATACGGTCTGAACGTGGAGTCTTTCGGATGAGACGATCAACCGAGGTCCCGTGTTGTGCCCATGCACTTAGCACACGTTAATCCCAGTGGCAACGAAACAGGTGGGAGCAACCCGAATTTCACAGAGACGCCTCTGTGACTAAAAATACCAATACCAATATCAACTGTTACCCCTGGCAGGACAAATGTCCTCAAATGCAATGCTGGTTGACAGTCCTGTTGATTTATGCGGCAAGAACTGGGACATTTTGTCCTGTTGGTCTTTATGTTTTCGTGACAGTTTGTTTGTTTTCACTTTTCGTTTTTGGGGTGCATCACTGTTTTTGTGTGTGGAAATATTTGTGTTTTGTGATTCTTTATATGATTTTTACAGTTCATGTGTATGTGTGTGTGTGTGTGTGCGTGCGCGCGTTTGTGTGCATGTGTGTGTATGTGTCTGCATGCATGCGTCTGTGAGTGTATGCATATGTACGAGCGCGCGCGCACGCGTGTGTGTGTATGCGTGCACGTGCTCGTGTGTGTGTGTGTGCATGCATGTGTTTTGCGCGCACACGCGTGAGAGTATGTATGTATGTGCGTGTGATGATGATGACGAGGATGATGATGATGATGATGATAATGATGATGATGATGATGATGATGATGATGATGATGATGATGATGATGATGATGATGAATGATGATGAAGATGATGATGATGATGGTGATGATGATGATGAAAATGATGATGATGATGCTGATGATGATGATGATGATGATGATGATGATGATGATGATGATGATGATGATGATGATGATGATGATGATGAATGATGGTGATGATGATGATGACTATGATGCTGATGCTGATGCTGATGATTGTTGATGATGATGATGATGATGATGATGATGATGATGATGATGATGATGATGATGATGATGATGATGATGATGATGATGATCGTTACAGCTCTCCACTGGTCAAGCAGAGGCTGTTGAAAAACGGAGAGCTGACCAAGGACGACAAGGTCAAAGTGACCCTGAGGGACTTCAACAAATACCGCACGTGGCTCAAACACGTGGGCCTCGTGACCTTCTGGAAGCAGCAAGAAGAAGAGGTGAGTCGTTGGCTCTTTTTTGGTGTTGTATTGCTGACATTTGTTTACCAGCTGCCCTTATCCACTTGCACACACACATATACACACATGCATGCGTATGTGCACATACGCATATATACATGCACATACACACACACACACACACACACACACACACACACACACACACACACACACACACACACACACACACACACACACACACACACACACACACACACACACACGCACACACACGCACGCACACGCACACGCACACGCACACACACACGCACACACACACACACACGCACACACACACACACACACGCGCACATTCTCTCTCTCTCTCTCTCTCTCTCTCTCTCTCTCTCTCTCTCTCTCTCTCTCTCTCTCTCTCTCTCTCTCTCTCTCTCTCTCTCTCTCTCTCTCTCTCTCTCTCCCACACACATACACCAGCTTCACACAGTATGAATGTGTCAGTACACCAAACACTAGGTCACACAGAAACCCAGACATTTTTGTATCAAATAACAAAATGTCCATCTTAGTCAGCCACACAGACAATATGATGAAAGAGAGCGGGGAAAGGTCTACCTTAAAAAGGGGTGGGTGGGGGAGGGGGGGAAGGAACAAGGAAAAAAGGAGGAAAGGAAGGTAAAAAGAAAGGGTGGAAAATGAAGGCGGAAGTGGTGGTGGGTTGCATGATGAGTGAGCAAGAGCAGGAGAGCGGATGAATGATTGGGTGTGGTGTGAGAGTTACATATTTTTGTTAATGTAAATTTATGTTTCATACTTTTATTTAATATTTTTATTTTTACACGGTGGAAGACAAGTTTCCATGTGCGTTGTACAATGCCAATGGACAATAAAGAAACTTATGACTTATGACTTAAAGTCCCACCCGATCACGTGTCAAAATCACCGGTTTCACGTGTTTTCCCTCTTATAGCTGTACTGGTAGAAATCTTGTTTTGACCAGGTTTGACTCCCATGCAAATGTCCCCAAATTGAAAACGAAACATCATTTTAAAGAGCAGCCTCAATTTGAAGTTGGGGACATTTGTATGTGGGTCACAGCTACCCAGAAAAAACCAAGGGACTTAAACGTGGTGCGTCAGTGTGTCTTTAAACCCTTTGGGCCAAGAGAGAGGGGTTGGTATAATCATCGATTGTTGTTGCCTGTCTGTCGTTTCCGACTATGACTGTCAGATAGCAGAGAGGGCAGCTGCTATTCCGGGCGGGCTGGGCTACAGTTTGTTTATATATAGCGGATTAAACCTTGCCCAGGGTACACCCCCACTCTCTCGGCCAAAGGGATTTGAGGACGAGAGTTGGCGTTAGGGGAAGTTCCCCAAAGGCCAACGAATCCCATTAGCTGCAGCACTAGAGCCAGTGCAGACAGCCCTTAGTTGAAGAGTCACCGTCTTCCCTGAAAGACTATAAGCTGTAGCATGATGTTCCAATACTGTAGACAATCGTGTATTGTACAGCTCTCGTTTACTATTGGCCCTTTCTACAGGTTAATGTCAACCAGTGATAAAAGCCATTGAGTAAAATGCCAAATATAAACTAATTTTATAAACACCATCAGAAACAGCAGCTGCCCCCTCTGCTATCTGGCAATCATAGTCGGAAATGACATAGCTGTTGATCGTTTGTATTGTTCCTTGTTTGAAGACGATGTATAGATACTGTATAGTACGTAAAGGCATCACTACATCTGGGATTAGATTCGGGCGAGTTAAAGGGGCGAGTTGACAATTGGGGCGAGTTAGTTTTGGGGCGAGTTGACAATTGGGGCGAGTTAGTTTTGGGGCGAGTTGACAATTGGGGCGAGATGACAGTTGGGGCGAGTTAGTTTTAGGGCGAGTTGACAATTGGAGCGAGTTAGCTTGGGGGCGAGTTGACAATTAGGGCGAGTTATGGGGGCGAGCTGACAATTGGGCGAGTTAGTTTTGGGGCGAGTTGACAATTAGGGCGAGTTATGGGGGCGAGCTGACAATTGGGCGAGTTAGTTTTGGGGCGAGTTGACAATTGGGGCGAGTTAGTTTTGGGGCGAGTTGACAATTGGGGCGAGTTAGTTTTGGGGCGAGTTGACAATTGGGGCGAGTTGACAATTGGGGCGAGTTGACAATTAGGGCGAGTTAGTTTTGGGGCGAGTTGACAATTGGGGCGAGTTATGGTGGCGAGTTGACAATTGGGGCGAGTCGGTTTTGGGGCGAGTTGACAATTGGGGCGAGTTGGTTTTGGGGCGAGTTGACAATTGGGGCGAGTTAGTTTGGGGGCGAGTTGACAATTGGGGCGAGTTAGTTTTGGGGCGAGTTGACAATTGGGGCGAGTTAGTTTTGGGGCGAGTTGACAATTGGGGCGAGTTGACAATTGGGGTGAGTTAGTTTTGGGGCGAGTTGACAATTGGGGCGAGTTGACAATTGGGGCGAGTCAGTTTCGGGACAAGTTGTTTTGGGGGGCGAGTTGGAAATAGGGCGAGTTACCCCACGGGGCGAGTTGGAAAAGGGACGAACTGACTGTATCCTTCTTTCTTCCACTTATTTAGGGTTTTCCGTACAGAACTTACGCGTCTAATGTGAACCCGGCCTTATGCCTATTTTTTCTTAATTGATTTTTGTGCAATTGATTCGTGATTGTTTTCAGAAAGAGAAAGAGGACAGGTTGAAGCATTTGGAGTACGGCGATGCTGTGGACATAACGGTCATTGAAAACAGGCTGCACCAGGAGAGGGTCCGCCAGAAACAGATACAGCGCAAAGAACAGCAGCAAGTCAGGTAGCGGGGTGTGTGTGTGTGTGTGTGTGTGTGTGTGTGTGTGTGTGTGTGTGTGTGTGTGTCTGTCTGTCTGTCTGTCTGTCTGTCTGTCTGTCTGTGTTTGTGTGTGAGTGAGTGCGCGTGCGTGTATTTACGGTCAATGCGTGTATATGTATGTGCGCACGCACGAATATGTAGCTTGTATAAGGGAGGCAATTTACTTACAAAGAAGGGCAATGTCTCACTGTACAGGGGAAGATAAGCATCCGGTCTCTTTTCCCTATATGAGTAGTGAGGACAGAAACACTGGTTATGTCCCTTTGAAACGTGACACATTTTACACATCGATAGGCCAGTTGAATTCTCCGTTCAAGTTCCAGTCCGAGTTTTTGGATAGCCTCCACTGTGAATAGTGTACACGTCCGCACTATCGATAACTCTATCAGCCCGGTTCGCCGAGCTTTTAAGTAATCCATCTTACCCTTTTAGAATATCTTTGGTATAGGTCAAGGGAGAGAGTCTTATAATAGGAATTGTTCGGAAATAATTAAGCGGAGTAATTTCATGGTGTGTGGGAGTGATCTTGCCCAATTCAATCGGTCCAACATGGGGGGGTACTCTATCTTCAGGTAGATCCCCAGCTCTCGGCTCGCGTGTTTGAGTAGACTTACATCACATAGAACATCGTGAGTCATTTTAAAATTGATGTCATTTATATTTTCACGTCACATTTTACAAGTTCTGTCAGTTTGTAGAAACTGGCCGCCCCTCATTTTCCCAAAAAAATGTTTGCAAGTCGCTGACTGGCATCCTGCGGTTTCAGGCTTCGACGCCATTGTTGCATTGTTGCTATGGAATTTGACCGAGTAATGGAGGTAAGCAATTCCAATTTTCACGAAGTGCTCTCCCCTAGTTGTTTTTTCCGAAAATCGTCTATTGCGGTTCCAGTGTATTATCCACCTTGTGTGTGACAGACGACGCACTGCGCTGTTCGCGATGGAGCGCCGCCTGGAGGTGACTCGGCACCAGAGAGAGACAGCCCGCTCTGTGGACTGCCAGACGGTGGTGGAGAGACAGAGACACAGGGAGCGGGTCAAAGAACACGCCGATGCTCTGGTAAGACAATACTAGTGCTACTCATAATAATAGGGACCTTTGGTCTTATGGTTTTTGTCTCACTAGTCAACATTGGCCCGTAGCATATATTTTGGTACTTGGTACTTTATAGTCACAGAGGTGTCTCTGTGAAATTCGGGTTGCTCCCACCTGGAGAGCGCGTCGCAGCCAGAGGCGCGCCAGCCATTTGTATGTTGTATTTTATTTGCCTTCGACTTTTTGTGTGATTGATGAGGAAGGAAAGGGGGGGGGGGGGTGACCAAATGACAACCTTTTTGCTGCCACCGGGTTTAGCGTGTGCTAAGTGCATGTGCACACGGGACCTCGGTTTATCGTCTCACCCGAAATACTCAATATTCAGACAGTAAGGCCTAGTGCAGAGTGAGAGAAAAAAATCCCCTGTTCCCAGGTTCGAACTCGGGTTTATTGTATGCGAGGCGAACGCGTGACCTCGGTGCCATTGTACAGCTAGTAAGGGCCAACAGTAAACGAGAGCTGTACAGAACATGAGTTTATACCGTATCGGGATGTCGTGGCACAGTTTAGTCTTCTGTGGAACACTGTGACTCTCCAACTAGGGGGCCTTGGCACCGGCTCTAGTGCTGCAGCCAAAGGGACGGGTTGGCCTTTCGGAGACCTTCCCCAACGTCATATGTCCCCAGATCCCTTTGGCCGAGAGAGGGGATGTACCCTGGGCAAGGCATCTCCATTATAAACATATAATAGCCCAGCCAGCTGGAATAGCAGCTGCCCCCCTCTGCTATCTGGCAGTCATGGTCGGAAACGACTGACTGGCATACGTGCATGTATGCATACACTAATAACAACAGTACTGCGTGTTAGTACTATGTAATGTGAGCATCAGGAGCAAGGCATCTCCACAAGTCTATAAACACATTCTGGCCTGCCCGGGATAGCACCCGCATCTACTGCTATCTGGCAGTCATGGTCGGAAACGACAGACTGGCATGCATCGCCACTAGTTTATCAACACATTCTGGCCTGCCCGGAATAGCACCCGCCTCTACTGCTATCTGGCAGTCATGGTCGGAAACGACAGACTGGCATGCATCGCCACTAGTTTATCAACACATTCTGGCCTGCCCGGAATAGCATCTGCCTCTACTGCTATCTGGCAGTCATGGTCGGAAACGACAGACTGGCATGCATCGCCACTAGTTTATCAACACATTCTGGCCTGCCCGGAATAGCATCCGCCTCTACTGCTATCTGGCAGTCATGGTCGGAAACGACAGACTGGCATGCATCTCCACTAGTCTATCAACACATTCTGGCCTGCCCGGAATAGCACCCGCCTCTACTGCTATCTGGAAGTCATGGTCGGAAACGACAGACTGGCATGCATCTCCACTAGTCTATAAACACATTCTGGCCTGCCCGGAATAGCACCCGCCTCTACTGCTATCTGGAAGTCATGGTCGGAAACGACAGACTGGCATGCATCGCCACTAGTTTATCAACACATTCTGGCCTGCCCGGAATAGCATCCGCCTCTACTGCTATCTGGCAGTCATGGTCGGAAACGACAGACTGGCATGCATCGCC
>CM065697.1:4817071-4819571 GCA_017654935.2 Phymorhynchus buccinoides
GTATGGTATGGCATGGTATAGTATGGTACCGCAGAGTCTGGTACTGTGCTGCTAATTACTATTATCTGATCGCTGGTCATATTAATATGGTGTGTCTTCAGCTAAAGATAAAAGGAAACTCCATCAAGTCGTCAAGACAGCCTCAACCAACAATCTGTTTCAGTCTCTCCCTTCTGGTAAAAGGTTCTGTTCTTTTAAGTGCAAATCTAACCGCCTGAAGAACAGCTTTTACCCCTCTGCTGTCAGAGCCATCAATACTCAGTAGGCTCACCTCCCTAGGGGAATTCTTTATCCTATTTGGCTCAGTCCAACTTGTGTCAATCGGTGTGCCTGCATGCTCGCGGTCTTGTGTGTGAGTCTGTGTGTGTGTGTGTGCGTGCGTGTGTGTGTGAGGGAGGGGGGTGGTGCTGGTATAAATGTGTATGCACACGTGTATGTGTGTGTGTTGGTGCATGTGTAGGTGTGTGTCTGAGAGTATGAGAGAATCTGAGGGATAGACTGATACATGATTTTATATAATCTGAATGTTTTGTTTTTGATTTTTTTTAATTGGTTGGCCATCCATGTGCATGCTTTCCTTGTTGTTGGATTGTGTCTTGTGCAAAACCAAAACGATGTGTGTGTGTGTGTGTGTGTGTGTGTGTGTGTGTGTGTGTGTGTGTGTGTGTGTGTGTGTGTGTGTGTGTGTGTGTGTGTGTGTGTCTTTCATTTAACGTCTATCCACTTCTCGTGATATTAGACAGAAACGATGTCCTTTGTATTATGATGCATTGGCTGATTAAAGAATCTTCAATCTTGAGTCTTGAATTGTGTCAGCTTCAAGATGAGTGGGATCGACGCAAGCTTTCCCAGCAACAGCAGAGCGAAGACATCCAGTACAGCTTCCAGCTGGAGTCAGAACGCGCTCTGAGATACCGGAGACTGTTCGCTGCAGAAATGAACAGGAGGTGGCAAGCCCAGCAAGGCCAGTTGCTTGTTTCTTCGTTTGCTTCTATATTTCTTTCTTTCTCTCTTTTGGACATCAAGTACAACTTTCCACTGGAGTCAGAACGCGTTGCGCGACACAAGAAGCTTCTGGCTGCCCAACTGAGCACAACATGGCAAGCCCAGCACGTTTACAGTCTGAATATAGGCCTACGTCTCTCTTTCTTTCTTTTCTTCTCTCTTTCTTTCTTTTCTTTGATTCTTTCTTCTGTCTGTCGTTCTTTCTTCTCTCTTTTTTTTCATTCTTTATTTCTTTGATTCTTTCTTCATTCTTTTTGTCTTTCTTTTCTTTCATTCTGTCCTCTCTCTCTCTCCTTCTTTTGTCTTTCTTTTCTTTCATTCTGTCCTCTCTCTCTCTCCTTCTTTTGTCTTTCTTTTCTTTCATTCTGTCCTCTCTCTCTCCTTCTTTTGTCTTTCTTTTCTTTCATTCTGTCCTCTCTCTCTCCTTCTTTTGTCTTTCTTTTCTTTCATTCTTTCCTCTCTCTCTCCTTCTTTTGTCTTTCTTTTCTTTCATTCTGTCCTCTCTCTCTCCTTCTTTTGTCTTTCTTTTCTGTCATTCTTTCCTCTCTCTCTCCTTCTTTTGTCTTTCTTTTCTGTCATTCTTTCTTATGTCTTTCTGTCTTTCTTTTGGACACCAAGAGAGCTTTCAACCGGAGTCAGAACGCGCTCCGAGGAATAGGAAGCTGAGATGAACATCCCATCCCCTGGTTATATAAGTGTCACCGTTCCTTCTCCGAGGTAGAAATTCGGGACTTTCCTGGTGTTGCACTGCCTCCGGGCATTGCCTCCAGGATCGTTCCCACCATCTTTATATCTACTACTGTCCCGTATGTGTCTGTTCCAGACCAGAGGACGTTAAACAGATTTTTTTCTTCTCCTGACAACGAACATATAACAAACACGACTCAGAAAAGTCGTCTTTCGAATTGATTTTTTTCCCTCTTTTTAAAAAAAATATTCGAAAATGCAAGAGAAGGGTAAGAAACAGACAGAATGAGAGAGAAGAATGAGAAACGATGAACAGAAAAACAGCAAATATTCTCCTTTGAAAATACAACCCCAGTGCTGTTTTGTAAGCTACTTTTTGTGTATTAGAAAAGCACAGCAAATATTCTCCTTTGAAAATACAACCCCAGTGCTGTTTGTAAGCTACTTTTTGTGTATTAGAAAAGCACAGCAAATATTCTCCTTTGAAAATATAAACCCAGTGTTGTTTTGTAGGCTACTTTGTTGTGTGTGTATTTCGTTCACTTTCTTTCTCTCTCTCTGTGCCCAGATGCCATCCAAGGCAGACTGGAGAGGATCCGCCATCACCGTCAGACGCAGGAAGAGACCAGCTCTCGCTCCATCGCCCGAAGACTGGCCTCCAACGACAAAATCAAACGCACCTTTCCCCGCGCCAGTAAGTGACACCTTCCCGTTTGTCGACAGTAGGGGCGGATCTGAGGGGGGGGGGGGGGGGCTCCAGGGTTTCCGGACCCCCCCCCCTTTTCACAAGCATGGACAATACAAGGAT
>CM065697.1:4824571-4827071 GCA_017654935.2 Phymorhynchus buccinoides
GGTGTTTGCTGCCAGAGTCATTGCTTCTACCTCTGCTCTGTAGTTGGTGCAGTGGAGGCCTGTTGGTATAGCTTCTGCTTGCCACTCTCCACTGGGGTACTGAATGTACACACCGGCTCCTCCATTCTTGATGGCATCTGTGAAGACCCGTATCCATGCTTCTTGGGGGTACTTCTCTTCCAGCTTGGACAGTGACACAGTCTTCTTTACCACATTACTCTGACACACAGGAAGACAGAAAGAGAAATGCAGAGGCACTGGGAGAGAGAGGGAGTGGGGGTTGGTGCGTGTTTGTGTGTGCGCGCGCGCGTGCGTGTGTTGGGTGTGTGTGTGAGAGACAGAGACACTAAATTGTGGGAAACATTGAACGTTGCTCCTCATGATATTTCCTGTGTTGTGCAGACAAGAAATCTGAAGAAGAGATGGATAAGACGAAGAAAGCCATGGCTAAGGTGTACAGAGATGTGTCGGGACTATCAGTGGTGAGGATGGAGAGAGTGAGAGAGAGGGGGGGGAGAGAACGAGAGATACGAAATACGAAATACGAATGTTTTATTGAGGGTAAAAAGGATAAGCTACAATAGCTTATTTACACCTTGCCCTCTCACTCACACATTCATACCATGCATCAAGCAAAGAAAATTTGACATAAAACAATCAAGTCAAGAAAATGGAACAAAAATTGGCACATGAAATAATTGAAAAAGAAATCAAAAATGGGATTTAAAGCAAACATGGATAATACTTAACAATGGTGAACTTGAATTGGTAGTTTAAATTGAGTACGAAAAAAGGGAAACCATTTTGAGACAATGACAATTTTTCAGAATAAACCCAATTTTAAGGAAGAACAAACAAAAATAAAAAATCATTATGTGATAACATGGGAATATGAGAGAGGGACAGAGAGAGAGAGAGAGAGAGAGAGAGAGAGAGAGAGAGAGAGAGAGAGAGAGAGAGAGAGAGAGAGAGAGAGAGAGATTTATAAGAATCTAGGCATAAGCTGATGGCATTAGTAACGTTTGAAGTAAAACTCATTAATTAGCATTACTAATAAACAAGATTGTCTATTAGGAGCTTGTGATAAGATTTTCGAAAGGAAAATACGCTAGTTCTATTTTTTAGATAATCAGGGAGGTCGTTCCACAGTTTACCACCAGATAATTTAAGGGATGATTTATATAGATCTGTTCTGGGGCGGGGCATTGTTAATTTGGTTTTGCTTCGAATTGTATGGACTTTAAATTTAGTAATAAGATATTTTGGTGCTAGCTTATTTATGATCTTGTACAGAAGGGTACCTTTATTTAGTAGGCATTTCAAATCAAATGGTAGAATGTTAAGTTCTTTATAGTCATTGGTTTCTAGGGATGACGATTTAAGGAGTATGAGTTTAAGAGAGCGTTTATATAGTCTTTCAACATGTTTGAGTGTGTGTTTACTAGCTGAATCCCAACATGTTGATGCATAATCAATATCAGGTTGGATATAGGCATGGAAAAAAAGTCTACGAGTATGTTGATCTAAAAAGTGTTTAATTCTATTGAGCTGAAATACTTTTTTTGAAATTTTCTTGGACAGAATGTCCATGTGTTTTGACCAGGATAAGTTGTTGTCAATGTATAAGCCGAGTAATTTGTGTGAAGTAACTTCTTCTAGAGGCTTTTCATAGATAGTCGGTGTTCTTAATTGATTTTTAAAGTTTTGCCTCTTTTGTCTTGTTTGTGATTAACATGAATTTAGACTTTTTGGGGTGTAAGGCCATATGATTTTGCTCTGCCCAGTCAACTAGATTATTAATGTCACTCTGCAATCCAGAACAGATTGAATCAGCATTTTTGCCATTTTTATGCACTGTGGTGTCGTCTGCAAAAAGCTCACACGATGAAGTAAGATGAAGGGGGAGGTCCTTTATATAAACGGTGAAGAGTATAGGTCCTAAGACTGAGCCTTGGGGAACTCCATAATTGACTGATTGAAATGAAGATGTAATAGTACCTTTGGAGACGGTTTGTCGTCTGTCAGATAGAAAGGACGAAACGAGGGCGATAGAATCTTGAGTTAAACCATACAATGATAGTTTTTTCAATAGAAGGCCATGATCAATAACATCAAAGGACTTAGCAAAGTCGACGAGAGAGAGAGAGAGAGAGAGAGAGAGAGAGAGAGAGAGAGAGAGAGAGAGAGGAGAGAGAGAGAGAGAGAGAGGCCATGGCTAAAGTGTAAAAGGTAAACGTAGAGGTGTCCCATAGCCTATAGGCCGTAGGGCGTAGGCCGTAGGACTGTCGGAGGTTCACCGTGTCAAGGTCACGGCATCATGGAAGGCGGAGCCCATCCCTCTCCTTCCGTCGCCTTTTAACCTTCCCTGAACGATTCAGGTACCCATTCACTGCTGGGTGGACAGAGAGGGTTTTCAGGCCAGAAAAAATCCGACTCCAAGCTGGACTCGAACCCGCGACCTTCCGCACCGCAGCCGAACGCTCTAACCACTCATACCACA
>CM065697.1:4834571-4852071 GCA_017654935.2 Phymorhynchus buccinoides
CAAGAGAAGTGACACTGTGGTCTCATGATACAACAAATAAGCAACAAAACACATACAACAATCAGGATACACAAAGAAATAATACAATAAAGTTCATCTTTCCATCAAATAAAAGTGTTCTTCATACTCAGTGAACGCCCCCCCCTCCCCCCGTCTCTGTGTGTGCGCACGCGCGTATTTGTGTGTGTGTGTGTGTGTGTGTGTACACACGTGCGTGCGTGCGTATGCATGTGTTTGAATCATGCACGTCAAAGCTGGAGAAGAAGAAAACAAGCTTAAAAAACAACCACAAACACAGAAAATAATGATTCAGATCAAGGTAAACATGCTGACAATTGATGACCTTATCGTTTTGTTTGTTTATTCTCATTCGTTCACGATTTGGAGAGGAGGTTCCGTCATTGATTGTGGTGTTTCCCCTTTGTGTCCACGTCAGGTTTCTGACGGAGACGGTGGATCTGGTGAGGGAGGAGGAGGAGAGGAAGGGGGAGGAGGAGGCCCAGAGTCTGGTGGATGACTCCATCCGCAGCACCTTCAGCAGGCTGACTCAGGACCTGCAGGATGGGACCCTGTCCAGGTCTGTCTGTCTGTCTGTCTGTCTGTCTGTAACATGGTGGACGACTCCATCCGCAGCACCGTCAGCAGGCTGACCCAGGACCTGCAGGAGGGGACCCTGCCCAGGTCTGTCTGTCTGCCTGTCTGTCTGTCTGCCTGTCTGACTGTCTGTATATGTCTCTCTGTCTGTTTGTCTGTCTGGCTGTCTGCCCGTCTGTTTGCCTGCCTGTCTCTCTACCTGTCTGTCAGTCTGTCAGCCTGCCTGTCTGTCTGTCTGTCTGTCAATCTGTCTGTCTGCCCGCCTGTCTGCCTGTAATATGGTGGACGACGTCATGGGCAGCAAAGTTAGCAGGCTGACACCCGCCATACATGCTGAGAATATGTCCAGCTAAGATGTTCTGCATGTATGCGTGTCTGTCAGTCTGTGTGTCTGTCTCTCTGTCTGAGTGTCTTTCTGTCTGTTTATGGTTCTGTCAGTCTGTTTGTCTGTCCGCCTGTCTATAATATGGTGGACGACTCCATCCGCAGTACGGTTAGTAGGCAGGCAGACTCAGGACCCGCATGATGGGGACCTGTCAACAGCTAGGATTCTCTGTCTGTCTGTCTGTCTGTAATATTGTGGACGACTCTCTCCGCAGCACAGGTAGCAGACTGACCTAGGTTCTGCATGATGAGAATCAGTCCAGGTAGGATTCTCTGTCTGTCTGTCTGTCTGTCTGTCTGTCTGTCTCAGTCACGCGAGGGGCAATGTGCATTACACCTATTAGTATTGTGATGGTATTTGGTCTTTTATAGTCACAGAGGCGTCTCTTTGAAATTCGGGTTGCTCCCACCAGCCAAAGGCGTGCCACACATTTTTTCCTTGCATTGGATTTTTGTGTGACTGTGATGAGGAATGAACGGGGGGGGGGGGGTAAATTTTGACCAAATGACAAGTTTTTCGTTGCCACTGGGTTTAAAGTGTGCTAGGTGCATGGGCACACGGGACCTCGGTTTATTGTCTCCTCCGAATGATTCCACGAAAGACAATATTAAAGGCCTAACGTATCGGTCTACCACCTTGAACGGTGGACAGGCATCAGTTGATGCCTCAATCACGTCTTAAGTTCAACATCAACTTCAACTAGTGCAGAGTGAGAGGAAGAATCCCCTGTACCCAGGTTCGAACTCGGGTTTACCGTGCACGAGGTGAACGCGTTACCTCTGTACCAATCTACAGCATTGATGGTGATGATGACGATGATACTATACCTCTGTGCCAATCTACAGCACTGATGATGCTGACGACGATACTTTACCTCTGTGCCAATCTACAGCACTGACGATGATGGTACTGACGACGATACTTTACCTCTGTGCCAATCTACAGCACTGACGATGATGGTACTGACGACCATACTGTCTGTGTCCAGGGGGGACGTGAGGGAGATAGGGTCAGCCGTGGCCTCGGTGATGCTGGGCGAGGTCTGCAGTGACAGCAGCGTCCTTGCTGACGACATGCTGGTGCCCGCCCTGTCCCAGCTGCTGCGGGAGGTGGGGGACATCGATGAGGGCAGGCTGGACCACGCCATGGCTACACTGCTCCTGTCCTACCACCAGGTCACGCGCAGGATGGACAAGACCGTCTGGATGGTCATCAAGGTAGGGACTGGGTTTATGTTGTAGGTATTGTATCATATTGTACTGTATTGCATCTTATTCATAGTGTAATTGTATGCCATGACCTCCCTGTTGCTGTCAGGTCCCACGGAGGATGGACAATACCGTCTGGATGGTAGGGACTGGGTTTATTGTGCAGGTATTGCATCATATTGTACTGTATTACATCTTATTCATAGTGTAATTGTATGCCATGGCCTCCCTGTTGCTGTCATGCGATCAGGTCACACGGAGGATGGACAAAGCCGTCTGGATGGTCATCAAGGTAGGGACTGGGTTTATTGTGCAGGTATTGCATCATATTGTACTGTATTACATCTTATTCATAGTGTAATTGTATGCCATGGCCTCCCTGTTGCTGTCATGCGATCAGGTCACACGGAGGATGGACAAAGCCGTCTGGATGGTTATCAAGGTAGGGAATGGTATTGTATTGCGTATAAAGCTGCTTTCTTCTGGTGTGTGCTGGGGTTTAGAGTGCCCCAAAACATGAATTCCGGTTGGAGGGGTGGGGGGGCATCTGTTCTAGTTTCCGGTTTCCTGGCCTCCTGGCATTTTGCACCCCTATACCAGCAGGTCACCAAGGTATGGGTGTGTGTGTGGTATGGCATCACGATCTGGTATTGTACTGTGTTATATTGTGCTGTATTGTATTGTGTTGTGGTCCATGGCCTCCATGCTGCTGTCATACCACCAGGTCACATGGAGGATGGACAAGACCGTCTAGATGCAGGGGCGGACCAAATGATTCGCAAGGCTGGGGTGGGGGGGTTCGCGGGGAGTCCAGGGAACTGCATATGTCCTGGGTTAAGGTGTAGTGGTCGTGTGGGGGCCCAGGGGACGAAGCCCCCGTAAACGTTTGCAATTTAGTGATTATTAAAGCAAAGATTGAACCATTTTCTTACTTTTTACCCTTGTATAAGGTACATGCTTGGTGCAAAGGGAGGGGGAGGGGGCGGAAACCCTGGAAACCTTCACCAGATCCGCCCCTGGGGTGGTGCTGTGCTGTGGTGTGGTGTGGTGTGTGGTATGGTGTGGTGTGATGTGGTCTGGTGTAGTGTGGTGTGGTATGGTGTGTGGTGTGGTGTGGTGTGGTGTGGTGTGGTGTAGTGTGGTGTGGTGTGGTGTGGTGTGGTGTGGTGTGGTGTTGTGTGGCATGCTAAATTGTGGTCCATGGCCTCCCTGCCCCTGTCCTCCCACCAGGCGACACGCAGGACAGACAACACAGTCTGAATGGTCCGCAAATAGACAAGGGACATAATTTCGCGGATTGCGCAAGTGACCTTTCATTAATTGGTAGGAGAAACACATTTCTACGCACACACCTTTCGTGTTTCTGTCTGCATTGTCCCCCTACTTTTTCCATGAGGGACAATCCGATTTTGTGGTAAAAAGACACATTCTACTTTTTTCCCCCGAAAATCGTCTATTGAATTTGTAGTACTCTGTATTATATTGTCCTAAATAATGATAGCAGACTGGCATCCAGGCGTGTGACTCGGTCGCCATAAAGATTGCATTTTTACTCCATCAGGACCGAAACTCTTGTTTGATACATAAGCCATATCAGTACACACAGATAATACACCAAATGATTACAGAAATGTAAAGAAAAAACATACACAAAGGTTAACGGAATATTAAGTGAATACATTTGTGTGTGTGCGTGCGTGCACGTGCGTTTGTGTGTACTCGTGCGTGTCTGTCAGGATTTCGTGGTGGAGATGATGCTGCGGACCAAGGTGTCCCTGGCCCATGGACACACAGACGCTGCGGAGTTCCTGCAGAAGATGGAGTCCTGCAAGACCACCCCTCTGCATCACCAGATGGACCTGCCCACACCTGATGAGCTGATTCCTGTGAGTAATGTAGCGAACGTAATGTAATGGATTAACGTTTGAATCCTGTAAAACCACCCCTCTGCATCACCAGATGGACCTGCCCACGCCTGATGAGCTGATTCCTGTGAGTAATGTAGCGAACGTAATGTAATGGATTAACGTTTGAATCCTGTAAAACCACCCCTCTGCATCACCAGATGGACCTGCCCACGCCTGATGAGCTGATTCCTGTGAGTAATGCAAGCTGACACCTGTGAGTAATCATGGAATAACATCAGTTATTTGGACTTTGTGTCTGTGTCTGTCAGTGTGTGTGTGTGCGCGTGCATGCGCGTGCGTCTGCGTCTGCGTCTGCGTCTGTGTCTGTGTCTGTCAGTGTGTGTGTTTCTGACTATATGTCCATCTATGTATGTATCTGTGTACATAGACAATTCTGTTCTATTCAGGTGTTGGAGACAGGCATTGTGAAGCTCCGTGAGGTGACCACTCTGTGTCCCGTGCTGTGTGATCCGATCAAATGTTTGTATGCGTTTCTGTCTATATATCCATCTGTACATCTATCTGTGTACATATCTCTATTCAGGTGTTGGAGACAGGCATCATCAAGCTCCGTGAGGTGACCACTCTATGCCCCGTGCTGTGATATCCGATCAAATGTTTGTGTGCGTGTCTGTCTATATGTCCATCTCTGTCTGTGTCCATATCTCTTGTATTCAGGTGTTGGAGACAGGCATCATCAAGCTCCGTGAGGTGACCACTCTGTGTCCCGTGCTGTGTGATCCGATCAAATGTTTGTATGCGTTTCTGTCTATATATCCATCTGTACATCTATCTGTGTACATATCTCTATTCAGGTGTTGGAGACAGGCATCATCAAGCTCCGTGAGGTGACCACTCTATGCCCCGTGCTGTGTGATCCGATCAAATATTTGTGTGCGTGTCTGTCTATATGTCCATCTCTATCTGTGTCCATATCTCTCGTATTCAGGTGTTGGAGACAGGCATCATCAAGCTCCGCGAGGTGACCACTCTGTGCCCCGTGCTGTGTGACCTGATGAAGATGGTGCTGGACGTGGGCAGACCCCTGCTGGTCCACAGGGACGGTCCTGACGCCTACAGCCTGCCGGACATCGACTCCGTGTCTGTGGACAAGGTCTGGCACCACATCACCGGATTACAGAGTCCCACCTTATGGGAGAAAAAACATATGTTTCTGTTAACCCTTTCGCCGCCAAAGTCGCATTTTGCACCACAATGATTGAACACCCATGTCACTAAAAGGCATCAAATGTTATCCAAAGACCTTATTCTCTCAATTTTGGGAGGTAAGGATAGGCCTTACTTTAAATATATCACAAAGGAATTCCCAATATTACAGACACAGTTTTTTCACTACCCAGGTAAGTTTAATGGACATTTTTCGCTGAAAAATGGCTGGCGGTGTTTCTGATCTAGCAATCTTGAAGCAAACTGTCCTCATCCTACTTTGAGAATGTAATGTACAATGATAGGTATGGCAGTTCTGTTGACGACACTTTACGACTGCAATAGAACGGTTTGTGCTTTGTACAAACCGTGTTTTTGAACCTGCGCGGCTACATGTGTTGAGCTTTGACAAAGCATGCATGTTGTTTTAATCCTTTCCAATAGGCCTCTGGTATAGTAATAGGCCTCTGGTATAGTAATAGGCCTGTGGTATAGTAATAGGCCTCTGGTATAGTAATAGGCCTGTGGTATAGTAATAGGCCTCTGGTATAGTAATAGGCCTCTGGTATAGTAATAGGCCTCTGGTATAGTAATAGGCCTCTGGTATAGTAATAGGCCTCTGGTATAGTAATAGGCCTCTGGTATAGTAATAGGCCTCTGGTATAGTAATAGGCCTCTGGTATAGTAATAGGCCTCTGGTATAGTAATAGGCCTGTGGTATAGTAATAGGCCTCTGGTATAGTAATAGGCCTGTGGTATAGTAATAGGCCGTTGCGCATGAAAGGGGGGCCATTTAAAAATATTGTACATTATGAAAACATACTCAGACGCGCTCGCGTACCCACCCTCACCCTCACGCTAACACATACTCATAGACATAAAAACATGCACATACGCATAACACAAACTCGTCCACACACACAGAGAGACACAGACACACACACGCATGCACGCACGCACGCGCGCACGCACGCGCGCACACACACACACACACACACATACACGCACGCAGGATGAAAAAAGCTTTGTTAGCTTATTCTTTAACCCTCAATAAAGATCATTTTGACTTGACTTCACAGACACACACACACACACACAGACACACACAGACACACACACACACACACACACGCAGGATGAAAAAAGCCTTGTTAGTTTATTCTTTAACCCTAGCCCTCAATAAAGATCATTTTGACTTGACTTGACACGCTCCCTAATCCTCTCCCCCCCATCCGCACACACATCATTCACATGCATGCATGCATGCCTGCATACATTAACACAAACACAGGCCGTACACTGGTGTCCCTACTGTGACAGATCGGCCTCACGGCCTGTGGTCTGGAGGTGGTTCTGGAAGTGGCGGCCACTGTGGCGGACGGTCTGTACAAGGACCTGCTGGTGGACGAACAGTTCGAACAGGTCCTGCACACCCACCTCAGCCCCGCGTTCTTCCTGACTCTGCTCACCAGCTGGGGGGAGATGAGCGCTGCTGTGCCCAAAGGTAAAGACAGAATACGGTTAGGGTTACTATGTGTGACCCAGCACCCCGAAAGGGACATTAAGTGTCAAAATGACCATTCTGAGAAAATTATACAATTAAAAACTTCAGACGTTTTTTTTCTAACGATGCAAGAACCATTATTGTATCTTTTTCCGTTCCCGAGTTATGAGCATTTAAAGTTGGTTGGGTGAGCGTTGGCCATTTTGAGAAAACACAGTCTAAAGTCTAGCCCAGCTGTAGAAAATGCATTGACTTACTCGTTTTAGAAGACTCATAAACCCATTTAGAGACCATATTAAAGAGTGTCATTTATAAATATGAAAGATAAGATGTTAGAGAACACAAAAATACCCATAACTCAAAATTTACAAAAAAATTATGTTTGACTTTGCAAGCCTTTGTGAGAAACTGTTGTGACTTAATGTCCCCTTTGACATTAATGTGTTGCTGACCCAGCCCCGCCTTTCCTCACTCTGCTCACCAGCTGGGGGAGATGACCATAACCATACATTGGGGTTATGGTTTGTATATTGGTAGAATACACATCCTGCTGTGCCCAAATGCTGTGCCCAAATTGACCTCCCACCATTATAAGACCTCAGCCCCGCCTCCTTCCTCCCATTATAAGACTCTGCTCCACCAGCTGGGGGAGATGACCATAACCATACATTATTTGGGTTATGGTTTGTATATTGGTAGAATACACATCCTGATGTGCCCAATAAGTTTAGACCTTATCGAAGACCAGCCAAATACGCAAGACCTGGCATTATAAGGACCGGTCCCCATTATATGGCCTCCTTGTGGCCGGATATAAGACCTCCCGTGGGTACCAGCAATAAGACCTCCCATTATAAGTCCAACATTAGGGTTATGATTTTTTTCTTCTATTTGGCTTAAACAACTTTTTATTAACACAATTTCATGCAGATACATTATTAATTCTGATGATGACACCAACTAATCTTCTTACTGCTATTCCAGAAACGGTGGCCCTACAGACGGCCCCCAAAGAACTGCCCTTCCTGCCAACCCTGGGAGAGTTTGTGGTGCTCATCGGCTGCGAGCGGCTGTTCCGGGACGCTGCCGTGGACGCCCTGCCCAGTGGACTGGTGACCCACCTGGCCCTGCACCTGGCCGAGTTCCCTGCCCTGGTGCCCCTCACCTCGGTGCTGGACAAGGACCACAAGGGACGGGTCAAACTGCCCAGCTACGTCATGAGGAAGGTAGTGTGTTGTGTTGTGTTGTGTTGTGCCCCTCACCTCGGTGCTGGACAAGGACCACAAGGGACGGGTCAAACTGCCCAGCTACGTCCTGAGGAAGGTAGTGTGTTGTGTTGTGTTGTGCTGTGTTGTGTTGTGTTGTGCTGTGCTGTGTTGTGTTGTGCCGTGTTGTGCCCCTCACCTCTGTCCTGGACAAGGACCACAAGGGACGGGTCAAACTGCCCAGCTACGTCCTGAGGAAGGTAGTGTGTTGTGTGTTGTGCTGTGTTGTGTTGTGCCCCTCACCTCTGTCCTGGACAAGGGCCACAAGGGACGGGTCAAACTGCCCAGCTACGTCCTGAGGAAGGTAGTGTGTTGTGTGTGTTGTGCTGTGTTGTGTTGTGCCCCTCACCTCTGTCCTGGACAAGGGCCACAAGGGACGGGTCAAACTGCCCAGCTACGTTCTGTGGAAGGTAGTGTGTTGTGGTGTGTTGTGTTGTGCTGTGCTGTGCTGTGCTGTGCTGTGTCGTGTCGTGTTGTGTTGTGCTGTGTTGTGTTGTGCTGTGTTGTGTTGTGTTGTGTTTTGTTGTGTTGTGCCCCTCACCTCTGTCCTGGACAAGGGTCACAAGGGACGGGTCAAACTGCCAGCTACTTGTCCAGGAAGAGTGAAAGCAGAGGACGAATTTTATCTACAGGTTGATTCTTAATGGTCACAAAATGCACGTTATATTCTTCACTCTTTCCCCATGGTAACACAATGAAACGCTAGTAATACTATGACTCGCGTGTCACTGTGCTGCCATTGGGAAACAGCGAAAAATAGCACCGTGTATCGTGACACCATAATTGAAAAAGATGGAAATAGCAACAGTCAGTCTTCTTTTTGATAAGCTGTTTTTTTGTAAGCTTGTCATTTAAAGGTTATGGAATTGGCTGGACATGCATCTCCTTCTCTCCTACGATATCAAAGTTTCGATTGGTTGTGCCTGTGATTTGAGAAAACACGAAGGAGGAGCGTCACTAGGGGAAAACTCTCTCAAACTGTACTTTCGAATTAGTCATTAGACAATATCTCTCCATCTCTTGCCTCATGTTGTATCTCTATTTTCTCCACCGAAATATGCTGAATGCAACAGGGAGGCCAATGAAAACTGAAAACCGGACAAATAAATATGTACTTCATCCATTATGGCCGTACGGCCTAGGATCGCAGAATAAGAAGAAGTATCTTTACTTTTTTACACCCTTTACCTAGCCACTAATGCAGTGGAACCTCCCTATTAAGACCTCCCATTATAAGACTCCCTCCCACATACTACCTACGTCTCTGAGACATTGCTCTTCTTTGTCAGTATTAGAATTACCTCCCTTATAAGACCCCTCGCTTATAAGACCTCATTTTGGATGATTTGTTGAGGTCTTATAAGGGAGGTTCCACTGTATTAACCCATCTGCATATGTCTGCAGACAGGAACAAAGTCTACCATTGCCAAAAACCCTTTCACTTCGTCAAAGAATGAAATAGTGAGGCCAAGAGAGGAGATAACGAAATTGAACAAAGGGGGATACTCTCTTTCTAATTAACTCCCCTCCACCAAAGTTGATTACGATACCAATCATCTAGCAATACGTGGATCAGAACCAAAGTGAGACAAACAAAAGCATCATTCTCAATAAAGAATGTGCCAAGTTCGCCTTTCACTTCTTCGCTTCCTCTTAACAATCTTCATGCCACCCTCTCCTCTTCTCTCTTAGATCACATCTCTCAGTCAGATGATCCAGGACGATGAGCTGGGGGCGGAGGAGATGGAGAAGCTGTTGGCGGTGCTGCTGCACATCTACTTCAGGGAGGTGATGGTGCCTCAGGGCTCCCCCCACCCTCCCAACCCCCCTGCCATGTCGGGGGTGGAGTTGGAGCAGGAGGGAGAGGCCAGGGCGGCTGTGACTCACCTGGTCAGGACTCTGGCCACCATGCTTCTGCACAATGTGCAGAGCCAGGTAGGGTGTGTGTGCGTGTGCGTGTGCGTGTGCGTGTGTGTGGGTGGAGGGGTGTGTGTGAGGGTGTGGGGTGGGTGGGGGGGGTGTATGTGTGGGTGGGGGGGTGTGTGTGGGTTGGGGTGGGTGTGTGTGGGTGTGTGTGGGGTGTGTGTGCGTTTGTGTGTTGGTGTTGTGCTGCGTGTGTGTGGTGTGGTATGTGGTGTGTGTGTGTGTGTGTGCGTGTGTGTGTGTGTGCGGTGTGTGTGTGTGTGGTGTGTGTGTGTGTGTGTGCGTGTGTGTGTGTGTGTGTGTGGGTGTGGTTTGGTTGTGGTGTGTGTGTGTGTGTGTGTGGTTGGTGTGTGTGTGTGTGTGTGTGTGCTGTGTGTGCTGTGCTGTGTGTGTGTGTGTATGGTGTGTTGTGTGTGTGTGGTGTGTGCTGTGGTGTGCTGTGGTATGGTGTGGTTTGGTGTGTTGTGTGTTGCGCTGCGTTGCGATGCGATGCGTGGCGTGGCGTTGTGTGGTGTGGTGTGGTGTGTATGCGTGTGTGTGTATGTGCTGATGAAGTTGTCCTTGAAAGATGCCTTCTTTTTTTTAATTAACCCCCACCTTGTTATGAATAGTATCGTGGTGCCATCACATATCAAACATTGCCTCCCTTTGCGTCACCCTAAGAACAATAACGAAGAAAAGTTTTAACGAACGATAACTTTGAAGAAATCAAGGCTTAAAATCAAAGAAAAACAGATCTGGAAATCTCGTCAAAATCCCATACAGTGGGACATAATCCACGTCTTCCTCAAGTTGCTCAAGATTTATCTATGAATATTCTGCCCATCATGAATCCAATCCTGTTCGTTCAGAGGGTGGGGATGACCCCTGGGCAGGTTATCTCCGTTCTAGACAAACACTCAGCCCAGCTTTCTAGAACAGTACTGCCCTCACCCGACATCTGGTGGCCATAGCCAGACTGGACTGATGAGCGTGTACGTATGTGAACACAAGTGAGAAGCACTCAGGCATTTTGAGGTCGTCTTTTCTGTCCGACCCTCAGGTGCTGAAGCAGCTCAACTCTCACGCTGCCGATGACGACACGGCTGGTGACGTCAACGTGCCCTGGGAGGTGGTGCAGCTGATGGCACAGCGGGGGGTGACCGAGTTGAGGGAACAGCTGAGGAAAGGCCTGGCCCCCCACCACTGTGAAGACATCCAGCTGGGCCATGTGATGGCCGCTGCCAGCCTGAAGGAAGACGATTATGATCAGGTGATGATGGTGATGATGATGATGATGATGATGATGATGATGATGATGATGTTCATGATGATGACGATGATGATGATGATTATGATTGTGTTGATGATGATGATGATGATGATGGTCATGATGATGATGATGATGATGGTCATGATGATGATGACGATGATGATGATGATGATGATGATTGTGTTGATGATGATGATGGTGATGATGGTGATATAATGATGATGATGATGATGATGATGGTGTGATGATAGTGATAATGACGATGATGATGGTGATGATGGTGTGGTGATGATGATGTTGATGGTGATGGTGATGGTGATGATGATGGTGTTTCAAAAAACAAAAAGTAATGTAAAAAAGGGCTTGACACTTCCTACTTTTGATATTCAGTATGCATAGATTATGTCCATTTAAAAAAACTAATGTTTTGATATAGATTGAGTTTGAAATATTATTTGTCAAAGTTGTGAAAAATGCTAATGTATTCATATCCGTGTCGTGTCAGCCCAACCCTGCGAGCCTGAGGGAGTTCCTGGCTGGCATGGTGAGGGCGGTGGAGAGGGGGGAGGAGGAGGGACACCGCTTTGACCGAAACCTGAAGGAGGAGGAGATCCAGACCGTTAGACTGACCTTCATGAAACGACTGGCCACCATGGCCAACCACGTGAGATGACCATGATGACAGTGATGATGATGGTGACGATGATGATGATGATGATGATTGATGATGATGATGATTGATGACGAGGAGGACGAGGAGGAGGATCCAGACCGTTAGACTGACCTTCATGAAACGACTGGCCACCATGGCCAACCACGTGAGATGACCATGATGACAGTGATGATGATGGTGATGATGATGATGATGATGATGATGATGATGACGAGAGAGGAGGAGGAGGAGGATCCAGACCGTTAGACTGACCTTCATGAAACGACTGGCCACCATGGCCAACCACGTGAGATGACCATGATGACAGTGATGATGATGGTGATGATGATGATGATGATGATGATTGATGATGATGATGAGGAGGAGTGAGATCCATGATGACCGTTAGACTGACCTTCATGAAACGACTGGCCACCATGGCCAACCACGTGAGATGACCATGATGACAGTGATGATGACAGTGATGATGATGGTGATGATGATGATGATGATGATGATTGATGACGAGGAGGAGGAGGAGGAGGATCCAGACCGTTAGACTGACCTTCATGAAACGACTGGCCACCATGGCCAACCACGTGAGATGACCATGATGACAGTGATGATGATGGTGACGATGATGATGATGATGAGGATGACGAGGAGGATCCAGACCGTTAGACTGACCTTCATGAAACGACTGGCCACCATGGCCAACCACGTGAGATGACCATGATGACAGTGATGACGATGATTGATGATGATGATGATGGTGATGATGATGATGATTGATGATGAGGAGGAGGAGGAGGAGGATCCAGACCGTTAGACTGACCTTCATGAAACGACTGGCCACCATGGCCAACCACGTGAGATGACCATGATGACAGTGATGTGATGATGATGATGATGATGATGAAGAGGATGACCATGATGATGATGATGATTATGATGATTACCATGATGACCATGATAATGATGATAATGATGATGATGATGATGATAATGATGGTGATGATGATGATGACCATGATGATGATGATGATGACCATGGTAATGATGATGATGATGACTATGCTGATGATGATGATGACCATGATGATGATGATGATGACCACACCTGCTGGTCGAGGTGATGCAGACTGTGATAGTCTGATACTGACCTTTAGAAAACGACTGGCCAACATGGTTAGCCACGTGAGATCATGAATAAGATATCGATGGTGGTAATAATGATTTGATTATTGTAGTAATGATATTGATGGTACGATGCAAGACAAAGAGGTAGTCTACAGGCTGTGCCGCCTGATTCTGACCAAAAATATACTGGCCCAAATGGCAAAGGTGATGTATGAAAGTTTTTGAAACACCTCCTTTCTGAAGTAGTGGATGCCTCTGTGCCCCTCCCCCTTGTCTCTCTATGTTTGTCAGACGAAACATGCGGCTACGGCCTATCAGCATGCCAACAGAACAGCTCCATTTGACTCTCACTTTATTCCTCCTTTCACACACCCCTCCCTCCGTCTCTTTTCTGTCTGTCTTCTTTTAGTTTGGATGCGTCCATGTGTCTGTCTCTATGTAAATAATAAGCAATAAAATAAAATGTTAAAAACATATCTCTGTGTTGTCCCACAAACATGACGCTAACAGTGCTGTAAACATTGTATTGTATTGTATTGTATTGTATTGTATTGTGTATGTATCGTAGTGTATTGTTGTTGTATTGTATCGTATCGTGTTGTATTGTATTGTACTGCATTGTATGGTATTGTATTGTATTGTATTGTATGGTATCGTGTGTGTATTGTATGGTATTGTATTGTATCGTGTTGTAATGTATGGTATTGTATTGTATTGGCCTACTGCATTATATCGTATGTATCATATTGTATTGTACTGTATTGTATGGTATTGTACTGCATTGTATGGTATTGTATTGTATCATATTGTACTGCATTGGATCGTATCGTATTGTATTGTGCTGCATTGCACGTATTGTACTGCATTGTATCACATTGTATTGTACTGCATTGTATCGTATCGTATTGTATTGTACATGTATTGTACTATTGTATTGCATTGTACTGTATTGTATCATATTGTATTGTATGTATTGTATTGTACATATTGTATTGTATTGTATTGTATTGTATCTGCATTGTATCATATTGTATTGTGCTGCATTGTATCATATTGTATTGTATCATGCATTGTATTGTATCATATTGTATCATTGTTCATATTGTATTGTACTGTTACTGCATTGTATCATATTGTATTGTATCATATTGTATTGTATCATATTGTATTGTACATTGTATCATATTGTATCATATTGTATTGTACTGCATTGTATCATATATCATATTGTATCATATTGTATTGCGATTGTATCTGCATTGTATCATATTGTATTTGCCTGCATTGTGTATCATATTGTATTGTATCATATTGTATTGTGTGCTGCATTGTATCATATTGTATTGTACTGCATTGTATCATATTGTATTGTACTGCATTGTATTAATCATATTGTATATTGTATTTTATTGTATTGTATCATATTGTATTGTGCTGCATTGTATCATATTGTATTGTATTTGTACTGCATTGTATCATATTTGTATTGTATCATATTGTATTGTACTGCATTGTATCATATTGTATTGTATCATATTGGATTGTATCATATTGTATTGTATGCATTGTATTGTATTGCATTGTATCATATTGTATTGTATCATATTGTATTGTATCATTGTATTGCTATGTATGCATTGTATCATATTGTATTTTATTGTATCATTGTATCGTATTGTATTGTATTGTATTGTATTGTTACTGCATTGTATCATATATGTATTGTATCTATTGTATTGTATCATATTGTATTGTGCTGCATTGTATCATATTGTATCATATTGTATTGTACTGTATTGTATCATATTGTATTGTATCATATTGTATGCTGCATTGTACATACATATTGTATTGTATCATATTGTATTGTACTGCATTGTATTGTATTGTATCATTTGTATTGTACTGCATTGTATCATATTGTATTGTACTGCATTGTATCATATTGTATCATATTGTATTGTCATCTGCATTGTATCATATTGTATCAATTGTATTGTACTGACATTGTATCATATTGTATTGTATGCATTGTATCATATTGTATTGTACTGCATTGTGTAATCATATTGTATTGAATTGTATCATATTGTATTGTACTCAATTGTATCATATTGTATTGTACTGCGCGATTGTATCATGTATTGTATTGTATTCAATTGTATTGTATTGTATTGTATTGTATTGTACTGTACTGCATTGTATCATATTGTATTGTACTGCATTGTATCATATTGTATTGTATTGCATTGTATCATATTGCATTGTACTGTATCATATTGTATCATAATGTATTGTACTGCATTGTATCATATTGTATTGTATTGTATTATTGTATCATACTTGTATCATATTGTATTATACGTATTGTACTGCATTGTTATCATATTGTATTGTGCTGCATTGTATCATATTGTATTGTATCATATTGTATTGTATTGTATCATATTGTATTGTACTGCATTGTATCATATTGTATTGTATTGTACATTGTATCATATTGTATTGTATCATATTGTATTGTGCTGCATTGTATCATATTGTATTGTACTGCATTGTATCATATTGTATTGTACTGCATTGTATCATATTGTATCATATTGTATTGGTGGCTGCATTGTATCATATGTATTCGTACTGCATTGTATCATATTGTATTGTACTGCATTGTATCATATTGCATTGTATCATATTGTATCATATTGTATCATATTGTATTGTACATGCATTGTATCATATTGTATTGACCATTGTATCATTATTGTATCATATTGTATTGTACTGTACGGCATTGTATCATATTGTATTGTAATGTATCTATTGTATTGTATGCATTGTATCAGATATTGTATTGTATCATTGTTGTATTGTATTGTACTGCATTGTATGATATTGTATTGTACGTACTGCATTGTATCATATTGTATCATATTGTATTGTATTGTATCATATTGTATTGTACTGCATTGTATCATATTGTATTGTACTGCATTGTATTGCATTGTATCGTAATGTATTGTATTATATCATATTGTATTGTACTGCATTGTATCATATTGTATCGTATATTGTATTGTATCATATGTGTATCATTGTGTACTGCTTGTGTATCATATTGTATTGTACTGACATTGTATCATATGTATGTATTGTACTGACATTGTATCAATATTGTATTGTACTGCATTGCTATCACATATTGTATTGTACTGAATTGTATCATATTGTATTGTACTGCATTGTATCATATTGTATTGAGCTGTAATTGTATCATATTGTATTGTACGTGCATTGTGTATCATATTGTATTTGTACTGCATTGTATATCATTGTATTGTACTGCATTGACTGTATGTGTTGCGACAATTGTATCATATTGTATTGTACTGCATTGTATCATATTGTATTGTGTTACTGCATTGTATCATATTGTATTGTACTGCATTGTATCATATTGTATTGTAATGCATAGCAATTGTATTGTACTGCATTGTATCATATTGTATTGTGCTGCATTGTATCATATTGTATTGTACTGCATTGTATTGTATTGCATTGTATTATATTGTATCATGTGTTGTTATTGTATTGTATTATATTGTATTGCATTGTATCATATTGTATCATATTGTATTGTACTGCATTGTATCATATTGTATTGTAATGCATTGTATCATATTGTATTGTGCTGCATTGTATCATGCTGCATTGTATCATATTGTATTGTACTGCATTGTATCATATTGTATCATATTGTATCATATTGTATTATGCTGTATTGTACTCATATTATATCATATTGTATTCATTGTATCGTATTGTATTGTATCTGTAGAATACATTGTGTCATATTAGTATCATTATTGTATCATATTGCATTGTATCATATTGTATTGTATCATATTGTACTATGCTGCTGTATCATATTGTATTGTGCCATATTGTATTGCATTGTGTATATTGTATTGTACTATATTGTATTGCACTGCATTGCATATGTGCTGCTGTATTGCAATGTATTACAATATGTTATGTACGCATTGAATCATATTGTACTGTTCACTGCATTGTATCATATTGTATTGTGCTGCATTGTATCATACTTATATCATATTGTATTGTACTCATATGTATCATATTGGTATCTGCATGTATCATGTATCATATTGTATTGTACTGCATTGTATCATATTGTATTGTATCATAGTGTGTTGTATTGTATCATGTTGTATTGTACTGCATTGTATCATATTGTATTGTGCTGCATTGTATCATATTCGTATTGTACTGCATTGTATCATATTGTATTGTACTGCATTGTATCATATTGTATTGTACTGCATTGTATCATATTGTATCATGTAACTTGCAATCTATTGTATCATATTGTATTGTGCTGCATTGTATCATATTGTATCCATTGTATCATGCATTATATCATATTGTATTGTACTGCATTATTGTATTAAATCATATTGTATTGTGACTGCATTGTATGATGTA
>CM065697.1:4859571-4872071 GCA_017654935.2 Phymorhynchus buccinoides
CTCTGTCTTCAAATCAAACCTCAAAACTCACCTGTTCCCCTGACAATGAAGCTCACTGTTTCTTTCGTTCTTTCCTCTCTTGCTTTTAGGTCTGTTTCTGTCGTACACTACTAATTTGTCAAATGTGTGTGTGTGATATTTTCCGTTGCGAAAGGTAATATGTATGTGTGTACGTGTGCGTGTGCGCGCGTGTGTGTGTGTGTGTGTGTGTGTGAGTATGTGTGTGCGTGTGTGTGTGTGTGTGTGTACTTCGATTTCATTTCGATCAAGATTTAGCGCCATGACTTCCAGAAGGTGGGGGAACTACTTATGCAAAAGACACCCCACCCCGTACCCCACAGGGGGGGGGGGGGGGGGAGAGGGAGCGCCGTATAAATACTGTATGTTGTTGTTGTTGTTGTTCAGAGAAGCAGACTCCGCCATCAGGGGGAGGGTCCCAACAACGGAAGGACAGTGTCCCTCAACACAGATCATCTTTGACAGGGCACAGACGACTGTCTGCAACTATGGGAGGCACCTGTGATAGTACGGAGGTAACATTAATCATAGTCGTCGTCATCATCATCATCATCATCATCATCATCATCATCATCATCAACACAAGCCTCTCTGACCCATTCCGGCCCCTCTTTCACAGGACACAGACGAGTCTCTGCCTCTATGGGGGACACCTGTGGCAGTATGGAGGTCATTGTAAGTTATCGTCGTCGTCGTCGTCATCATCATCATCATCGTCATCATCATCATCATCATCATCATCATCATCATCATCAACAACACAAGCCTCTGACCCATTCCGGTCCCTCTTTCACAGGACACAGACGAGTCTCTGCATCTATGGGCAGTATGGAGGTAATAGTAAGTTATCGTCGTCGTCGTCGTCGTCATCATCATCAGCATCATCGTCACCACCACCACCACAATTGTGGCCCAGCACCACGAAAGGGACATTAAGTTGCTGGACTTGTTTCTCACAACAGGCTTGCAAAGTACAACAAATATCATGTTTTTAATCCATTTTGAGGTATGGGTATTTTCGCGCTCTCTATCATCCCATCTGTCATATTTATAAAGGACAATCTTTTTTCTTTTTTTTATTGAACTTTTTTTTTTTCATTTCCACATTTTTCACAAGGAAGAAAAACAAACAAATAATAGGCAAAAATCAAATAAATACATACAGAAGACAAACAAACACATTTACACACATCTGTGCCGTGGAAGTCATTGAAAAATGTTATCACAACATCTTGAGGTAACAATTTATCATCACTATGTGGAGTAACTAAAAACAGAGAGCTCAACATTTCAAATTGTGAGTTTCAAGCTCTGAACAGGTATTACTCATATTTTAAAATGTTTAAAAAAACACTAAAAAAACACACCGAAAGTTCATATATGTATAAGACTAATCATTACTAGATATCTTATTAGTAAAAGTTTTATAATATCAATTTATATCATTGAATATTGCAGTGAATGGAGCCCACCTGGCAGCAAAATCATTATACAATAAGTTTTTGTGTGAAATATATTCTTCTATTTTGTATCTGTATTTCAGTTTTTTAACGTAATTTTTTAAGACAGGTATATCATTGTTTAGCTTACAGTGGTATATGTATTCTTTTGCTAACAACAACATAAAATAAAAGATATGATCGATTTGTATATTTTTGTCAAATCCAACAATTGCAAGTGCTTCTGAAATACGTAAATTAAATACATTTTGACATTTATCATTCAATGCATCAAACAACTGAGACCAAAAACGTTGAATAATGTGACATTTCCAAAACATTTGGTGGATGCCATCTTTTGTTGTATTACAAAAATTGCATAGATCATTGTCTCTCACGCCCATCTCTTTCAGAATGACATTTGTTCCTAGGCATCTATGTAAAATTCTAAGTTGTAACCATTTCATTTTAACATCTGCAGTTTTGTTTACATAAAAGAAGCATTCCTTCCAATCATTCTTTCGTCCCACCGAGTACAACATTTAGGTTTTACATTGTTTTCTATCAGAGTATCGTAATACAGTTTCGATCCTTTGAAAATGGATGGGTTTTAAAACAGAGAGGCATATCTATATACATATTGTTGCCGATGTTTATTCCTGATGTTTTAATATATTCTTGTATGGCCCTTTTACATCCCGAAAAAGTCAAAAAGTTCATACTACTGTTGTATTTTTGCTTGAATTCATTGAACGAAATAAACTGTCCATTATCACGTACAAAGTTTGCAATATTATATACATTTTCATTAATCCATTTCTTACCAGCGATGTAACTATTACCTATTTGTATTCTGTTGTTGTAAAATACTGGTTCTGCTAAAATTTCACCGGAATTTTTACATTTTACTTTATAAAAGAATTCCTTATAGGCTTTAAATACCTCTGTCCAGAATGTATTTGATTTTGGAAGGGTTGTTACGATTTCTGGTCCATATCTTAATATGTGATTAAGAACTGGATAGTTAAATAGAGCAATAGATTTCCAGTTATGTTTTGTTCTTTCTAGTTTTCTCATCCAAGTGAGTTTCAATGCCGTAGCAAAAGGTTTTAGTTATGGTATGCCAATACCACCGTTAATTACACTTTTATGAGCTGTTTTCCTATTTATCTTGTCTTTTTTCTTATTCCATATGAATCTATAACAATAGTTTTGCAATGTCTTAAAAAAGTCATCAGGAGGGTACAAAGGACAATCTTTGTTATGGTCTCTAAATACTCCAAAAAGTGCTTAAAATGCATTTTCTTCAGCTAGGCTAAACTTCAGACTGTGATTTCTCAAAATGGCCGACAGTCACCCTACCATCTTCAAATGCTCATAACTCTAAAACAGAAAACGTTACAAGAATGGTTCTTGTATCATTGGAAAGAGAATTGTCTTAACTTTGTAACAGTACCATTTTAAGAGTGGTCATTTTGACACCTAATGTTCCTTTCGTGGTGCTGGGTCACAATTTACCACTGACTCATTCCACTACAGCTTGTATCCAAGGACAGTGATCTACCTGTATAATAATAATAATAATAGTGCATCATTTATATAGCGCATTCCTCCACCAATGTGGAGCTCTATGCGCTTAACAACAACAAAAATTAAAAGCAACAAATTCAACAACAAAACGAAATAATCGCTCACGCACATGCAAATAGGCATATACATACACACCCCACCCACACATACACGCACGTACGCACATACACACACACACACACACACACACACACACACACACACACACACACACACACACACACACACACACACACACACGCACACACACACACACACACACACACACACACACACACACACACACACACACACACACACACACACCGTTACCATCACCACCACTCACCCCACCCAAAAAACACAATACAAAATACAATCAGTTGAACAAAGCATCAACACACTCTCTCTCTCTCTCTCTCTCTCTCTCTCTCTCTCTCTCTCTCTCTCTCTCTCTCTCTCTCTCTCTCTCTCTCTCTCTCTCTCTCTCTCTCTCTCTCTCTCTCTCTCTCTCTCTCTCTCTCTCTCTCTCTCTCTCTCTCTCTCTCTCTCTCTCTCTCTCTCTCTCTCTCTCGCAACAAAGCTGACGTACACATTGCAGTCAACACACAGTGAAACTAATATGGGGGGAGGGGAGTGTGTGTGTGAGAATAGAGTCCAGAAGTAATGTGGCCTAAAGGTTGTGATGTAGCTTGAACAGGTGGGTCTTGAGAGTTGATTTGAAACATTGCAAGGACTGGATATGGCGGATTTCGCGTGGTAAGGAGTTCCAAACTGATGGGGCCGAAAAGGAAAAGGAGCGCTCACCAAACATTTTTGTTCGTGTACTAGGAACACAGAGAATTTTGGAATCTGAAGATGACCGCAATTGCCTTGATGGAGTATAGACAGAAAGCATGTATGGCAGCACAGTACCTGTGGCAATATGAAGTTTATTAAAGCATATTTATCGTCATTGTCTTCATCGTCATCACCATTAACACCGACTGTTACTGGTATATTCCAGGACCTATTTCCCTAGCCATAGACTCGTGTCTGGGTGTGTGGCTGTAGGGGGGGGGGGGGGGAGGTGCGTGTGGAAGAATGGAGGTGGCTGAATGGTTTACATTGAATGGCCATCCGTAGTGTATTCGGATTTTTGAACTCGGTTCTCAACTCTATTTATTGGCCACGTTTTTCGGAATAAGGAAACCTATGTTGATGTCTCGGCAAAGTTGTAATTTAGACACCCCCGCTGCCCACATCATGTCTACGACCTTCCATCTCAAACTACAAGGTAGTCAATGCCCCTTGCCTCTGACAGAGTGTAGTGTTGGACCGGGAGAGTGAGGAGGAGATCCTGCAGGAGACGGACATCATGGCGCACATGGCCATCCGCAACACCCTGGAACGCATGGGGGTGATGGAGCAGGGGGTGGGGAGGGTTCCCCGGGACCGGGCCCCCCTCCCTCCTCCCCACGGTCAACACATGGCCGCACGGCTGGCGGACAGGATGGACACCGGGGATCCACACGCCGCCACAGGTCAGGGCTGGGATGGGCTGGGAGGATGGGGAAGGCAGGAGGAGGGGGAGGGGGAGGGGGGGTAGTGGTTAGTGCTTAATGCTATGAAGTTCTACTAAAGTTTAAGTGGGAAACTAAACGTTGCTACTTTCTAAATTCAGTAAATCGGTTCACTGAATTTATAAAATAACAACGTTTAGTTTCCCACTTAGATTTACTTAATTTAGAAAATAACGTTTAGTTTCCCACTTAGATTTACTTAATTTAGAAAGCAACAACGTTGAGTTTCCCACTTAGATTTACTTAATTTAGAAAGTAACAACGTTTAGTTTCCCACTTAAGCTTTAGTAGGACTTCATAAACTTCATAGGCAGCTGAGAGACTGGGAAACGGAGTTTAATGGGCTGCAGGTGTGAGCATTGTTAGCCACAATAAATGATGTGAGTAGTAGTGTTCACGCTCGCAGAGGACTTGCCAATTTCCAGGATCGGTGTGCTTACTACATTCGTGCAACTGGCTGTTGTGCGAAAACCCATTCGCAATCCACCAAAAATTTAAAAAAAATCTGGAAGTATACGCGGAAACCCACTGGCATATTCCATCCGCTTATGTCTTACTTTTCTTTTACTTATTTGCGGATTGTGGAAAAAGGTTTCCGCGTATAGTGTGCCGCGCATGTCCTATACGAATAAGGCCGGGTTCACATTAGACGCGTAAATTCCGTACGGAACCCCCCAAATAAGTGGAAGAAAGAAGGATAAAAGTTTACGCATATAGAGGAATTTCGGACACGTGCGCAAATCTTTGCCCTTCTTTCTTTCACTTATTTATGGATTGCGCACGGGTTTCCGCACGGAATATCCGCTTATGTGTGTACACGGCCTTAAGCACAAAACAATCGAACATCCTGCAGTCGATTGGAAAAAAATTATTACAAAATAGAGAAAGAAATTTTAATGTACGTGAAATTACAGCGATATTATATTGAAAGCGAATGACAACCTTATTTTATAAGTGCTTAAGCAAGAAAGAGAGAGAGAGAGAGAGAGAGAGAGAGAGAGAGAGAGAGAGAGAGAGAGAGAGAGAGAGAGAGAGAGAAACTCGAAACTCGTTGAAACTCGAATGTTTATTGAGAATAACTAAATAAGCACAAAATATGGCTTTTTTTCATCAGGTCCTCGTACAAAGCAAGCAAGCAAACATAAATTAAACGATAAACAACCACACAAATAAACTACAATCAAAACAGACAAAAGAAATCAGAAACATGCAAGAAGAAAACACAAGAAAAAAAACCCCCCAAAAAAAAAAAAAAAAAAAAAAAAAAATAATAATAATTATATATATATATGCACACATACACACACGCGCACACACACGCACGCACGCACGCACGCACACACACACACACACACACACACACACACACACACACACACACACACGCACGCACGCACGCACACGCACACACACTCACACATACACACACATTTTTTATCCACATGTTATCTCATAACATGACATTCAATAGGGTAATAATAATTACCAATGAATAGGGAAAGAAAATATCAGAATTTAAACGCATAAAATAAAATAATTTGTCCTCCCGCGTTTAAACATAAATTCATTGGATACAAGTGATTTATATATTGGAAGGGAATAATTTTTACATTATGCGGAGGAAACAATAGGTGATTTATATACATTCTGCTAAGTATTTATTATATGATTTTTTGAAAGACGCCAAGGTGCTCTTGTTTTTAATATATGCAGGCATCTCATTCCATAGTTTTGCTCCTGAGTATGTTAGGGATGACATGAAAAGATCTGTTCTTGGACGAGGGATGAATATTAGACTTTTATTACGAGCATTACTGATTTGGAATTTTTCACAGAGATAGGGAGGCGCCAGGTTATTCATTATCTTAAACATAAGCACGGCCTTATTAAGACGACATCTTAAGCTGAAAGGGAGAATGCTTAATGTTTTATAGTCAGTGGTTTGCAGAGATGATGATTTAAGTAGTATAATTTTGATTGCACGTCTATAGAGAGTTTCTAGTGGTTTTAAACAGTTCTTACTAGCCAAATCCCAAGTTGTAGAAGTGTAGTCAATATCTGGTTGAATGTACGCATGAAAGAACAATTTTCGGGTGTGCTGATCGAGGAAGTGTTTTATTCTGTTTAACTGAAATATTTTTTTGGATAATTTACGTGTAAGAATGGAAACGTGAAAAGACCAGGTCAGATTGTTATCAATACCAAGGCCAAGTACTTTATGAGAATCAACTTCTTCCAAAGTATTATCATTGATTTTTACTTTTATTAAATCAGTTTTAATATTTTGACGCTTTTGTCTCGTGGTTATTAACATAAGTTTGGATTTCAGAGGGTGCAAGGCCATGTGATTAAATTCTGTCCATGTTGCTACCTTGTTTAAGTCATTTTGTAAGTCAGTTAAAACTAAATTTGCATTCTTGTTTTTATTATGTAAGGTTGTATCATCAGCAAAAAGTTCACAAAGGGATGATATGTATAAAGGGAGGTCATTGATATATACTGAAAATAAAGTGGGGCCCAGCACAGACCCCTGTGGCACTCCACATTTGACTGGCATAAAAGAGGAAGATTTGCCATCTTGCAAAACAGTCTGGCGTCTGTTTGTCAGAAAAGAAGATATAAGGCTGACTGATGTTTGTGATAGACCATACAGTGTAAGTTTTCTTAAGAGAAGATTATGATCAATAGTGTCAAATGCTTTCGCAAAATCTATAAAAATAGCCCCTGTGAATAAATCATTATTAATATTTAAGTGCCATTGCTCTATAAGATTGGTGAGTGCTGTATGACAAGAATGATGCTTCCTAAAACCACTTGGTTTGGATGAAATAAATTATATATTCTAAAGTGTGTTTGAATCATTTGTTTTAAATGCTTTTCAAGAGGTTTAGAAATACTAGATAAAAGTGATATGGGTCTATAATATGAGGCACAATTCCTATCACCAGATTTAAAGTAGGGCAACACCCTGGCGTCTTTCAATGGTTGTGGATAGTGGCCTTTTTCAATGCAAAGGTTATAGATGTTTGTTAGATGTTCAGAAATGATTGGTGCAGCATGTTTCAAGATTCGATTATCTAAATTGTCTAGTCCTCGAGATTTAGATCGATTTAATAAACACAATTCTGAGAAAACTTCATGTACACTAATATAATTAAAGTTAAGATTGGTTTTAATGTCTTTTGAGTCACAGAAATCTATTAACTTTCGCAAATTATTCTGTTGTGTGTTATCTACTTCAACAAGTTTGTCTGCAACTGTTGAAAAGTGTTTGTTAAAATCATCAGCCGTTAAATCTGTTGATGAGCTATTCATAGACTTTGAGCTTTTACCAGATAACTGATTTATAGCTTTCCATATAGATTTTGTATCATGTTTAGATGAAATAAGTTCACTAAAGTGTTTCTTACTGGCCATCCGTTTCATCGTTGTTATTGTATTTCGTTGCTTTTTAAAGCGAGAGAGAGAGAGAGAGAGAGAGAGAGAGAGAGAGAGAGAGAGAGAGAGAGAGAGAGAGAGAGAGAGAGAGAGAGAGAGAGAGACAACAATGAACAATATTTTACTGAACTGGGCCATCTGCCCATGTCAAAGGGGACAGCAGGGTAGGGTCATCAGCAAATATGAAAATAAATAGAAAATACAATAATCAAGTACATGTCATTCAAACTTTCAAAACAGTATGCGAGGTAGAAAAGAAAAGAAATCCAGCCAGCTGTACTGCTAGAAACGTGAAGGTATGGGGGAGAGAGAGAGGGAGGGAGAAAGAGAGAGAGAGAGAGAGAGAGAGAGAGAGAGAGAGAGAGAGAGAGAGAGAGAGAGAGAGAGAGCGAGAGAGAGAGAGAGAGAGAGAGAGAGAGAGAGAGAAATAGAGAGAGCGAGAGAGAGAGGCAGGATCAAAGAAAAACAGCACATACTGATATGGTGATGTATTGTTGTGTGCAGTGTGTAGTGGAGACGTGGGGGATTTGAACCCCACCACGGCGCCCTGTGAACAACCCCTCATGCAACAGACCACCCACTGCCTGCCAGACCAACAGCAGGTTAGGATTAAACGCCATAGCCACAGTTAGTGTTCTTGGCGTTTCCCTAGTCTATCCGCAGTTATCGTTCTTTGATCTCGATGCAACAGTCCATCCAATGCCTGCAAGATCAGCAACAGGTCAGGAACATTGCATCAATATGTGTTTAAATACCCCCCACGTCACGTGTCACATTCCCTCTTATGCTTGGAAGATTTTAAAAGATTTCTTACCAGCTATAAGAGGGAAAACCCGTGAAAACCATGATTTTGACACGTGACGTGGTGGGTCTTTAAAACCTCACGCCTACTTATGCGAATTTACAAACAAAAATTATCTGACAATTATTCGCTGAACTTTGACATTTATAAGAATGTGCATGTGTATTTCGACACAACGTTCATTGTACCTCTGGCTTCCCTGTCTGTCCCTTTCACACACTGTCACACTTCGTTCTTCCTTTTTATCATTAGTGCATCCATTATGTATAAACGGTGATGTCACGACACACGCCTAAAGTTACAACCCTTGGCTTCGGCCTACGAACAATAACGAAGGACAGTTTCAAAGAATTAACATGGTCACTAGAAAGAAACTAAAAGTGAATGCAAAGAACAATAACTCTGGAAATCGCAGTGGTGTTCATACCAACCATGTTTTCTTCTGACACTCTCAATCTCATGTCTTCGTCAGTAATATGCTTTTTTCCTCAATAACTTAATATCTCACGTACTGTTTCGAGGAAGCGGAATTCAGTCGAATATACCATGCAGCCTAGAGTCTAAAATACCATGCAGCCTACAGTCGAATATATCATCAAATCAAATCAAATTCACTTTATTATCTCCCAAGGAGAAATTTTGTTCAGGTGCCAGAATAACAAAGACATCGACATTCAGCATGCATGAATAGGAGCAAAAGTTACACATAATACACGCTTAAAGATACACATTATATGTGGATACATACACGTCTAAGGATAAACATGCATAGTTTCTTTTAACACGATGAACACACATTTAAACCTAAAAGGATCATGAGTTTAGGAGGTGGATGGATCTGGGGATGAAGGATTTATGTGCCCTGGAGTTGACTTTAAAAGTTTTATAGCGACGTCCAGAAGGTAATAGTTCGTATCATGCAGCCTACAGTCGAATATACCATGCAGTCTATAGTCGAATATACCATGCAGTCTACAGTCGAATATATCATGCAGCCTACAGTCGAATATACCATGCAGTCTGCAGTCGAATATACCATGCAGCCTACAGTCGAATATATCATGCAGCCTACAGTCGAATATACCATGCAGTCTACAGTCGAATATACCATGCAGTCTACAGTCGAATATATCATGCAGCCTACAGTCGAATATATCATACAGCCTACAGTCGAATATATCATGCAGCCTACAGTCGAATATACCATGCAGTCTACAGTCGAATATACTATGCAGTCTACAGTCGAATATATCATGCAGCCTACAGTCGAATATACCATGCAGCCTACAGTCGAATATATCATGCAGCCTACAGTCGAATATACCATGCAGTCTACAGTCGAATATACCATGCAGTCTACAGTCGAATCTACCATGCAGCCTACAGTCGAATATACCATGCAGTCTACAGTCGAATATACCATGCAGTCTACAGTCGAATATATCATGCAGCCTACAGTCGAAAATATCATGCAGCCTACAGTCGAATATACCATGCAGTCTACAGTCGAATATACCATGCAGTCTACAGTCGAATATATCATGCAGTCTACAGTCGAATATACCATGCAGCCTACAGTCGAATATACCATGCAGCCTACAGTCGAATATACCATGCAGCCTACAGTCGAATATACCATGCAGCCTACAGTCGAATATACCATGCAGCCTACAGTCGAATATATCATGCAGCCTGCAGTCGAATATACCATGCAGCCTACAGTCGAATATACCATGCAGCCTACTGTCGAATATAGTATGCAGCCTACAGTCGAATATACCATGCAGCCTACAGTCGAATATAGGCCTACCATGAGCCTAGAGTCGAATATACCATGCAGCCTACTGTCGAATATAGGCCTACCATGAGCCTAGAGTCGAATATATCATGCAACCTACAGTCGAATATACCATGCAGCCTACAGTCGAATATACCATGCAGCCTACAGTCGAGTATATCATGCAACCTACAGTCGAATATATCATGCAGCCTACAATCGAATATGTCATGCAGCCTGTAGTCGAATATAGGCCTACCATGAGCCTAGAGTCGAATATACCATGCAGCCTACAGTCGAATATACCATGCAGTCTACAGTCGAATATACCATGCAGCCCACAGTCGAATCTACAATGCAGCCTACAATCGAATATACCAATGCAACTTTTCGACTGTAGGCTGCACTGTAGATATCTGTAGATTCGGCTGTAGGCTGCATTGTAGATAAGACTGTAGGCTGCATTGTAGATAAGACTGTAGGCTGCATTGTAGATATCTGTAGATTCGGCTGTAGGCTGCATTGTAGATAAGACTGTCGGCTGCATTGTAGATAAGACTGTAGGCTGCATTGTAGATTCGGCTGTAGGCTGCATTGTAGACTCATTCCTTATGCTATATGTTAAATAGTATAATTTTATGTGGCGATATATGTGTATAATATATTGTTATATTGTAAACGCCTAGGGCATTACATTGATTAGGCGTACTGAATGTTCAAATAATAATAATAATATACTCGACATTAGGCTGCATCGTAGATATTCGACATGATTTCCTGTCCCCCATTGTCTCTCTGTCTTCATCAGTCTTTCTACACAGGCTCACCGTGTCTGTCTGTCTTCTGCTGTTCTCACTGTTGCCTCCATGCTTTCACCAGTCCTCAGGCACGGCCTCAGCCAGCATTCCGGAACGCATGACCTCGGCTCTGACTGACGTCCAAAACCAAGTGGGCCCGAACCAGTCCGGCAGCTTGACCAGCCAGGTCCAGCATCAACAACCAGCAGCACAACCAAGGGCCAGGCGGTCCTCATCCTCAGCCAGTGCCTCGGGCCTGGGGCTGGGGGGTCTGGATCAGGACCAGGACCAGGATCAGGACCGTCGGTCCATGGGTGTCAGCAGTACCCTGAAGAAAGCCCAGAACATGGTGGCCTTCCTGCTGCACAGGATGGAGAAGGTGTCTGCCGTGGCTTACTCCAAGGTAACGGGCACGTTTGAAATATGATCGTGGTGTTTTGCATTATTCTGTGCAATGATCGTGCGTTTTCAACTAGGAAGCTTCCGAAGTCGGAGTGTGGATGCCCACGTGGCGGGGTAATCAAACACGGTCACACACGTAATGTTCTCATTACTCTAACTGGTGCATTTGTGTCATAGTGTTCAAGTGCTTTGGCTGTTCGGATAATCCCTGGAGTCTTTTAGCCTGGGTACAACAGCATTGGAAATGTTGCGGCCTTCGAGATAAGTTGGTCTGCCTCCTCTTCTTCTTCTTCTTCTGTGTTCCCAGGCCATATGGCCATAATGGATCAGTAAGTATGTGTCCGGTTTTCAGTTTTCACTGGTCTCCCCGCTGCGTACAGCCGACACATTCTGATTTCGGAGGAGCTGAAAGGAGAAACATTATTTGGAAGATTGTTTTTAACAAAGCCAGGAGAATGGGCCAATAAGTCCGAAACATAGTAGATGACAGACAGCAAAGGGAAAAGGCAGAGTCAAAGAGAGTGGCAGATTAGAGGAAATTACAAGCACATAACGTCCAGAAGGTGGGGGGGGGGGGGGACTTTTTTACGAACGACCCTCCGGTATCCCCACGGGGAGAGACTCGTGGAGGGGTCGGGGTCGTCCAGCTCCCCGTATGCAGGCACGAGGCCTCCACCCAATGCCCCGAGCTGGTGT
>CM065697.1:4879571-4899571 GCA_017654935.2 Phymorhynchus buccinoides
GCAGTGCATGTCTGAGGTGAAGGGGACACCACATGAAGTGCAGTGCATGTCTGAGGTGAAGGGGACACCACATGAAGTGTAGTGCATGTGCACCACATGAAGTGTAGTGCATGTCTGAGGTGAAGGGGACACCACATGAAGTGTAGTGCATGTCTGAGGTGAAGGGGACACCACATGAAGTGTAGTGCATGTCTGAGGTGAAGGGGACACCACATGAAGTGTAGTGCATGTCTGAGGTGAAGGGGACACCACATGAAGTGCAGTGCATGTCTGAAGGTGAAGGGGACACCACATGAAGTGTAGTGCATGTCTGAGGTGAAGGGGACACCACATGAAGTGCAGTGCATGAAGTCTGAGGTGAAGGGGACACCACATGAAGTGTAGTGCATGTCTGAGGTGAAGGGGACACCACATGAAGTGCAGTGCATGTCTAAGGTGAAGGGGACACCACATGAAGTGCAGTGCATGTCTGAGGTGAAGGGGACACCACATGAAGTGCAGTGCATGTCTGAGGTGAAGGGGACACCACATGAAGTGCAGTGCATGTCTGAGGTCTGAAGTGTGAAGGGGACACCACATGAAGTGCAGTGCATGAGGTGAAGGGGACACCACATGAAGTGCAGTGCATGTCTAAGGTGAAGGGGACACCACATGAAGTGCAGTGCATGTCTGAGGTGAAGGGGACACCACATGAAGTGCAGTGCATATCTGAGGTGAAGGGGACACCACATGAATGTCTAAGGTGAAGGGGACACCACATGAAGTGTAGTGCATGTCTGACCACATGAAGTGTAGTGCATGTCTAAGGTGAAGGGGACACCACATGAAGTGTAGTGCATGTCTAAGGTGAAGGGGACACCACATGAAGTGTAGTGCATGTCTGAGGTGAAGGGGACACCACATGAAGTGTAGTGCATGTCTGAGGTGAAGGGGACACCACATGAAGTGTAGTGCATGTCTGAGGTGAAGGGGACACCACATGAAGTGTAGTGCATGTCTAAGGTGAAGGGGACACCACATGAAGTGCAGTGCATGTCTGAGGTGAAGGGGACACCACATGAAGTGCATTGTCTAAGTTGAAGGGGACACCACATGAAGTGTAGTGCATGTCTAAGGTGAAGGGGACACCACATGAAGTGTAGTGCATGTGTGCTGAGGTGAAGGGGACACCACATGAAGTGCAGTGCATGTCTAAGTTGAAGGGGACACCACATGAAGTGTAGTGCATGTCTAAGGTGAAGGGGACACCACATGAAGTGTAGTGATTGTCTGAGGTGAAGGGGACACCACATGAAGTGCATTGTCTAAGTTGAAGGGGACACCACATGAAGTGTAGTGCATGTCTAAGGTGAAGGGGACACCACATGAAGTGTAGTGCATGTCTGAGGTGAAGGGGACACCACATGAAGTGCAGTGCATGTCTAAGGTGAAGGGGACACCACATGAAGTGTAGTGCATGTCTGAGGTGAAGGGGACACCACATGAAGTGTAGTGCATGTCTGAGGTGAAGGGGACACCACATGAAGTGCAGTGCATGTCTAAGTTGAAGGGGACACCACATGAAGTGTAGTGCATGTCTGAGGTGAAGGGGACACCACATGAAGTGTAGTGCATGTCTGAAGGTGAAGGGGACACCACATGAAGTGCAGTGCATGTCTGAGGTGAAGGGGACACCACATGAAGTGCAGTGCATGTCTAAGGTGAAGGGGACACCACATGAAGTGCAGTGCATGTCTGAGGTGAAGGGGACACCACATGAAGTGCAGTGTCTAAGGTGAAGGGGACACCACATGAAGTGCAGTGTCTAAGTTGAAGGGGACACCACATGAAGTGCAGTGCATGTCTGAGGTGAAGGGGACACCACATGTGGAGTCTGGCGTGGAGTGTGGGGTGGAATCTCTCCAACAGAGTGTGGGTGGTCTGGGGTGTTGTGGGTGGCCTGGGGTGTTGTGGGTGGTCTGGGGTGTTGTGGGTGATATGGGGTGTTGTGGGTGGCCTGGGGTGTTGTGTGTGATCTGGAGTGTTGTGGGTGGTCTGGGGTGTTGTGGGTGGTCTGGGGTGTTGTGGATGGCCTGGGGTGTTGTGGGTGTTGGAGAATTCAGGCAGTTACTGGCTCCACTTAGCCTTGCTGTCCCGTGAATAGCGAATGATTGAGAAGAGAATACTGTACAGGTTCATAACTGCGGCGGGTGTTCCTTCGATTTAAGTGAGGAGGCATCCTTTGTTAAAACAAACGAAAAGCAATAATAGTGTCACATTCAGAACTGTTGTATCCATTTCTTAGTCGATTATCTATTGTACGCCTACATCCAATCCTTTACATTGCAGCTCATGTGCCATCCATGGGCAACAAGCAGCAGCTCGTCCAAAGCAGATGCTTTTAATTGTCATTTTAATAATATTTACATTTCTTAATGTTTTCAGAACATGGCAGCGGAGATCTCCTTTATGTATTTATTTATTAAGAACATTTCTAGAGCGCTTATTCTTTGAGCTCTAAGTGCCTTACCCCTTGTCCTGATGGCATCTGCCCCGCCCACGAGAATTAGACGTCACAGGGGATGACCCGTTCACGAGTCACTCTCGTGTGATAGTTTACAGAATCGGGCAGTGGAGATCTCCTTATAAGTCTGACATTTATTTTCACCCGTCCACGAACGTTTGACTTCCCAGCAGATGAGTCATTCATGGTTGAGTGGAGGTTTTATGTCCTCATGGCGGAAAGCCCTTATAGGGACAAGTTGTTCTGGTGCTGGGTCGATGTGGAGATGGCCGCAAAGCGGTTGATGGTCATGAGGAAGAGGGTCTGGGGATGAATTCGTGGAGGACGCTGGGTGTCGTGGTGGTGGTGACCCATTCATTAGTCACTCTAATTATAAGTCTGGTGTTTTTCCAGAGTCGGGCAGTGGAGGTCTTCCTCACCCCTGCCCTGACATGAGCTCGGCCCACTCCAACCTGACCTCCCAGGAGATGGTCAGCCGCGTGAAGACCAGGACCCACAGCAAGCAGGACATCTCCTCGGACACGGACATCGCCTCCTACGCCCACCGGGGCTCCGCCTGCGCCGAACACCGGCACCAGGACACGGACGACGACGAACGAGCCAGGTCCGACTCCCTGTCATGGACATCCTCCTCCACCCCGCTGATCATCCCAGGACGCATGGCCAGTGTGGGCAGTCACCACAGGGCAGGTGTGGTGACTTTGTTTGGCTAAAACGAATTTTATTGATAATCAACATAGCCAGAGATAATGTCCTCCTTGTTGATGGCCCCAGGTGTCATTTTTGAGATCAGTGTAAATCTGTTGAGAACATTTGGTGGAGGGGGGGGGGGGGGGGGGGGGGGGTAAGTTTTGTGTTGAAGCAAAGATGTGAAAAGTTTGATAGATGTTTTGTTCTCAATCACTGAATCAGTTCATTGTCAGTGTCTGTCTGTTTCTTTCTATCCGTATGTGTCTAGTCCTGAGTCAAAGGTCTTCATGATTTCATAATTTTTTGTAGAATCAAGGAGATATATTATTTTAATAATTTTGCTGTCTCAGAGGGTGATTTTTACGGGTTCAAACGCAAAATTTCTTCAGCATCAAAGGGCTTTGCCCCCTGTTAGGGACTTTGCCCCCTGACCCCAGTTAGGGACTTTGCCCCTGGACCCCGTCGAGGGCCTGTGCTGGCCTCCCGGACTCCTGCCTCTTTTTTCTTCCTTTTTGGTTCTTTGGGAATCTCATCTCTGATAGCAGCAACATGAACAAATGCAAATGAGCACAACAAGCTTAAAGCTTGTACAAGGCGCTCAGACACAGATATGTCACACAATATTGGCTGCCAAAGGTAATGAGACACTGGAACAGAACATAGTAATGAAATAACAGCAAAAAGGGAACATTAAGATAAACAACAAGTGAATGAATATGCACAAAACGAACAAACAACAACAGTAACAACAACAAAATAAAAGATAACTCTCACAAAACTGTAACATAGAATTTGAATCTGAAGGGGTGGGGGAACCATAATTAACTGACTTTTTTTCTCTCTAGATCCCTAGGTATAAAGCTTTCGCTGTTTCAGGACCGACCTCCTGGAACAAACTTCCTCTCTCCTTCCGTCAGCGACCGACCCTCTCTGCTTTCAAATCAAAACTCATATCTGTTTCCCCCGCCAATGAAGCTCTCTCTCTCTTTCTCTCCAGATCCCTAGGTATAAGGCTTTCGACTGTTGGTCGGCGATCTTTTGTTGTTTCAGGACCGACATCCTGGAACAAACTTCCTCTCTCCCACCGTCAGCGACCGACCCTCTCTGCTTTCAAATCAAATCTCAAAACTCAAATCTGTTCGCCCCGCCATTGAAGCTCGCTCTCTCTCTCTTTCCATTCTCTCTTTCTCGCCTTTAGGTATGTTTTTGTTGTATCCTATTTAATAATAATAATAATAATAACATTACATTTATGTCAAACATGTGTGTGTTATTTTCTTGTTCGTCTATGCATAGCGTTTTTGTTTGAATGCGTCAGGAATGATAACACGTGTGTGCGCTTCGATTTGATATTTATCAAGATTTAGTGCCATATAAATATTGTATGTTGTTGTTGTTGTTGTTGTTGATTGTAATCTGCTATGGTGTAATGATGTAATCTGATCACAGAGACATGTCTCTGTACAATTCGGGCTGCTCTCACCTGGAAATCGCGATGCCGGTAGTGGAGCGTCACTGTTAATATGGTGGAGTGAGAGGGTGCACTCACAAAACCTAGCTATCAATTTGGTTCGTGCCAGGCAGCGGGAATTTCCCTGCTCTGATCGACTTTCGCTTTAGGCGCGTAAAGGGCATGGGTCAGACTTGCTTTAAGTCCCCATCCGAAGGACTTAGCGTTCAGTTTGAATGTTCCAGTCGAACTGGAAAGAAAGGGCGAGGCTGATAGTGGATCCCCAGTCGCTCACGCATTGAATTGTCAGGCGAGTGTCCTGTGACCTTCACTCCACCTGCCGCCTTCTCCCTAGTGTCTGTCACCAACTGTACGTTATGTAGTATTAACAAAAAGCCTGAATATACAAAGAGGTCGCAGTCCGCAACTGACCGAAGCCGGGTTTTTTACTCCCACCCTTTCACCTACACTACAGGTGGGGATCCTTGTGAACTCACTCACAGCCTCTGCTACCATACTTAATTAACACTTCCCACCTTCCACCTTTTTTCACCTTCCAGTTGGGAAGTGAGAAAGTTGGCTTCATTCTTTGCAAGGTTGGTAGTCTGCGAAGTAATCGCTCTTTGTGACATTTAGGCTTTTGGGCATTGGTCAAACGGTCAGTGGACAGGAGGGGCAGTCTTCACGACAGACATATCAATAATAATTATGTTACAGATTTGATAATGGAGGTCGGCAAAGGCATTTCTAAACACAAAACACTGGAGGCTAGATTGATGCTTCTTGATTTTGGATCATGACATGTTGTTTCTGTTTCAATATCTACTGTTCCCTCTCTGCGCGAGTCAGTATTAATTAAAGATACACAGACGCAACACGATTAAGTCCCTTGGTATTTTTCTGGGTAGCTGTGACCCACATGCAGATGTCCCCAACTTAAAATTGAGGCTGCTCTTTAAAATGATGTTTCGGTTTGAATTTGGGGGCACTTGGAGTGAGACCTGGTCAAAACAAAATTTATTTCCAGCTAATAGAGGAAAAACGCGTGAAACCCGTGATTTTGACACGTGATCTGGTGGGTCTTTAACATGCACCAGGCTGAACCTTCGCCGGTGCAAAGTCCCCTCGCTGTGTGTCTGGGCAAGGTTAAGGTCGCGCACACGTAGAGACGCACGGACGGACGGAGGCACGGAGGCCGCCCGGACACCGACAAAACCAATAGTTCCCCCAGCTTCGCTCGGGGGATAAGCGTCACTAGGTGCGTTCCAGACATCTGCTTGTAACCAAGGACAACCTATTGTGTTTGGTCGCTGGTGCAGTTACATTGGAGTCTAAGGCGCACATGTGCGTGGAAGATCAGACCTACAGGAAGGACATCTGTATAGCTTGTCATCTCCTTTAAGTTTCTTTGTCTTTGCATGTTTTTATCTGACCTAGTTTAGACCTAGCGACCGTAATGACCATTAGTGCATGAATATGTGATTTCTTGTTTGTACTGTGCTTGTATCAGACCACATTGTAATTGATCTTAACGAGATCATAAAGAATGTTGGACTTTCACCACTTGCATGTCATGTTTTAAGCAAAGCCTTTTCATCGAAGAACACAATCCCTCGGTGGCGTTTTATTATTACTAGCGCAACGCCGAGTACCAGTAACGCCAAGTAATGGTAACGCCTAGTAACGGTAATGCCAAATACTGGTAATGCTGAGTACAGCAAATTTGAAGTGATTTGGTTAAGAAACGGTGGAGTTATAAGGCCCCGTTTCCCATTGACGCTGCTCTGAGAGTGATGCGCTCTCCCTAGTAACGGTAACGTCTAGTAACGGTAACGTCAAGTACTGGTAACGCTGAGTACAGCAAATTTGAAACGATTCAGATAAGAAAAGGCGGAGTTATAAGGCCCCGTTTCGCGTTGGCGCTGCTCTGAGAGTGATGCGCTCTCCCTAGTAACGGTAACGCCTAGTAAGGGTAACGCCAAGTACTGGTAACGCTGAGTACAGCAAATTTGAAGCGATTTCGTTAAGAAACGGCAGAGTTATAAGGCCCCGTTTCCCGTTGGCGCTGCTCTGAGATTGACGCGCTCTCCCGATTTTCTTCAAATTTGCTGGCACGATTTGTCCCGGTGACAGCAAGCCTGACAGCAGATTTGACGTGATTCGGTTGAAAACCGGCGGAGTTATAAGGCCCGTTTTGCATCATGCTGCTGTTATGCGCCTAAGTAATCGATTCGCTTCCGGTTTGGCACATTGATAGTCACCGTCCCCGGTCATATATCTGCCAAATTGGAAGGCAATCGGTCCAGAAATACCGGAGATACGGGCGCCGAAAGGCCGGCGGATGCGCGTTTCGCGCATTTGCAAAACCGCGCAAATGACACGGCCGCCTCGGTTGCTGTTGCCATCGCCCCGTTAGGGCTCACAGCAAATTTGAAGCGATTCGGTCGAAAAACGGCGGAGTTATAAGGCCCGTTTTGTGTTTCAGACAGACAGACACACACACACACACACACACACACGGACAGTTGGCTTTTTACTATATGATGATGTGCTTTAACAGAAGATCTGTGCGTTGGTTTGAATTCAGGGCTCCCAGGGACCCCTACTTGGGGGTCTATGAAGTGCTAACATTCTAAAGGTTCCCTGCAAGAATGTGCAGGGGGTCCCAGGGATGCACTAGAAAAAATCTTTCTAGCATTCTCAATGTCACTGGGACCCTCTATCCCGCATTTAAGACCCTCTGTATTGTAAGTGAAGGAGTCCCTGGGACCCCTTGTTTTGCGGGACGATTGGGAGCCCTTGAATTGCATGGTGTACGTATTCAGTCGACAGAAACAACTTTGGACAGTTGGGTTGATTTGCATGTTGCAACCTTGCAGTTGACAGAAACCTAGAAATACTTACAAAGCAATGAAAGAACAAAAAGGGCAACTTATTACTGACTTCGCAGTATGGGCACGCCTTTGTTTGCAGACCACGAAAGGATGGCCTATCCCGATCCACGACGACAAGTACGACAAAATGAAACAAAAAAGCAGCTAACTACTGACCTTAAAGGCACGAGCGCGCCGCCGCATTTGAATCACAGCTGGCGAGAGAGACGGTTCGCCCTTTTTTGTTCTCTGCTGTGCGAGCCGCCGCGAGGCAGAGCTTTTCTGGCGAAAAAGACCCGATCCCTGGGATCGGTTGTTTTCCCTTTAAAGGAAACGTGCACACTATTTTGTTGCAGACCAAGAAGCAGGAACGTCGTACGGCAATCACGAGACGAGGCGAGGGTCACTGGGCGAACGGCGAGGGTCACTGGGCGAAAGGCGAGGATCACTGGGCGAAAGGCGAGGGTCGCTGGGCGAAAGGCGAGGGTCCCTGGGGGAGGGAAGAGGGTCCCAGTCGCGCCTGGCACCAATGTCGATCCCGATTCCAGAAGTGCCCTCCTTGGAGAACTCCCACATCTCCAAATCAGCGAACAGCGAGTCAGGCGGAGACAACACGAAGGAAGAACAGAGGTGTCAGGAAGACGGGAGAAAGGAGGGTGAAGAAACCGAGGAGGAAGAAGAGAAAAGAAAGGAGGAAGAGGGGAATGCAGAAGGCAGAAAGAAAGAAGAGTCGAAAGAGGAAGAAGAAGAGAGGAAGGAGGAAGAAGAGAAGGAGGAGGAAGGAGACACGAAGAAAGAAGACAGAAAAGAAGAGAAGAGGCAAGAAGACGAGAAAAGGGAGGAAGAGACACAGAAAGAAAACGGGAATGAAAAAGAAAGGCAGGAAGAAGAAAGAAGTGAAAAAGGCATGAAAGGAGAAGAAAGGCAGGAAGAAGAAAGAAGTGAAAAAGGCATGAAAGGAGAAGAAAGGCAGGAAGAAGAAAGAAGTGACAAAGGCATGAAAGGAGAAGAAAGGCAGGAAGAAGAAAGAAGTGACAAAGGCATGAAAGGAGAAGAAAGGCAGGAAGAAGAAAGAAGTGACAAAGGCATGAAAGGAGAAGAAAGGAAGGAAGAAGGACGGAGTGCAGAGGAGAGGACGGTGCCTGTGGCGCGGACATCCTCCGACAGCCGGACCAGCCCTGACGGTCCACAGGATGACGACTGGAACAGGAGCGCCATCAGGTGGGGGTCGTTGTTGTCATGGTGACATGGGGGCTTCTCTCCAGGCTATCTACCCTAAGTCATGTTGGTTTTTACATTGGCCTCGGCCTGCACGGACACACACACGCGCGCGCGCGCGCGCGCACACGCACATACACACACACACACGCGCGCGAAACACACACATACATACACATACACATGCACACACGCATCAACAAATACACACGCACACAACAAATACACACGCACCACACCACAACAATATACATTGCAACACAATACAATACACACACACACACATACAAATACAACAACAAATACACACACACAACAAATACACACACACACACACACACACACACACACACACACACACACACACACACACACACACGACAAACACACACAACAAACACACACACCACATCACAAATACACACACCACACCACAACAATATTGCAACACAATCCAACACACACACACAAAGCACACTATGGTGCCTATTCAATATCCATCTGGAGACACAAATTCGAATTGCACACACACACACACACACACACAAAGCACACTATGGTGCCTATTCAATATCCATCTGGAGACACAAATTCGAATTGCACACACACACACACACACACACACACACACACACACACAAAGCACACTATGGTGCCTATTCAATATCCATCTGGAGACACAAATTCGAATTGCACACACACACACACACACACACACACACACACACACACACACACACACACAAAGCACACTATGGTGCCTATTCAATATCCATCTGGAGATACAAATTTGAATTGCACACACACACGCGCGCGCGCGTGCACGTAGGCTTACACGTGCGCGCGCACGTGATCACCTCACGAAAACAGTATTCATGCAAGGAGATTTTTGTCTGTTTGTCTGTCTGTGACGAACATTGCCTAAAATGTTGACAGCAGATGCTGACCAATAAACCCGAGTTCGAACCTGGGTACAGGGGATTTTTCATCTCACTCTGCACTCGGCCTTACACGCTAAACCCAGTGGCAACGAAAAAGTTGTCATTTGGTCAAAATTGACCCCATTTCCTTCCTCATCAATCACACAAAAATCGTATGCAAATTTAAAAAAAATGGGTTGCGCGCCTCTGGCTGCGACGCGCTCTCCAGATGGGAGCAACCCGATTTTTACAGAGACGCCTCTGTGACTATAAAGTACCAAATACCAAGTAGAGTTAACTTTTGGTTTCAATTTATATGTTGACGAATGGTTGTTTCCACAGAGTCCATGTTTCTGTATGCATCAATGTACATATTGACACAATCTTTATTTTTCCAGAGTGAAGAGTGACAACTACGTCAGCACCATAGACGACGTTTTCCACAACGAAAAACCTCCAGCTTCAGAAGAGTCGTTGGAGTATGCTGCCCCTGAATCCACTGAACCAGAAAACAAAGGCAAACAGTTTAGGAACAAAACCCGAGCCCTGACGTACAGCGAACACCTGCTGATGAAGTCTGAGGCCCTGGTGGTGGCCACCTACAGTCAGAGCGTCATCAAGGCGCACAGGGCAATACAGCCGCCATTAGCCACATCCAACAGCAAGGAAAGACAACCCCGCGGGGATCGCTCCAATAACGAACCAGCCACCGCTGTGGAACAAGTCGGATTTCGTCCGTACGTGTCCGATGGAAAAGGCTCAGTGTCGTTTGATTCTTCTCACGAAATGGCGCCCGGTTTCAGCAACAACGCTGACTGTCTAGCCGCGCAGGACACGAACTCGAGGTGTTTGCGGGACCCGGGTTCAGCTGTGCTCGGCGAACGAGCTGGAAGGGAGCATGCTGCCGTGACAGGCGCGACCACTGACACGAGTGCTAGTTCAGCCGCTTTGCCCTCATCTACTGCTGAACGAGTGGAAGAACAACGGGAGACATCTCAGCGTGTCATCAGAACTTCCAAACAAGGACGGAGATCTTCTGGATCAACTCAAAGAAAGGCGTTGAGTGGGAGCGCCGTTTCGCTGGCAGACAAGGTGTCCCGTGCTCAAAGGAAGGCCTTCGCTCTGGGCTTCTCCCTGTTCACCACCTCAGCCACGGACAGCAGACTGGGGCGGGGAGGGAAGTACATGGATGTGCTCAGCCAGCACGCCGTTACCTCAGTCACCAGGGAGGACGCCAACCGCGCGTTGATCCCCCACCCGCCCGACCACCCTTGGCAGATGCGGAAACTCGGACTCAAACCCTCTGCTGTGCGCGGTCCACACACCGATGATCGGTCCATTTCTTCACGCTACTCGGAGACCTGCACGGCGACTTCTTCACAGCACGGGTTTGAACCCTATCCCCCTGCAGACAAGGACACCTATGTCACACAAAGAGACTGGAACAGTGGTCAGGACCGCTCAGCCCCGCAGCGTCTGCCCCAAACAGTTAAGACCGTTACCGGAAGATCACACAGCGGAGACATGACAATGCTGCGTGTCCCTGGCGCTGAGTTGGATGGTCCTGGTTTTCCTGTTGGCAGCAGAATGTTCGGAGAAAGACATCCCAAAGCGTCATCACCGGGTGACAGAGCTGAATCTGAATCGCAATCCACAGACAGATCCCAAAGCTCCGCTTTCCTTAGAGAGTTGATGGAACTGGAGAAGGGCGGTTCACTAAGCGCCCACACTTCCCAAACCGGAGCCAGATTTCCCCAAGAATCCGAGCACACTTTACCGACTGCAAACAGCTCTGACTCAGACAGCTGTCACCCTGAACAGTCCGGCACTGGAATGAGACCAGGAACGTCATTGACCGGAGTGCCTCTGCAGAGGAACAGCTCTGATGTTGGGGTGCCCCAGACCAGAGCCAAGGAAACCCTCACTACTACACTGTCCACGCTGTCTTCCTGCGGGGTCCCTCCTCCTCCTCCTTCGCGTGGACCATCATATCCCCCAAGGACAGTCCCCGAAGACCTCCCGGCTAACGGCACCGATGCCAACCTCAACCAGAAAGGGCCATCAACCAACACCAACAACCAGAGAGGGGCATCAACCGACACCAACAACCAGAGAGGGTCATCAACCAACACCAACAACCAGATAGGGTCATCAACCGGCACCAACAACCAGAGAGGGGCATCAACCGACACCAACAACCAGAGAGGGTCATCAACCAACACCAACAACCAGATAGGGTCATCAACCGGCACCAACAACCAGAGAGGGCCACAAACCGACACCAACAACCAGAAAGGGCCATCAACCTACACCAACAACCAGAAAGGGCCATCAACCTACACCAACAACCAGAGAGGGCCACCAACCTACACCAACAACCAGAGAGGGCCACCAACCGACACCAACAACCAGAAAGGGCCACCAACCGACACCAACAACCAGAAAGGGCCACCAACCTACACCAACAACCAGAAAGGGCCACCAACCGACACCAACAACCAGAGAGGGCCACCAACCGACACCAACAACCAGAAAGGGCCACCAACCGACACCAACAACCAGAAAGGGCCACCAACCTACACCAACAACCAGAAAGGGCCACCAACCGACACCAACAACCAGAAAGGGCCACCAACCGACACCAACAACCAGAAAGGGCCATCAACCTACACCAACAACCAGAGAGGGCCATCAACCTACACCAACAACCAGAGAGGGCCATCAACCAACACCAACAACCAGATAGGGCCATCAACCGGCACCAACAACCAGAGAGGGCCACCAACCGACACCAACAACCAGAAAGGGCCATCAACCGACACCAACAACCAGAGAGGGCCATCAACCGACACCAACAACCAGAGAGGGCCATCAACCTACACCAACAACCAGAGAGGGCCACCAACCGACACCAACAACCAGAGAGGGCCACCAACCGACACCAACAACCAGAAAGGGCCATCAACCGACACCAACAACCAGAGAGGGCCATCAACCTACACCAACAACCAGAGAGGGCCACCAACCGACACCAACAACCAGAGAGGGCCATCAACCGACGCCAACAACCAGAGAGGGCCATCAACCAACACCAACAACCACAAATGGCCACCAGCCGACACCAACAACCAGAGAGGGCCATCAACCGACACCAACAACCAGATAGGGCCATCAACCGACACCAACAACCAGAGAGGGCCACCAACCAACACCAACAACCACAAATGGCCACCAGCCGACACCAACAACCAGAGAGGGCCATCAACCAACACCAACAACCACAAATGGCCACCAGCCGACACCAACAACCAGAGAGGGCCACCAACCGACACCAACAACCAGAGAGGGCCATCAACCTACACCAACAACCAGAGAGGGCCATCAACCAACACCAACAACCAGATAGGGTCATCAACCGGCACCAACAACCAGAGAGGGCCACAAACCGACACCAACAACCAGAAAGGGCCATCAACCGACACCAACAACCAGAGAGGGCCATCAACCGACACCAACAACCAGAGAGGGCCATCAACCTACACCAACAACCAGAGAGGGCCACCAACCGACACCAACAACCAGAGAGGGCCACCAACCGACACCAACAACCAGAAAGGGCCATCAACCGACACCAACAACCAGAGAGGGTCATCAACCTACACCAACAACCAGAGAGGGCCACCAACCGACACCAACAACCAGAGAGGGCCATCAACCGACGCCAACAACCAGAGAGGGACATCAACCAACACCAACAACCACAAATGGCCACCAGCCGACACCAACAACCAGAGAGGGCCATCAACCGACACCAACAACCAGATAGGGCCATCAACCGACACCAACAACCAGAGAGGGCCACCAACCAACACCAACAACCACAAATGGCCACCAGCCGACACCAACAACCAGAGAGGGCCATCAACCGACACCAACAACCAGATAGGGCCATCAACCGACACCAACAACCAGAGAGGGCCACCAACCAACACCAACAACCACAAATGGCCACCAGCCGACACCAACAACCAGAGAGGGCCATCAACCAACACCAACAACCACAAATGGCCACCAGCCGACACCAACAACCAGAGAGGGCCATCAACCTACACCAACAACCAGAGAGGGCCATCAACCGACACCAACAACCAGAGAGGGCCATCAACCGACACCAACAACCAGAGAGGGCCATCAACCTACACCAACAACCAGAGAGGGCCATCAACCGACACCAACAACCAGAGAGGGCCACCAACCGACACCAACAACCAGAGAGGGCCATCAACCTACACCAACAACCAGAGAGGGCCATCAACCGACACCAACAACCAGAGAGGGCCACCAACCGACACCAACAACCAGACAGGGCCATCAACCAACACCAACAACCACAAATGGCCACCAGCCGACACCAACAACCAGAGAGGGCCATCAACCGACACCAACAACCAGAGAGGGCCACCAACCGACACCAACAACCAGAGAGGGCCATCAACCGACACCAACAACCAGAGAGGGCCACCAACCGACACCAACAACCAGAGAGGGCCACCAACCGACACCAACAACCAGAGAGGGCCACCAACCGACACCAACAACCAGAGAGGGCCATCAACCGACACCAACAACCAGAGAGGGCCACCAACCGACACCAACAACCAGACAGGGCCATCAACCGACACCAACAACCACAAATGGCCACCAGCCGACACCAACAACCACAAATGGCCACCAGTCGACACCAACAACCAGAACGAGGCGGTGTTTGGCAGCAGGCTGCTCCATGCGTTGTTCCCGCCCTCCTGGTTTGCTCACAGGGAAAGGCTGGCTGTCATACCGGAGCTGCCCGAGACAGTCAATGAGATACCTCCGCCAGTCGAGATAACCAATCTGATGACTTCAGCACCAGAGACAGCCAATGAAACGCCTTCAGAGAAGACCAATGAACTGTCGTCGGGACTAGAAAGAGCCAATGGGACGTCTTTGCGGCAAACAGCGAAGCCTTCCCATGGTTCCACATTCCAGATGGCCGCCATTCCCGCTCCGTCTAGCAGTTTCATGCGGCCTGACAAGACATGCTAAGCCATACACTTTGTATCAGCAAGAAAACCCACGGACTTTTTTCTTTTTTGTCTTCACATTTTTTTAGCCTTATATTATAATGTTATGTTGCATGTTTTGTTTTTTTAAAAAGGGGGGGGATGCATTTTGGGAAGGGAAATAGACTGGACAATCTCTCATGTATATTATTTTGAATTGCAACAATTTTCAGTTGTTATATTAATGGTTGTCCCCCTACAGGACTCTTAAGAGACTGTTCTCATACAATTAGTTTAATGATCCGCGCACTTTTTGTTAGTCAGTATACAATTTATAGCATGGAATTTTATGTGCATTTTATATGGTATATATTCTTTAACCAACTGAAACAAGTAGCCACATTTTCAGCAAAGCATCGATCTAAGCTACTTATCAGTAATTATTTATACGTATTGTGTAGCATACATTCTTTGGCCGGCCTAATGATAAACATCAATCAATCAATCAATAGTTTATTGGCTTTAGCTAAGAAGAATTCATCTTGTGCGCGGGGATAACAACACATCACATATAACGTAACGCAGACATTAACGAAATGCAAAATTTAACGTCCTCCCGATCAAAAAGATCATATGGGACATTTCTAATTTGTAAAGTTATAGAGACATCAACAGCATACAAGATGAACAAATACTCTTAGACAAGCCACACCCACTTCAGAACATTTGCGTCTACAACACACACACGCACACGCGCACACACACGCACACGCACACACACACGCGCGCACGCACGCACGCGCATGCACGCAGACACACAGACAGAGTTCAAGTTAACTGACATGCACTTGTAGGCCTAATTTCAGCAAAGCTTATGCCCGTATAAATATTTACTTATCAATATCTTCGAAGTGTTTGTCATTGTTGGTTCACGCCAATTGTTGTAGACGCGAATGTGAACGCAATGAAATATGAACACGGTTAGGCCTACTAGCTATTATATTGAAATATGAACACGGTTAGGCCTACTAGCTATTATATTGAAAAGTGCAGTAAAAGAAAGAAAAACCACTATTGCATTGTTGTGTCTTTTGTAAGCGTGGTATTAAAATCTCACATGTTTTCATGCATTTACACACACGCACGCACATGCACACGCACACACACACACACACACACACACACACATACACATCCCGTTCATCAATAACGTTTACAACACATTCTCCCCCGAAGACGGAATGTGGCTGCCCACGTGGCGGGGTAATCAAAAACGGCCACACACGTACATGGGTGCAACGTTTCCTAGTATACCAGGATTTCCTGTTTGAATTTTACCAGAAAAGGAATTTCCTTTTTTTTAATTTGTCAAACAAGATCTTTGTGTGTCTACTGTCTTTTTCAAACACTTTAAAATAAGCATTTGTATAAATTGTGGATAAAGCAAACTAAAATACCTTCATAGATCTTTTTTTTTCTTCAGCTGCAGGGGGACATTACCCCTGGACCCCGGCCTTTCAGTCTTTTGTATTGTGTGTAGTTGCACCCCTGCACGTAATGTTCTCATCCCTAGCTGATTCAATTGTACCATAGTGTTCACGTGCTTCAGCTGTTGGGATGATCCCTGGAGCCTTTTAGCCAGGGTATGTCAACAACAAACAACAACACATTTGATCAATCATTAATTTAAATGAGGGGGGAAAATAATGAAGCACATTGAATCTGATTAAGGCCGTGTACACACATAAGCGGATATTCCATGCGGAAACCCGTGCGCAATCCATAAATAAGTGAAACAAAGAAGGGAAAAGATTTGCGCACGTGTCCGAATTTCCCCTATATGCGTAAAGTAAACTTTTATCCTTATTTCTTCCACTTATTTAGGGTTTTGCGTACGGAACTTACGCGTCTAATGTGAACCCGGTCATACTAGAAAGATTCACATCAAGTTTTAATGGAATGTGCTTTTAAGACAATACCCAGACACTCCACACATTTTCCACACATACATTTCGCAACCAAGTAAATAGATTGCGTGTGTGTGTAAAACAGGATGCTATGATATTCTATAACACTTAGTCATGCAGAATCTTACTCGCACAGCGACAGACAGACCAAAGACCAAAACTACAGCGTTAAGACGCTATATCCCCAGCCGCGTGGCACATTTTCACCACCACAAATTGCACATTTTTTCTGCTCCGGTGACCTTGACCTTTAACCAATGACCTTCATTATCGAACTTGGCCTTGATATCATCTCTGCCTATGTGCATGCAAAATGTGAGTGTCCCAGATCCCTCCGTTGAGACATTGTCGTGATAAACATATACATAGGCAGGCAGCCAGGAACGAAGAGACAAGCGTAACTGAAAACATCACCAGCTTCGCTTGCGAACAAGATGAACACGGAGATGGAATGCTTTGAGGTTGTTGGGTTTTGGGGGTGGGTGGGGGGGGGGGGTCTCTGATATGATATTCTGTAACACTTAGAACTTGACTAAGCACTTAACTTCTACAACACTATGTCTTGTAACTTGACTAAGCACTTAACTTCTACAACACTATGTCTTGTAACTTGACTAAGCACTTAGCGTCTATAACACTGGATCACACAGAATGTTATTCCATCGTGGGTTGGGGGTTTTTCCTTCCAATTTTGGAAGGCTGGTGATGGGATTGTAATGGAGGTGTGGGCCTACGCGCGGGAATGTTGGTTATTCTACACCCTGAGGATAAACATGATTAGACACGAAACAAAACACACACACATACACGCGCGCACACACACACACAAAGCCCACTATAAAAAAAAACCACGAAAAAAGCGCAAACTAAGTTGGAAGCAGTGAGAAGTCACGTGCATCCAAAGAATCAGCCAATCAGTGACCATGTTGCCCTCGGGCTGGGTTGTCTCCTCTGTCTGACCCTCTCCCGCACAGGTTAGCAACTTTGAGGAGTTGTTATTTTCATTACAATACAATACATTGATATATAACATAACAATACAACACAATACAATACACCAAAACTTCTTCTTCTTCTTCTTCTTCTTCTCTTTCTTCTTCTTCTTCTTCTTCTTCTTCTTCTTCTTCGATCGCTCAAACAATTTCCTGTCGTGTGCGTAGATGCGTCATGCTGTCGTTATGCATCTATTTACAAAATATTTAGGCCCAGCATGTCCGTGTCCGACTGGAGAAACTTTTGGTAAGATTTGTCTAGAACAAAGGCAGGAGATTGGACCAGTAAGGCGAAAGATAGACGATCATGGCAGTAAGCAAAGGGAAAAGGCAAAGTGTCAAAGAGAGTGATGGATTAGAGGAAGTTACAAGCAAGCACATACCTTCCAAAAGGCGGGGGAACTACTTGAACAAAAGACCCCCGATATCCCCTTGGGATAATTCACAACACATAGCAACATTATCTTGCAAGGCAAACAGATACCACGGTAGATTATCTATCACATGCATTCCTTTCTCCAAGCAACTCCGTCATTAAACAAAAATCTAACAAACAAACAAAAATAACGACTTTTTCTTAACAATGCACAACTTCTTTTAAGCACCAATCTTTCTTCCTTCTACTGCGTTCATTTTTGCTCAAAGCGCATCATAAGAACACGAGACTATGGGCATATTTAATGCACAATGTCGACAAAATTCGTTAACATTTTAGAACAAAAAGCATACTTGTTATTTAATCAATCCTACTAATCAAGCCCTGTCTTGAAAATAATAAAAGTTTTAAAAAATCAGCTCACAGGCACCCAACATTAGTATTATTGGTGGAATTTTTACGTGGATCTACCTCACTGCAGTTCGATGCTTTTTTCACATATTTCTTAGATATTACTTTTCAGGATTAAGCGAGTGAAGAATCAACGTGAACAAGTTGACATTTGCTGAATTATTTGCAATCACCACGACTAGTTCCAGACATTACATGGCCAAACGAGCAAATTATCAAATGTATAAGGAAATGAGGCAAAGCTGACATTTCTTAAATGATATGTAATTAACATCACCATTTCTAGATAATACAGGATCGCACGAGACAAAGATCACGTGAACAAGTTAATATTTGGTAACTGATATGTAACCAACATCACAATTTCAAGATGCAGGCATTTGAGATGTAAACGAGGAGGCAAAACTCAATGATTGTGGGTGTACAATTGATCAATTCCTGGATGTGGCTGCCACAAAAGTAATGCCATGTAAGCCAGTGTCCAAAACCATTGTCAGAAGTTAAAAGTGTATCTATGATTTTAACCGGTCGGATTACAGAACAAGCACACAGACACTGAATTAAAACTATTTACGAAAAGTTAATGACCTACATTTAGCATACCAATTTAGAGACCAGCCCTTAATTTTATGAAGTTCTACTAAAGCTAATTGGGAAAGTAAACGTTGTTACTTTCTAAATTAAGTAGACTATATCGGTTTACTGAATTTGGAAAGTAGGCTAACAACGTTTAGTATCCCACTTAAAGGCCCATACGCTTCTCGTAAATAACGTGCAGAATGATGCAAAATCGATCTGTTTTGTAAACTCTGACATAATTCAAAGTCACAGACAAGCATAAAACTGAACGCAATCATACTGTGAGCTCAAAGTTAGCAAAACTGCGCTGACCTTTTTTCTTCTGTGTACTCTGCTATCTTGAAATCTCGTCTAGGGGTAATTAGCTCAAATGACGCAGCTAAGGGTAGTCAGTAGGCCTAGTTTAGTAGTAGTCCAGGCGAAATTAAGCTTGACCTTGTTTTGTGATATATATTAGGTTTTTATGTCGATCTAACATGATTTGAGGGTGCTGAATCTAAATCCGTTGGAGGTCAAGTTGTAAATGTTGGGCATTTTGAGCTATGATAAAATATTCCAAATGGCCACTATGGGACTCTAAAGAACTGTTGAAACATGCACTTACCGTAATTATGTTGTATCTAATGCTTTTATTTGTAAGAAAAATAGTATAGTTTGCTGAAATGATTCAAACTATGTGAACTATATCCTATTTTTGTACTTATTAGCCCCCAGCCACTCTGCAGAGAGGACTATCACGATTTTGTGTCCTTTCATTTGCCTGGCAATTATCTTAAGAACAATGTCAGAGGATCACTTCAAATTTGTGTGCTACTATTTTAATGAAGCTGATGAGCCCCTCAGTATACCTTATTGACTTTGACCTTTCACCTTGAGTATGTGATTTTAATGTATCAACTATACTTTTTCAACTTTTGCACTGCTGTGGTAAAATAAGCTATGTGTTTGTTTTTTCCTAAGCTAACGTGTATAGAGAATATTG
>CM065697.1:4904571-4907071 GCA_017654935.2 Phymorhynchus buccinoides
GAGAGAGAGAGAGGGAGAGAGCGAGGGAGAGAGAGAGAGAGGCGAAGGACGAGAGAAAATGACAGACAGGGTTTTGGGAATCAATAGCTAATATTAATATTAATGTTCTCCCTTTTCATTGGCATAACATTTTTATCTTTTCACACACATACACGCGCACATACACACACACACACACACACACACACACACACGCGCGCGCGCGCACACCCACTCACACACAAACCGTGTTAAAAGGTTCAAAACAAGTAGGCGCTACTTTGCGAACTCAACAGACAGTGAAATTGTTCCAGAAAGAAAGATGCACAAGTAGATGCAGTATTATACTGTAGGAATGTCCCCATGGAATTTGACATGTCGATGATTACGCCCCTTTTCGTTCCCCTCTGAACAATAATAGAGAACAAATTCAAAGAACACTAAACATGTGAAGAACTCATGGGAAACGCAAAGAACAATCACTCCGGAGATACGGGTTTTACCATTCTGACCAATTTTTCACGTTTCATTCCCAGCATAAACAAGAGGCAAAGCCTTCAAGGCTCACTCGAACGGGAACGTGTGGGACAACAACAAACAAATATTGGGGGGGGGGGGGGGGGGGGGTGTCTAAAGTACAAGATTGCCAATAAGCATTTAAAGTACAAGTGAAACTATCGTTAATGGGTACAACTATAAAAAAAAATATAAAAAAGTGCCCGTGTCGAGAATCGTACCCGGAACCATTGGCATGACAGACAGACGCTCTACCAATGAGCTATCGAGGCTTTCAGTGTTGATGAGTTTCTTAACTCATGTTGCCTGTTGAATACTCTCTAACCCACTAATCTAAAATGTTATCTGTTCACAGTTTTTAATTATTCAAATCATAATTGTTTGAAAGCTTGCATAGACATCTATATGTGTGCAAAGTTTGAACAATGTATGCCTTCTATTTCCAGAGAAAACGCCAACATTAAAGTTTGGAGATTAAACCACGGACGCAACACACACACACACACACACACACACACACACACACACACACACACACACACACACACACACACACACACACACACATACATTCACACACACACACACACACACACACACACACACACACACACACACACACACACACACACACACACACACGCACACACACACACACACACACACACACACACACACACACACACACACACACACACACACACACACACAACCGAACAACTTCATACTTTAGATTCACTTCGTGTTATGGAAGTTAACACGAGTGAGCCAAAAATGACACATTATCACTGGACCTGGCATGTTCCCAGACCCATGTTTCAGTGCTTCACAGACGCCTGATACTACTTAGAGCAAGTGGAAACAATTTCACCTTTTCAACTTTTCTTGAGTAGCTTGTGATATGTGTGTGTGTGTGTGTGTGTGTGTGTGTGTGTGTGTGTGTGTGTGTGTGTGTGTGTGTGTGTGTGTGTGTGTGTGTGTGTGTGTGTGTGTGTGTGTGTGTGTGTGTGCTATTAGGCTGTTTTGCCGATTAAGCAAACGGATGCGATTTACAATACTGAATAACAAACGAAATCTTGAGAGAGAGAGAGAGAGAGAGAGAGAGAGAGAGAGAGAGAGAGAGAGAGAGAGAGAGAGAGAGAGAGAGAGAGAGAGAGAGAGAGAGAGAGAGAGAGAGATGCCTACATACCATAATGAATGAATGTGGGCCTACGAATGATTACAATATTGAACGAGTGTCTAAATATGAATAAAATCGTCGGAAATGATGAATGGATTGAGTGATGGATTGTTGGACAGTCGGTTGGTTTAACGAACAGTTAGGAGGTCTAATTCATACAGAAAACTACTAGAAATGAACGAACGAAGAAACGATCTAACTAGTGATTGCATGAACGAACGAATGAAGGGACGACAAAGAATAATTTTCACACAAACACCAGACCAGAGATTTGTGGACATTGAAAACAAAACATATGTTTGATGATTACAAATATTTACGCATTTAAAAGATTAAATTATCATAAATGTAACAAACTTCCGAAAAGATCAACTTATATATTGTTAGACTCTGGAGTCTTGGTGCTGGAAGTGGGGCCTGTTCCTTCCTGGCTGAACTGGGGGGGGTTGGGTTAATTATCTAACCCAATGCAAGCGTTAGGTCTTTTTCTTTCTGTTTTCTGTAGGTACATGCGCCCTCCTAGTTCCGTCGCGACTATTACCAGTATTGGCACCTGCGACGTATTGATCCTGATCCTGATCCTTGTAGACTATAGTCTATGAATAAAAACGCGAATGACGAGCTTGGCCTAACGCCTACACGTATGTAACATTTAATAATTCATAAAATATATCCTGACATAGTTGTTTAAGTGTTCTCCAAGCCAATTCAATAAAGCTAATAACATTATAAACTTACAGCAAAAAAAAGCAAAAAATACCCATAATTTACAATGCTACACGAGTCTCTATCTCTGGCGGTTTGGAGCACGCGTGTCTCATTCGT
>CM065697.1:4917071-4919571 GCA_017654935.2 Phymorhynchus buccinoides
TATTATTTTATAACCCCGTCATGTTATTAAATGAAATACAATGAGAGAAATAGAAGAGAGAGAGAGAGAGAGAGAGAGAGAGAGAGAGAGAGAGAGAGAGAGAGAGAGAGAGAGAGAGAGAGAGAGAGAGAGAGAGAGAGAGAGAGAGAGAGAGAGAGAGAGAGAGAGAGAGACAGAGAGAGAGACAGAGAGAGAGAAAGAATGTGTGTGAGTGTACGTGTGCGCGTGCGTGTGTGTGTGCGTGCGTGCGCGTGTGCGTGTGTGTCTGTGTGTGTCTGTATGTCTGTCTGTGTTTGCGCGCGTGCATGTGTGCGTCTAGTTGCTCGCGTGCGTGCGTCTGTGCGTGGATGAGAAATAACCAACGCAATCCCCAGCCGTAGGCCTATAACACCCTCTCTCACCCCCACCCCCCCACCCCCCCCCCCCACCCCCTGCCATGTTATAAAAGGATGCGACGCACGACGCCAGACCTCACTTAAACTTAGTCCTTTAGCAAACACTGACTCTCCTGCATTCAAGCTTGGACTGATTGGACAGAACTTTTGATTTTGGGTTGAAATTCCACGGCAGATTCTTATTTGCATCGAACGGGGTTCTGCCTTGTTTTGAGTCTGATTTGATCTGAATTTTGATTATCTTGGCTGTTGTTTTGTCACCATGCGTGCTTCGAGTTGCAAACGTGAGTTTCAGTGTTAGTTTAGTCTGTCTGTCTCTGTTTGTCTGTCTGTTTCTCTCTCTGTCTCTCTCTCGGTCTCTCTCTCTCTCTCTCTCTCTCTCTCTCTCTCTCTCTCTCTCTCTCTCTCTCTCTCTCTCTCTCTCTCTCTCTCTCTCTGGCTGGTTGATAGATTGGCTAGACAATTGTTTGGTTTATTTGTTCACTGACTGAACAAGAAAACTGCTTTGATTGAGTGTTTTATGTATTGATCAGTTGGTTGATTGATTTCGTTGATTTAAATTCAATTAATTAAATTATTATTTATTATTTATTTAGTTAGTTAGGTACTATTTATATATTTGTTTATTTATTTATTTATCTATTTACCACTCATTCATTCTTTTTTTTAATCTTTTAATTGCTTGGTTCAACATAATTGATTGATTTAGTTTCAACTATTTAATTGAGTTATCATTTATTTGTGTTATTCATATTTATTGCTATCTTTTATTCTTCCCTATTGCAATCCCCATCCCCATGACATGGGCATCATGGCCTGGTTCATTAAACCTTCCGAATCCGAATCCGAATCTCTCTCTCTCTCTTCTCTCAAACATCTGCATTAAGAAATCCTAGCATTTAAAAAAATAAAAATTGTTTGATTTCTTTTTCTTTTTTTACCTCTGCTTTCTATTGGTTGACATGTATCCGAAGTCTGGGACCATAGTACAGTAAGAGCTGAACAGTAAATGTTTTTTATGATAATAGAACACCCATGTTACAGCTTAGTCTTCAGGGAAAGACTATGTAGCTGTCTTCGTCTTCTTCTTCTGCGTTCCAGGCCATATGGCCATAATGGTTAAGGTACGCATGTATCAGGTTTTCAGTTTTCACTGGTCTCCCCGCTGCGTCCAGCCGACACATTTCGATTTCAGAGGAGCTCAAATGAGAAAAATTATTTGGAAGATTTTTTTTTTTTAGGAAGGAGAATGGGACCAATAAGTCAGAAAGATAGTAGATGACAGAAAGCAAAGGGAAAAGGCAGAGTCAAAGAGAGTGGCAGATTAGAGGAAGTTGCAAACACAGAACTTCAAGAAGGTAGAGGAACTATTTTTACGAAAGCACCCCCCCCCCCCCCCCGGTATCCCCACGGGGGGTCTGTATCTCTCAAACTATGAGCCAAAGGGATTGGTTGGCCTTTGGGGACCTTCCCCAGCGCCAGCTGTTCTCAAAATCCTTTCGGACAAGAGAGTGAACATGTACCCTGGGCAAAGCGTTTCCACTTAGCCATCCCTCTATAATAGCAGTTGCCTATTCTGCCAAGTACCGTATTCATGAATGCGTCTTGAACAGTTAACCCGAGAAGTAACACGTAAATGATAAATAATTGGTTTTTAAAAGCCAAAACGATTGGCTGTTTCTACTCATTTCCAGGTTACTCCCCGCGTTAACTGTTCAAGTCACACTCATGATCACGGTCTTTAATCTGAAATGTGGTGTTTAATTTGTTAAAAAAAAACACCTTGATCTGACAGACTGACTGATACATCTCCATTTCAACACAAGCCGTCTGGTGGTTCGTATTGTCCAGGGCGTGTAATCAGGAACGCGTCTTAGTCAGTCAACACTGGTAGTAGTAGTAGTAGTATGCAAAATTAGACTAAGCTCCCCAAAACGATTGTCTGTTTAGCCTAACTTACATACTGCTACCGGTGTTGCCTGTCTGAGACACACTCATGACTACACACCCAGATGAAGATTAAGATTAAAATTACAGCCCCGTCGACGCCTTGGCATGAGGCTGTCAGACCAGTTGACATAAGCTAGACCGCCAAGGCTACATCA
>CM065697.1:4924571-4934571 GCA_017654935.2 Phymorhynchus buccinoides
CAACTCAGACTCACTGAAAGAATGTTCATATGGCTTTGCCGTTTTTGTACAACTGACATTACGGGCATTGTTGTCAGGGGATTGGGCTCCACTTTGCCAAGTTTTATTTTATTTGGTTCATAAGTTAATCCGCTATAACACGCCATCGCATTGGGTTACTGGGGTGTCTTTCGTACAAACAGTTCCCCCATCTTCTGGAAATTCTGTGCTTGTAACTTTCTGTAATCTGTCACTCTCTTTTGACTCTGCCTTGTCCCTTCGCTTACTGTCATCTACTATCTTTCTGCCTTACTGGTCCATCCTCCTGCCTTGTCCCTTCGCTTACTGTCATCCACTATCTTTCTGCCTTACTGGTCCATCCTCCTGCCTTTGTTTTAGAAACTCTTACAAACATGTTTCTCCAGCCGAAGACGGACATGCTGGTATGGGCCTAACTATTTATTTAGCTTATAGGCGCATAACGGCAGCAGGACACATCTGCGCTCATGTGACAGGAAGCTGAGCGATCGAAGACGAAGAAGACAGACTGGGAGAGAATGGGTCCCATCCTAGTGTACTCCCGTTTTAAAGAACTTGAAGCTCAACAAAGAGGATCAGTCTTCAGACTTATTGAAGTTATTGTCTCTTGGGCGTAGCATCAAAACCCATTTGGCTGATTACAGTTACATACACACTCCATCCATTGCCAACGAGTTTAACAGGATTGTAAAATATTAGTTTCTGCCCACTGAATTCCTCCTCTTTGGACTCTTTCCTAAATTAATAGTCTGGGACAGTAACGAAACCTGAATATAGCTTGAGACACACAGAGAGAGAGAGAGAGAGAGAGAGAGAGAGAGAGAGAGAGAGAGAGAGAGAGAGAGAGAGAGAGAGAGAGCGAGAGAGAGAGAGAGAGAGAGAGAGAGAGAGAGAGAGAGAGAGAGGAGAGAGAGAGAGAGAGAGAGAGAGAGAGAGAACAATGAACAACAATGAACAACTGTTTAATGATCAGGCCATCTGCCCATATCACGAGGGAAGGGGTAACAATAGGAAATCTTCACAATTCAAACAGATAAACATAACAAACAGTATCAAGATAATAGCAGATAATATTACATTGTTTCATTACGAATTCTAAGTGCATCAGACAAGGACATTGCAAGGCTAAATATAAATTCTAAGTGCATCAGACAAGGACATTGCAAGGCTAAATATACATCTAGAGTCACACATCAGCAAAACTAGCCTAAAAGCAGAAGGATGATTGTAATATTTTTTAGGGATCAACTTTTCTCTAAGAACTAAATATTTAGGGCAAATTAATACAAAAAATTGTATTTCAGTTTCAGGTGAACCTTTACAAAATGGACAATCAAGACCAACATTTCTTGAATAACGATATTGGTGGGTGTGCAATATATATATATATATATATATATATATATATATATATATATATATATAGTATATATAGTTTGTACAAACTATATATATATATATATATATAAATATATATATATATATATATATATATATATAGATATAGAGAGAGAGAGAGAGAGAGAGAGAGAGAGAGAGAGAGAGAGAGAGAGAGAGAGAGAGAGAGAGAGAGAGAGAGAGAGAGAGAGAGAGAGAGAGTCTGAATCTGGATTGAATTGTTTTAATACGGTCATGGGTTTATTTAATTAATGCGAGTTATGGGAGAAAAAACCCTGAAAAACTTTATTTGACAAGGATTGAGATTTTAGGCCAAGCCTACTCTTCCAATCTGTTCCTCGGGATAAAAACAAGACTAGAATAAAACAAAGAGAGACACAGAGAGAGACAAGAGAGAGAGAGAGAGAGAGAGAGAGAGAGAGAGAGAGAGAGAGAGAGAGAGAGAGAGAGAGAGAGAGAGAGAGAGAATTCCCTTTTGATATTTTCCCGCCGAAACAAATATCATCTGGCAATGGTCTTGTGACGTTGGAGTTTAAACCCAGTGGATTTATTAATGTCCAGACGACTGAGGGTGACAAACACCCACTGTCCTTTAATTGTATTTTTTTTAACCTGATTAAGATATGTGCCCAGAATTTCCAATCGCTATCATTTGTTTCATTGTACGCCATATTATCCAAATGCAACAATAATATCATGTAAAATAAACAAATAAATAAACAATAAAGTTGAAGCACTGTGAGTGTTTAATACACCCATACTTTATATAGGCAAAATCCCTATGAGTCGACTAACTCAATTCTTTGCAAGACAAACTAAAATTATTAAAAATTCCATTCAATAGCCAATCTATTTTGTCCAGAGGACCACAGAACGGGTCCCCCCTTGTCTGGTTTTCAGAAACCCTACACTCATCCACACTGGGTTATCTCTTTTGATCTTAAGACAATTAAAACAATGACATAAAATAAAACTCTTTTGTAAAACATCCATAGAACACACACCACACGGGACACCCCCCCCCCCCAGCCCCCCCCCCCGCCCCCCGCGGGACCTCCCCCCCCCCCTCAAACAAAAAGAAAAGGCTTCTGTCATGGGATGAGATGCGAACATTATTGGCGCTGCTGGTTATAACCGATTTTGTTTAAAATATGTTGTTGTTTTTTTAAAACAAAGTTTAATAAGATTTTTTTTAAAATTATTAGTTTTCAATTACAAGAAATAATTCTGAACGAAACGTTTGTATTATCACAATATTTGATAGTAAATCTAAACTAACATAATAGTATGATCACTATGAGACAATGCAGCATGTATAACTCAGAGCACTGAACTCCAATCCCAGGCAACACAATACAGTGAAAATGAGACCTGCCCAATACCTTGCAGAAATCATTCTAATCAATGGAATGCAATGGATGCTAACACACTAGAGCGTTAGGACGCTATATCACAAGCCGCGCGGCACATTTTCTGCTCCAGTGAACTTGACCTTTTGACCACTGACCTTCGTTTTCGAATTTGGCCTAGATATCCTAACTGCTATGCGCATGAGCCTGCTATCGGTCCCTCCGCTCAAACGTTATCGTGTTGACATACATACATACATACATACATACATACATACATACATAGCTACACACCCAGGAACAAACACACAGCATTCAAAACATTACCGCATTCGCCTCGTGGCTGCTAATAACAAAACAGTACAATCCCTATGCAGCCTCTACGATTCAGAACACTAACCCCCCATCACATGCGGCACAATACCCATGAAACTGAGTCCAGCAAAAATATCTTGCATAAATAATTCTTCGCAATAGAATAGGAATTATTCGGATATGATTAAGGGGAGTAATTTCATGGTGTGTGGGAGTGATCTTGCCTAATTCAATCGGTCAAACAGGGGAAGTCACTACCATCAGCTCTCGTAGCCTATCGACTCGTGTGCTTGAGCAAGCATACAGCACTTAGACCACCGTGCGTCATTCTAAAAAAATATGTCATTTATATTTTTACGTCACATTTTGCAAGTTTTATCAGTTTGTGGCCACTGGCCACCCATAATTTTTCTTTAAAAATGTTTGCAAGTCGCTGACTCGCATCCTGCGGTTTCAAACTTCTACGCCATTGTTGCATTGTTGCTATGACATTTGACCGAGTAATGGAGGAAAGCAACTCTAATTTTCACGAAGTCCTCTCCCCTAGTTTTTCCGAAAATCGTCTATTCAATACGAGTAATACATAAAACAACATCGCACCTACACCATACAAAACAGACAAGCTGAACACAACAGTAACGCAACACACTACAACAGCACGAATACAATTAAATGGATTTCAGTGTTTCAGTTTTTACAGCCCATTAAAGGATTACACAGTCGTTCTTTTTATGAAGCACCGTAAATCTTGTTAGGCCTCGTTAGTATAGTCACGTGGCTTAAAAACCTTTTTGTATTCACGGTAAAGTAGTCACAGTATTTGAGCTTATGTTGCTTTTCAATGTCGGTTTATATCGATTCATTTGATGTCAAATGTGACATAGATGGAGCGTAGGTGCGTTGTGTGATCTTCGCAATTTGTTATGTTGCTTGCTTGCGTGTCTCATTTATTTAATTTGTACTTTGGGGGGGGGGGGGGGGGGGGGGGGGGGGGGGGGGGGGGCGGGGGGGAGAAGAAACATTGATTCAAATCCAATGGTATCTTTTACCTATTTTCTACAGGTTTTTTTTAATGCTTTTAGGACGTACACACACATACACATATGAACACACATGCAAACACACACGCGCGCGCGCGCGCGCACTCACACACACACACACACACACACACACACACACACACACACACACACATGGACACGCACACACTCCCTCTCTCTCTCTCTCTCTCTTTCTCTCTCTCACTCACTCACTCACGCACACAACTTTCTCTCCACCCACCCTCTCTCTCTCTCTCGCTCTCTCTCTCTCACTCACTCACACACACAACTCTCTCTCTCTCTCTCTCTCTCTCTCTCTCTCTCTCTCTCTCTCTCTCTCTCTCTCTCTCTCTCTCTCTCTCTCTCTCTGTGTGTGTTAATCACATACGTGTATGCATGTATTGCGAGTGTGTGAGTGTGTGTGTGTGTGGTGTGTGTGTGTGTGTGTGTGTGTGTGTGTGTGTGTGTGTGTGTGTGGTGTGTGTGTGTGTGTGTGTGTCCGTGTGTGTGTGTGTGTGTGTGTGTGTGTGTGTGTGTCTGTGTCTCTGTGTGTGTGTGTGTGTGTGCACGTGAGCGCATGTACGCGTGCAAGTTAAACAAGGGTGAAACCTGGGAACAGTGAAAAGCAGGAAGGCCGGGGTCCCAATTGTGGGGGGTAAAGAGCACCCCATGAAGCTGACAGTAATTCTTTACACTTTTATTAGTAAAATGAACACTGGGATACAGCTTTCTTGGTGTTCTCTCTCAGTAAAACAACCTTTGTTCCTCCCATTCCAGGGGAATTGATCGTTGTTAAAGTATTCTCAACCACGCGATTTCATGATTTCCTCCAAAAACAACCAGGACAAAATCAGGAGTCCTGCTTTTCCTGATGGGTGGTTTTATCCACGGTTAAGTATGTGTGGGTGGGTGGCATAGGTAGATCTATATATGTACACGCACCCGCGCATGTCCTGCGCGCGTGCGTGCATGTGCACGTTCGTGTGTGTGTGTGTGTGTGGGTGAGAGAGAGAGAGAGAGAGAGAGGAGAGAGAGAGAGAGAGAGAGAGAGAGAGAGAGAGAGAGAGACTGGACACTGGAATGTTTAATGATTAGGCCATAGGCCCATATCAGTGGAGTGTTAACAAAGCTTGCTATCATGCCGAAACAGAGAGAGAGAGAGAGAGAGAGAGAGAGAGAGAGAGAGAGAGAGAGAGAGAGAGAGAGAGAGAGAGAGAGAGAGAGATGTTTGTATATTATTCCTCTCCCGGTTTCCATTTGCATGATCAAGCAATCCTTTTGTTCTGTCCTTGGCGTTCCATTAGACAGACCACCGATATTATTGATGTCATGGTATCATGTCATCCTAACGTAATCAGCTTTTATGCAGAATGTGATCCACCTCCACTGATGCGGGGGGTATGATTTTGTCTTTGTCTGTCTGTCTGTCTGTTTGTCTGTATGTCTAAAAATCAGTGTGACTGAAAAATGTTACGAAATGTGTATTCAAGTACCATCTGATGATGATGAGATTAGCGTCCAAGAAAGTGTTCTTTATATGCCTTCTTTTGGCTGTCAGGCAATCTCTCCACCTTCAGCGGCCATGTTGGATTTTGCAGAAATTTGGGACCGACCACAATTTGTTTCCGATGGTTTATGACAACATTACCCCCCATAGCTATCACCGTGCCAAATTACAAAAACGTGTTATAAATAACACAATTATCCCAAATTTCCTCCTAGCAAGTATGGTCAGTAGCTTATTTTAAAAAAAAGGGAACTAACGTTGTCGCTAATTTTTGGCGGAGGTTTATTCTCCTCAGTGCTTCTCGATTCCTTGATGCAGACCTCTGACATCACTGATGGCATCCTGTCACGACTGTATAACATGATGAGCTCAACAGGCCGATTAATTTTTTTAATTATTTATTACTGTTTTTCATATTAACTAACCTAAAAGAAAATTGTATTTTGTATGCTGAATGACAATGATAATTTCATTCTTTCATATGCGTAATATAAATTGACAGACTTAATATATATTTTTTATATTATTTTTTTATTTTGAAATTATATATATTTATTTATTCTTTATTAACGATGGCTTGGAGTCAAAGCGGACTATCTTTAGATAGTACTATTGGATTTATTATTGGATTTATTGCAAAAACTAATAACTTGTATCAAACAATGACTGCAGGAATATAAAAAGGGGATTATGCTTTTTCTATTTCAGCAGTCCTTTTTTTAATACAAGTTATTAGTTTTCGTAATAAGTTCAATAATATGTCAATGGACTATCTAAAGATAGTCCGTTTTGACTGCAAGCCATCGCGTTATCGTATGGTTTAATAGAAATAAATTTGTCAACAATTGTTGTCTGTGTGTTGTTGGTTTTGTTTTGTATATTGTCAATACATCAGAGTGCTCTTATTCTTTGAGTTCTATGATTGGTTGTTGGGTGTGTGGTTTTCTTTTGTGTGTGTGTGTACGAGTACGTGCGTGCGTGCGTATGTGTGTGTGTATGTGTGCGTGCGCGCGTGGCTTTAAAAATGCCCGATCCTATTGTCTTGTATTTGTTTCTGCGGCTTTCTGAATGACAACTTTCCAGAAGATTTATCACAGTGCACTGAAAAGTAGGATTCATCTCTCTCTCTCTCTCTCTCTCTCTCTCTCTCTCTCTCTCTCTCTCTCTCTCTCTCTCTCTCTCTCTCTCTCTCTCTCTCTCTTCTCTCTCTCTCTCTCTCTCTCTCTATCTCTCTCTCTCTCTCTCTCTCTCTCTCTCTCTCTCTCTCTCTCTCTCTCTCTCCTCTCTCTCTCTCTCCTCTCTCTCTCTCTCTCCTCTCTCTCTCTCACTCCTCTCTCTCTCTCTCTCTCTCTCTCTCTCTCTCTCTCTCTCTCTCTCTCTCTCTCTCTCTCTCTCTCTCTCTCTCTCTCTGCTATGGTCAACTAATAACTGAGATCACCCCACAAGACATGCTACCGGCCAGTGCTCCCCCATCACACCATTCTAACTTTATGTTCACTATCTTCAATGCATCAGGGAATCAATCGGCCTCACTGCTCCGTGAATGGAAAGCTGTCAGAAGAACTGGGTGCCATTGTTTTTTTCACAATTAGTTCCCTCAATCATGGACGCCGCAAATGGCTAATGAATGAAAGCGCGAGCTTCAAATGAACTTTTTCGTAAGGCCTGACAATGATAAACAATACCTGTTGCCAGACGGAGAGAGAGAGAGAGAGAGAGAGAGAGAGAGAGAGAGAGAGAGAGAGAGAGAGAGAGAGAGAGAGAGAGAGAGAGAGAGAGAGAGAGGGAGAGAGAGAGAGAGAGAGAGAGAGAGACAGAGAGACAGAGAGACAGACAGAGAGACAGAGACAGAGACAGAGAGAGAGAGACAGAGAGAGAGAGGGGGGGGCTAGGGCTAGTGATTTTCCATAATTCAACATGAAAACTGGACTCAAGTCTCCAGTAAGGATCTGGATTGACCCTACAGATAGAGGTGCTTTGATTGTACCATCCACTGCGAGAATGGTCAGGTTTCACACAATTCCACAGAAAATGAACATTGGACTCAAATTACCGGCCATATGGCCCCCTGTAGAGCAATGGTTTGCTGACGTCAAACAATAAGGTGATCAAGCTTTATAGAGACTCTTGGAGCGAAACTCGAATGTCCATGTCACTCTCATAAGTTCATTTCGCTTCGCCGGAAGACCTCGAATAACATCAGAGGTGGAGAGGTCTTGCTGTCATCCAAACGAGAAGATGGTCAAGTTTCGTAGAAAGTATGGGGATACAACAATCAAATGTACATACATATCTAATGTAGCCTACAATTGAATTATCAGTTGTCCGGAGGGGGCAACAAGCCATGACATGTGAGATGTTTTGATTTTGTAGGAGAATAAGAAGATGGCAAACATTTGATAGAAACTTAGAGGAGGAAAATACAATTTACACCACAAGTAAGATTGCATTTCAAGCCGCCCGGATCTCTCAACTGGCCACAAAATTCGAGATGCTTTTATGATGGACAAAATCAGAAATAGAAAATCTCTTTGCTGTTTATCAGGTTTCAATAAGATTCAGCCCCCCCTCCCCGTGGGGAGCCTTTGTATAAATAGTTACCCCAAATTCTGGAAGTTATGTGCTTGCAACTTCCTCTAATACATTTCTCTCTTTGACTCTGCCGTTTCCCCTTGCTTTCTGTCATCTACTACCTTTCTCCCTTAGTGGTCCATGACTCTGCCGTTTCCCCTTGCTTTCTGTCATCTACTACCTTTCTCCCTTAGTGGTCCATGACTCTGCCGTTTCCCCTTGCTTTCTGTCATCTACTACCTTTCTCCCTTAGTGGTCCATGACTCTGCCGTTTCCCCTTGCTTTCTGTCATCTACTACCTTTCTCCCTTAGTGGTCCATGACTGCCGTTTCCCCTTGCTTTCTGTCATCTACTACCTTTCTCCCTTAGTGGTCCATGACTGTCGTTTCCCCTTGCTTTCTGTCATCTACTACCTTTCTCCCTTAGTGGTTCCATGACTCTGCCGTTTCCCCTTGCTTTCTGTCATCTACTACTTTCTCCCTTAGTGGTCCATGACTGCCGTTTTCCCCTTGCTTTCTGTCATCTACTACCTTTCTCCCTTAGTGGTCCATGACTGTCGTTTCCCCTTGCTTTCTGTCATCTACTACCTTTCTCCCTTAGTGATCCATGACTCTGTCGTTTCCCCTTGCTTTCTGTCATCTACTACCTTTCTCCCTTAGTGATCCATGACTCTGTCGTTTCCCCTTGCTTTCTGTCATCTACTACCTTTCTCCCTTAGTGGTCCATTCTCCTGCCGTTATTCTTAAAATGTCTTTTTCTTTTTGCAGTAATGACATGCCTTTTTTTAACATTTGTTGTGGACTAGCATTTAGGCAATGATAATTAAGCGCTTGAATGGGCACTCTTTTTTATATTAGCCTACATGGCCTTTATTTATGTATTTTCGGTCATGTGTTGGGCGTTTGTACATGTACAAAATATGTAGCTTTAGCATTGCTTATTTGTGTTCATTTTATACGATTTTTGTAATCTAGGAGCGAGACATCAAGCAGAAGGGCTGACGCTCTTAACATTGCTTCATTTGTTTATTTGCTAAAGGCATCAATGAGAAACGTGCTATGCCATGCTTTTTATGTGTTGTGTGTTTCTTGAGTCAATACATGTAGGATGCTATTGACGTGCTTGGTGTTTACTGTGGTGACAGTCCTGAGAAGCCCATTGCTGTTGACAGGACTATAACCAATGTAAAAATAAAATACCATTCGGATCGAAGTACTAGAACATTCATTTTCCCCGTTGTTGTTGTTCTGTGTACTCAGCTTCTATTCAGTGCGGTGGGTGTCATTAGCCTGTGTAGGATGATCACGTATTGTTTGATGAAAGGCACTGGTGGTATAAAGAAGAAACACACGTATTCATCCACATGGGTCGGCGATGTCTGCAGTTCATGTTCATTCAGAACACCACACCTCTCTGTCTTTCCAATTAGACCTGTACATTCAGGGCACTGATGGACTTCAGAGGTTCTGGAACTGTCATTACTTATCGCATTGTTGTCGTCTGTAGCTCGTGTTCATCCACTCTAATAATAGGCCAACACCGTGCCCATTTATTAATTTGTCATGTACGGACGGAGGAACATTAGAGTCTCATTGTTTAACTAGACAGGTTATTGTCCTTAGAATGTTTAACTTAACTTGACAGGTTATTGTCCTTAGAATGTTTAACTTAACTTAACAGGTTGTTGTCCTTAGAATGTTTAACTTAACTTGACAGGTTATTGTCCTTAGAATGTTTAACTTAACTTAACAGGTTGTTGTCCTTAGAATGTTTAACTTAACTTAACAGGTTATTGTCCTTAG
>CM065697.1:4954571-4964571 GCA_017654935.2 Phymorhynchus buccinoides
CCAGCATTAACAACAAATGTAAAAAACATTTTAAAAAGAGAGAGAATGTATGTGTGTGTGCGTGTGCGTGCGTGCATGCGTGTGTGCGTGTGTGTGTGTGTGAGAGAGAGAGAGTGTGTGTTTCTGTGTGTGTGTGTGTTTTTCTCTGTCTGCGCGTGTGTGTGTGTGTGTGTTTCTGTGTATGCATGTGTGTATGTGTGTGTGTGTGTGTGTGTGTGTATATATATATATATGTGTGTGTGTGTGTGTGTGTGTGCGTGTGCGTGTGCGTGTGCGTGCGTGTGTGTGTGTGTATTTTTGTGTGTGCATGTGCGTGTATATAATATGTGTGTATCCATGCCTGTATGCAGAAACGTGCGTGTGCTAGAATGTACAGTTACATTCTTTAAGCAAAATGAGTGCATGCCACAGTGTGCATTTGTGAATGTAGGACTATATTAGCGGATGTCGCACATGCATGCGTGTAAGTGAAGACGGGGTAAAAAGCCCATGGGCGGGTAAGAATCGCATGCCAATTATCTCATGAAATGAAGCACATTTCAGTCACATTTTGCCCATGAGACGAGTGTTAATGTTTAGCATTCGTCTCATGGGCAAATTTGACTGAAATTTGCTTTATTTCATGAGATAGTTGGCATGGGCTTCTTACCCGCCCATGGGCTTTTTACCCCGTCTTCACCTATGCATGCATGTACACTTGCGTATATGGATGCCTCTACTTGTTTCTGTACTTTTTCAGGATTGCTTCCTCTGCGGTCCAGACGAATGGAGCTCGACAACCACATCAGCCCCTTTGCCGGCCCTCCCCCTCCTCCTCCCGGGCCCTTCTCCCTCTTCCCCTCCCCCCACCACCCTGTCAGCCCCGAGGCTTCCGCCATGGGCGACTCCATTATGGAAGAGTTCATTCTGTTCCTCACCATGAAAGGTAGGTCTGCGTTTACTCTTCTAGCACCAAGGGTGAGCATACATCACTTTACACTCCCATCAAATGCAAAGACGTTCGCTGCTAACTTGACCTTCCCTACCATGTTTTTGTCTATTTTTAGAGCTTATGTCAGTGATGGTTCCATTAAGGCAACGTATGCGCTCTCGAGAAAACACAATAGTTACCCCCTCTTGTCGGATGGGATGCAACGGACAATCATCTAGAAGAATTAATAAATGTCGCCCTCGCATTGTTCATCCCAGTTAGTTAGTTAGTCCGTCTGTTCATCCATCCATCCAAACCATGACGCACTCCAGTCCACTTATCCATACACATGTGAACAATCACACACACGCGCGCGCGCACGCACGCACGCACGCACACATAGACCTACACACACACACACATGTTTACAAAGTCACATTCCCAAATGAATGGATGAAGAAGGATAGATTGATAGATAGATAGAAAAAAATAAAGAAAACACAACAATTGGAAATAACTGTTAAAACATTTATTTTAAATGCAAATAATTTTATTTCGAGGCCATGTCTCTTCCTCGGTGCAAAGCCTCCAAATGCCGACAATACAAGTCACACTCCAAGAAGAAAAAACCCAGTAGGGGAAGACGGGGTAAAAAGCGCATGGGCGGGTAAGAAGCCCACCCCAATTATCTCATGAAATGAAGAAAATTTCAGTCAAATTTGCCCATGAGACGAATGCTAGACATTAACGCTCGTCTCATGGGCAAAATGAGACTGAAATTTGCTTCATTTCATGAGATAATTGGGGTGGGGTTCTTACCCGCCCATGCGCTTTTTACCCCGTCTTCTCCTAGATAGATAGATAGATAGAAAGACAGACAGATAGACAGACAGACAGACAGGAACAAACAGACTGTCCTGAAAACATGAACCACCTTTTGCCTAGTGGCCAGATAAACGGCGATCTAGCGAACCACATACTGAACGGACAAACGACCGAGCGAACCGGAACGAACGAAAGAGTGAACGAAGGAAGGAATGAACCATCCATTGATGTTACCTTTGGTTCAATTCTGTGTTTCAGAGGCTGGGTTACTGGACCTATGTCTGCAGTACAAGTGATGGGGGCGGGGCGGAATCAGATCCACAGTTGGTTTAAAGACCCCCCACGTCATGTGTCAAAATCATGGTTTTCACGTGTTTTCCCTCTTATAGCTAGTAAGAAATCTTAACAAATCTTCCAAGCATAAGAGGGAATTGGGCACGTGACGCGGGGTAGTCTGTTAATTCATCTTCCACCCAGGGATACCGAGACAGTGACACTGAGACTGGCTTCTGGAGGGCAATAGCATCATCGTTATCGTCAGCAACATCATCAACAGCAACAACAACAACAGCAGCAGCAGCAGCAGTATTCATCAGCCATTATTTAAAACGACGACAACAGTATCATTAGCACCGACACTTAGGTTGCAGTCAAGTCATGGTGATAGTATCATCAGCACCGACACATAGGTTGCAGTCAAGTCATGGTGATAGTATCATCAGCACCGACACTTAGGTTGCAGTCAAGTCATGGTGATAGTATCATTAGCACCGACACTTAGGTTGCAGTCAAGTCATGGTGATAGTATCATCAGCACCGACACTTAGGTTGCAGTCAAGTCATGGTGATAGTATCATCAGCACCGACACTTAGGTTGCAGTCAAGTCATGGTGATAGTATCATCAGCACCGACACTTAGGTTGCAGTCAAGTCATGGTGATAGTATCATCAGCACCGACACTTAGGTTGCAGTCAAGTCATGGTGATAGTATCATCAGCACCGACACTTAGGTTGCAGTCAAGTCATGGTGATAGTATCATCAGCACCGACACTTAGGTTGCAGTCAAGTCATGGTGATAGTATCATCAGCACCGACACTTAGGTTGCAGTCAAGTCATGGTGATAGTATCATCAGCACCGACACTTAGGTTGCAGTCAAGTCATGGTGATAGTATCATCAGCACCGACACTTAGGTTGCAGTCAAGTCATGGTGATAGTATCATCAGCACCGACACTTAGGTTGCAGTCAAGTCATGGTGATAGTATCATCAGCACCGACACTTAGGTTGCAGTCAAGTCATGGTGATAGTATCATCATCAGTCAAGTCATGGTGATAGTATCATCAGACCGACACTTAGGTTGCAGTCAAGTCATGGTGATAGTATCATCAGCACCGACACTTAGGTTGCAGTCAAGTCATGGTGATAGTATCATCAGCACCGACACTTAGGTTGCAGTCAAGTCATGGTGATAGTATCATCAGCACCGACACTTAGGTTGCAGTCAAGTCATGGTGATAGTATCATCAGCACCGACACTTAGGTTGCAGTCAAGTCATGGTGATAGTATCATCAGCACCGACACTTAGGTTGCAGTCAAGTCATGGTGATAGTATCATCAGCACCGACACTTAGGTTGCAGTCAAGTCATGGTGATAGTATCATCAGCACCGACACTTAGGTTGCAGTCAAGTCATGGTGATAGTATCATCAGCACCGACACTTAGGTTGCAGTCAAGTCATGGTGATAGTATCATCAGCACCGACACTTAGGTTGCAGTCAAGTCATGGTGATAGTATCATCAGCACCGACACTTAGGTTGCAGTCAAGTCATGGTGATAGTATCATCAGCACCGACACTTAGGTTGCAGTCAAGTCATGGTGATAGTATCATCAGCACCGACACTTAGGTTGCAGTCAAGTCATGGTGATAGTACCATCAACACCGACACTTAGGTTGCAGTCAAGTCATGGTGATAGTATCATCAGCACCGACACTTAGGTTGCAGTCAAGTCATGGTGATAGTATCATCAGCACCGACACTTAGGTTGCAGTCAAGTCATGGTGATAGTATCATCAGCACCGACACTTAGGTTGCAGTCAAGTCATGGTGATAGTATCCATCAGCACCGACACTTAGGTTGCAGTCAAGTCATGTCATGCAGTCAAGTCATAGTATCATCAGCACCGACACTTAGGTTGCAGTCAAGTCATGGTGATAGTATCATCAGCACCGACACTTAGGTTGCAGTCAAGTCATGGTGATAGTACCATCAGCACCGACACTTAGGTTGCAGTCAAGTCATGGTGATGCAGTCAAGTCATGGTGATAGTATCATCAGCACCGACACTTAGGTTGCAGTCAAGTCATGGTGATAGTATCATCAGCACCGACACTTAGGTTGCAGTCAAGTCATGGTGATAGTATCATCAGCACCGACACTTAGGTTGCAGTCAAGTCATGGTGATAGTATCATCAGCACCGACACTTAGGTTGCAGTCAAGTCATGGTGATAGTATCATCAGCACCGACACTTAGGTTGCAGTCAAGTCATGGTGATAGTATCATCAGCACCGACACTTAGGTTGCAGTCAAGTCATGGTGATAGTATCATCAGCACCGACACTTAGGTTGCAGTCAAGTCATGGTGATAGTATCATCAGCACCGACACTTAGGTTGCAGTCAAGTCATGGTGATAGTATCATCAGCACCGACACTTAGGTTGCAGTCAAGTCATGGTGATAGTATCATCAGCACCGACACTTAGGTTGCAGTAAAGTCATGGTGATAGTAAGTCATCAGTTAGGTTGCAGTCAAGTCATGGTGATAGTATCATCAGCACCGACACTTAGGTTGCAGTCAAGTCATGGTGATAGTACCATCAGCACCGACACTTAGGTTGCAGTCAAGTCATGGTGATAGTATCATCAGCACCGACACTTAGGTTGCAGTCAAGTCATGGTGATAGTATCATCAGCACCGACACTTAGGTTGCAGTCAAGTCATGGTGATAGTATCATCAGCATCGACACTTAGGTTGCAGTCAAGTCATGGTGATAGTATCATCAGCACCGACACTTAGGTTGCAGTCAAGTCATGGTGATAGTATCATCAGCACCGACACTTAGGTTGCAGTAAAGTCATGGTGATGCAGACACTCAAGTCATGGTGATAGTATCATCAGCACCGACACTTAGGTTGCAGTCAAGTCATGGTGATAGTACCATCAGCACCGACACTTAGGTTGCAGTCAAGTCATGGTGATAGTATCATCAGCACCGACACTTAGGTTGCAGTCAAGTCATGGTGATAGTACCATCAACATCGACACTTAGGTTGCAGTCAAGTCATGGTGATAGTATCATCAGCACCGACACTTAGGTTGCAGTCAAGTCATGGTGATAGTATCATCAGCACCGACACTTAGGTTGCAGTCAAGTCATGGTGATAGTATCATCAGCACCGACACTTAGGTTGCAGTCAAGTCATGGTGATAGTACCATCAGCACCGACACTTAGGTTGCAGTAAAGTCATGGTGATAGTTGCAGTCAAGTCATGGTGATAGTATCATCAGCACCGACACTTAGGTTGCAGTCAAGTCATGGTGATAGTATCATCAGCACCGACACTTAGGTTGCAGTCAAGTCATGGTGATAGTATCATCAGCACCGACACTTAGGTTGCAGTCAAGTCATGGTGATAGTATCATCAGCACCGACACTTAGGTTGCAGTCAAGTCATGGTGATAGTATCATCAGCACCGACACTTAGGTTGCAGTAAAGTCATGGTGATAGTATCATCAGCACCGACACTTAGGTTGCAGTCAAGTCATGGTGATAGTATCATCAGCACCGACACTTAGGTTGCAGTCAAGTCATGGTGATAGTATCATCAGCACCGACACTTAGGTTGCAGTCAAGTCATGGTGATAGTATCATCAGCACCGACACTTAGGTTGCAGTCAAGTCATGGTGATAGTATCATCAGCACCGACACTTAGGTTGCAGTCAAGTCATGGTGATAGTATCATCAGCACCGACACTTAGGTTGCAGTCAAGTCATGGTGATAGTATCATCAGCACCGACACTTAGGTTGCAGTCAAGTCATGGTGATAGTATCATCAGCACCGACACTTAGGTTGCAGTCAAGTCATGGTGATAGTATCATCAGCACCGACACTTAGGTTGCAGTCAAGTCATGGTGATAGTACCATCAGCACCGACACTTAGGTTGCAGTCAAGTCATGGTGATAGTATCATCAGCACCGACACTTAGGTTGCAGTCAAGTCATGGTGATAGTACCATCAGCACCGACACTTAGGTTGCAGTCAAGTCATGGTGATAGTATCATCAGCACCGACACTTAGGTTGCAGTCAAGTCATGGTGATAGTATCATCAGCACCGACACTTAGGTTGCAGTCAAGTCATGGTGATAGTATCATCAGCACCGACACTTAGGTTGCAGTCAAGTCATGGTGATAGTACCATCAGCACCGACACTTAGGTTGCAGTCAAGTCATGGTGATAGTATCATCAGCACCGACACTTAGGTTGCAGTCAAGTCATGGTGATAGTATCATCAGCACCGACACTTAGGTTGCAGTCAAGTCATGGTGATAGTATCATCAGCACCGACACTTAGGTTGCAGTCAAGCAGTCAAGTCATGGTGATAGTATCATCAGCACCGACACTTAGGTTGCAGTCAAGTCATGGTGATAGTATCATCAGCACCGACACTTAGGTTGCAGTCAAGTCATGGTGATAGTATCATCAGCACCGACACTTAGGTTGCAGTCAAGTCATGGTGATAGTATCATCAGCACCGACACTTAGGTTGCAGTCAAGTCATGGTGATAGTATCATCAGCACCGACACTTAGGTTGCAGTCAAGTCATGGTGATAGTACCATCAACATCGACACTTAGGTTGCAGTCAAGTCATGGTGATAGTATCATCAGCACCGACACTTAGGTTGCAGTCAAGTCATGGTGATGCAGTCAAGTCATGGTGATAGTATCATCAGCACCGACACTTAGGTTGCAGTCAAGTCATGGTGATAGTATCATCAGCACCGACACTTAGGTTGCAGTCAAGTCATGGTGATAGTACCATCAACATCGACACTTAGGTTGCAGTCAAGTCATGGTGATAGTATCATCAGCACCGACACTTAGGTTGCAGTAAAGTCATGGTGATGCAGTCAAGTGGTGATAGTATCATCAGCACCGACACTTAGGTTGCAGTCAAGTCATGGTGATAGTACCATCAGCACCGACACTTAGGTTGCAGTCAAGTCATGGTGATAGTACCATCAACATCGACACTTAGGTTGCAGTCAAGTCATGGTGATAGTATCATCAGCACCGACACTTAGGTTGCAGTCAAGTCATGGTGATAGTACCATCAACATAGACACTTAGGTTGCAGTCAAGTCATGGTGATAGTACCATCAGCACCGACACTTAGGTTGCAGTCAAGTCATGGTGATAGTATCATCAGCACCGACACTTAGGTTGCAGTCAAGTCATGGTGATAGTACCATCAACATCGACACTTAGGTTGCAGTCAAGTCATGGTGATAGTACCATCAACACCGACACTTAGGTTGCAGTAAAGTCATGGTGATGCAGTCAAGTCATGGTGATAGTATCATCAGCACCAACACTTAGGTTGCAGTCAAGTCATGGTGATAGTACCATCAACATCGACACTTAGGTTGCAGCCAAGTCATGGTGATAGTATCATCAGCACCGGTTGCAGTCAAGTCATGGTGATAGTATCATCAGCACCGACACATTAGGTTGCAGTCAAGTCATGGTGACACTTAGGTTGCAGTCAAGTCATGGTGATAGTATCATCAGCACCGACACTTAGGTTGCAGTCAAGTCATGGTGATAGTACCATCAACATCGACACTTAGGTTGCAGTCAAGTCATGGTGATAGTATCATCAGCACCGACACTTAGGTTGCAGTAAAGTCATGGTGATAGTCAAGTCATGGTGATAGTATCATCAGCACCGACACTTAGGTTGCAGTCAAGTCATGGTGATAATACCATCAGCACCGACACTTAGGTTGCAGTCAAGTCATGGTGATAGTATCATCAGCACCGACACTTAGGTTGCAGTCAAGTCATGGTGATAGTATCATCAGCACCGACACTTAGGTTGCAGTCAAGTCATGGTGATAGTATCATCAGCACCGACACTTAGGTTGCAGTCAAGTCATGGTGATAGTATCATCAGCACCGACACTTAGGTTGCAGTCAAGTCATGGTGATAGTATCATCAGCACCGACACTTAGGTTGCAGTAAAGTCATGGTGATATTATCATCAGCACCGACACTTAGGTTGCAGTCAAGTCATGGTGATAGTATCATCAGCACCGACACTTAGGTTGCAGTCAAGTCATGGTGATAGTATCATCAGCACCGACACTTAGGTTGCAGTCAAGTCATGGTGATAGTATCATCAGCACCGACACTTAGGTTGCAGTCAAGTCATGGTGATAGTATCATCAGCACCGACACTTAGGTTGCAGTCAAGTCATGGTGATAGTATCATCAACACCGACACTTAGGTTGCAGTCAAGTCATGGTGATAGTATCATCAGCACCGACACTTAGGTTGCAGTCAAGTCATGGTGATAGTATCATCAGCACCGACACTTAGGTTGCAGTCAAGTCATGGTGATAGTATCATCAGCACCGACACTTAGGTTGCAGTCAAGTCATGGTGATAGTATCATCAGCACCGACATGTAGGTTGCAGTCAAGTCATGGTGATAGTATCATCAACACCGACACTTAGGTTGCAGTCAAGTCATGGTGATAGTATCATCAGCACCGACACTTAGGTTGCAGTCAAGTCATGGTGATAGTATCATCAGCACCGACACTTAGGTTGCAGTCAAGTCATGGTGATAATATCATCCGCACCGATACTTAGGTTGCAGTCCAGTCATGGTGATAGTATCATCAGCACCGATACTTATGTTGCAGTCAAGTCATGGTGATGCAGTCAAGTCATGGTGATAGTATCATCAGCACCGACACTTAGGTTGCAGTCAAGTCATGGTGATAATATCATCAGTACCGATACTTAGGCTGCAGTCAAGTCATGGTGATAGTATCATCAGCACCGACACTTAGGTTGCAGTCAAGTCATGGTGATAGTATCATCAGCACCGACACTTAGGTTGCAGTCAAGTCATGGTGATAGTATCATCCGCACCGACAGTTAGGTTGCAGTCAAGTCATGGTGATAGTATCATCAGCACCGACACTTAGGTTGCAGTCAAGTCATGGTGATAGTATCATCACTACCGACACTTAGGTTGCAGTCAAGTCATGGTGATAGTATCATCAGCACCGACAGTTAGGTTGCAGTCAAGTCATGGTGATGCAGTCAAGTCATGGTGATAGTATCATCACTACCGACACTTAGGTTGCAGTCAAGTCATGGTGATAGTATCATCCGCACCGACAGTTAGGTTGCAGTCAAGTCATGGTGACAGATCTAGGTCCACAAACAAATTGATTATGTCTGCAACCAGAATGAATATGATAGGATTAATTTTGGCTGTGGGTACAACAACAAAAACTACTACAACAACAGCAACAACAAAAACCTACCACCACCACAACAACAATAGCAGTAGCAATAGCAACAACGACAACAGCATAATGAAGAGGAGGAAAATAAGGATAAAATAACAAGCATTGCCATTTAACCCCAAAGAACAACAGATGAGACGTAGACAACAAGACGAAGTCTAGGCATTTGCATGTTTAACTTTTTTAAATCCATGAATGAAAATATCTTTAGGAAACTGTTTTAGTATTGTTTTCAGGCTTACATAAGTTATATTATGAGGCGAGAAAGTATAGGTTTGAACGCATTTTATTATATACATCAATCTATCTCACATATAAGCCAAGACAATGTTTTTGACAATAAAACGTAATTTGCAGTAAAAGTGAACGTTACGAACTGATTAATATGATGAAGATGAAGAGAACAGGGAAGCAAGACAATAATGTAATGTTCCTGTTAGATCACCGCTAATAGGTCATATAAATAGGTTGGGTGGTTTTTTAATTATTTTTTCTGACAAAAAAATGACTTGTTTACAACAAAATCTTTGGTAAAAGATATTTACTCTGCGCCGCAGCATAAATAAACTGGTTTGGAAAATTATTTATGTTTTGAAAATGCGCGCACGTGCGTGCGTGTATGTGTGTGTGTGTGTGC
>CM065697.1:4969571-4979571 GCA_017654935.2 Phymorhynchus buccinoides
GAACAGACACTTATAGGACATTAGTAGATATAAAGATCAGGGCCGGATCCAGGGGGTTACCTGGGTTCCGTACCCCCCCCCCCCCCCCTCCCACAAAAAAAAAAAAAGAGAAAGAGAAAGAAAGACAGAGTACTGTTTTGTTGTTCTTATGCCCTTTATCATTTATGTGTGTAAGGTACAATAGTTTTGCCCCCTTGCCCCCACCAGGGTCATTGCCCCTGGACCCCACCAGGGGCCCCAGACCCCCGCCCTTGTTTGTATCCCCCCCCCCCCCCTCTAATGTGTCCCAGGTCCGGCCCTGAAGATGGTGGGAACGATCCTGGAGGCAATGCCCAGAGGCAATGCACATGCTACTTCTATTTAACTTGATGGCTTGGTCGCAGATATTTGCATCACATCTTGTAAGACTAGGACTAAAATCCAGTAAAATGGTGTATACTACATACATGTACTCTATTTTATTTGTTATGAATAAATTGTCATTTTCATTAGGAATGCATGAGTCATTTTTCTTGAAACTGGCAATCATCTTGATCTTATTGGATTTGGTGCATGGTTTTGAAGAGTCAGAATATTTCAGTAACATGGTATTGTTGGATTGTTTATGTGTTTAACTTAAAGCACCCACATGAATATAATGTCTGTGTTGATTTCTTTGTGAAAATATGTGTATGTGTGCGCATTCCTGCGTGTGTGCGTGTATGTGTGTGTGTGTGTGTGTGAAAACTTAAAGTGTTTCACTGTTTGTGTGTGTGTGTGTGTGTGTGTTTATGAGAATGTTGTTTATGTGCAGAGTCTGGTGAGCATCAGGATTGATACAATGACTTTCACATCATAGCTGCAGATCTATATTTCAACTGCTGTGACTGAAAAAGACAATCATTGACCGTTTACAATGGTAAGTTTAAAAACTGTGTCTAGTAATACACAGTACAGACAAACCTCTATTTTAAGACTTCCAAAATGTCCGGAAAAATCGGTCGTAAATTGGAGGGGTCGTATGACGGAGGTTTTCACTGGCAGCCGTAGAAAGAAAAAGTTCAGCACAGTTCATACTCTCTTCTTCATGCACACATACAATGACATATTAAAACTGGATTTGGGTCTTTCCAACTCCATAGGATTGTGCAATCGATATTACAGTTTCACTTCGCCGACTTCTTTTAATCACCTCCAATCTCGTCCAAAGTCAGTGGTTTTCTTGTTCAAAGTCAGTGGTTTTCTTTTTCAAAGTCAGTGGTTTTCGTGCTTTTCCTACGTTCTCCGCCATCTTTTCTACAACAAGGGAAGCGACTTCGCTTTCAGGCCCTTGACCGTGGTTGTTTCCCTTTGTTCGAAGTCTATGCAGACGACAGCAACGGTCGTAAAAACCAACAAAATGGCGGTCGTAAGTCGCGTTTTAGAGGAAGTCGTTTAAGAGAGGTCGTTTACATAGTAAAATGAATCTGTGCCAACAAATCCGGTCTCAAATGAGAGGTGGTCGCTTAACAGAGGGTCGTAAAATAGGGGGTTGTCTGTACTAGTAGTGTATTGTACATCACTACATGTATGGTACATGAAAATAAAGTTTTGTTCAAGTGTGCACACTGGCACAATCAAGCACACACACACACACACACACACACACACGCACACGCACACACACACACACACACATGATACACACTCAGGCTATATATACAAAAGCTTTGTCTGGTTTATTCCTTTAGGAAAAAAAAAAAAATGTCTTTCCGGTAACCCGACCGAGCCTAGTTTTTGCTGCCGACCCTAATTTATCTACCTACCTACCCTATTATTTTTGGCCATGTTCCCGGAAACAGACATTTTTTGTTTGGCCTTAGTGTCAATAAAGATGATTTTGACTTGACTTGGTACACACACATTCACACACATAGACACACACACACACAAATAATCACAATACATGATGCACACACACAGTAGCACACACACACACACTTGATTTATTATTGTAGACATACTCACCTAAATTCGGCTAAAAAGACGTTTTATCGTTTTAAAGTATGATTTATGAAAGTTTAGAGTTTAAAGTTTAACCCTTTCACCGCCAAAGTCGCATTTTAGCACCACAGTGATTTAACACCTATGTCACTAAAAGGCATCAAATTGGGGTCTATTATCCAAAGACCCTATTGTCTTAGTTTTGGGAAGTAAGGATCGACCTTATGTTATGTCACAGAAGAATCCCCAATACTGCAGATGGATTTTGTTCTATACCCAGGTAAATTTAATGGAAATTTTTGGCTGAAGTATGGCTGGCAGTGAAAGGGTTAATGATCAGTATAAGTTTTGACTTTTGTGTGCACAGTCGAAAAACGCAAAAGGAGCAGAGAGTGTGAAGGTGGTGGTCCGCTGTCGGCCACTGAACGAGAAAGAGAGCAAAGATGGACACGAAAGGTTGGTATTTTATACAGGTATTAGGTACTTTATAGTCACGGAGGCGTCTCTGTGAAATTTGGGTTGCTTCCACCTGGAGAGTGCACCACCCCCCCAAAATTCTTTTTGGCATGCAAATTTTGTGTGACTGATGAGGAAGGAAAAGGGTGTGTATGTAAATTTTGACCAAATGACAACCTTTACGTTTCCAGTGGGATTAACATGTGCTGAGTGCATGGGCACACGGGACCTCGGTTTATCGTCTCAATCGAAATACTCCACGTTCAGACCATAAGGCCTAGTGCAAAGTGAGAGGAAAAATCCCCTGTTCCCAAGTTCGAACTCGGGTTTACTTGACACAAGGCGAAAGCTTTATCTCTGTGCCACTCTACACCAGAACAAGTCTCGTTAGTAAATATTTTTTATTTAATTGCTAATTTATTGTCCGGTCTGGTCCGGAAGTGCGCTATCTCTCTAATGGAGTCTGAGTAGTCTCCCTTGTTACGCCATTACAATTTACAGTGTTCAACGCGAAGTACTCAGCTTGCAAACAAGTCTTATTTGGCTCTTGAAATGGAGAGGAAAAAAGAAGAAGAAGAAATGATGGACGGCGACCCTGCCGTATCAAATGTTAGTGCTGGCATTCATTGCATCTGCCGTGTTTGCAACTAACTGTAAGCAGAAAGTTGACATAGGTTGAAAGTGAAACGGACAAAGCTTGAGTCCACGGTGGATCCTACCGCAAACTCTTTTTTTTTGCTGTCCCATCTTCTGGGCCGTACAGTGGCATTGCTCTCACGCCGCTCATCTCGAATCCCAATTCGCAGCCACACCCCGGCTTGTTCAGTCGTGGTGGTGCCCTCGGGGGAGGACCTCACTCACGCTGGCTCCGTGACTAAGAGAATAGTGTCGTCAGTAGGGGGCTTAGTAGGTGGTGTCCTAAGCAGGGTCCACGGAACTCCACCGAAGTGACTCAGCAGCAGTGCAGAGTCTCCTCGGTTGGTTGCCTCCTGATGCGCTAACATAGATTCGCTCCCCTTGTACTGCTGGTCTCGGATTCTGCGACCTGAACAAGCCAGGGTGTGGCTGCAAATTGGAATTCGGAATGAGTGGCGTGGGAGCAACGCCGCTGTACGGCCCAGAAGATGGGACAGCAAAAAACAAACATAGTTTATGGTGGATGGAACTGTAAGTGTAACCTAAGCCCAAAGTACCACCCCTCTTCCTTATCCTCACTCCTCCCCTTCATCCTCATCCCATCTGCCCCCTCAACACCTGCCTTCTACTCTACACCAGGCTTGAGATTGTTCAGCTTTTTTGATGGCCCCAGAATCATTTTTGAGATCAGTGTAAATCTGTTAAGAAAATTAAGAGGTGGGGATGGGGACTTGTTGCATGAGAAATAATAACAATAGTCTGTAAAGTTAAGACAAAAAGAGTAAATATTAGACATACTGTTTATTAATGGATGCGAAACAAACAAGATATATCAATTCTAATGCTGTTTTTTAGGCTTAGATTACAGAAAAGGGTTCAGTTTCAGACCTCCGCTTTTCAGGGGTTTTTTACTTTTCCAAATTCCCATGCTTGAGTTCTAATGAAACATCAATTTGACATTGAGTGATTGAGTAACTGAATGAGCATTTGAACACCAGAAAGCTTGAAGACACACTGACCCACCACGATTAAGTCCCTTGTTTTTTTCTGGGTAGCTGTGACCCACACACAAATGCTCCCAACTTCAAATTGAGGCTTCTCTTTAAAATGATGTTTCGTTTTGAATTGGGGGGGCATTTGCATGGGAGTCAAACCTGGTCAAAACAAGATTTCTTACCAGCTATAAAAGGGAAAACATGTGGAACCCGTGATTTTGACACGTGATCTGGTGGGTCTTTAAAAGTTGAAGCGTGTGGTGTGTTCTGTTCACAGAATAGTGGACATGACGGTGAAGAGGGGGGCGATAGAGGTCAGGAATCCCAAAGGACCGTCCAGTGAACCCCCAAAGACCTTCACCTTTGACGCTGTCTATGACTGGAAGTAAGTGACCAGTGTGTGTGTGTGTGTGTGAGTCATGGGGGGGGGGGAGGCGTATTAGAACCCCAAAGGACCGTCCAGTGAACCTCCGAAGACCTTCACCTTTGACGCTGTCTACGACTGGAAGTAAGTGACCAGTGAGTGTGAGTGTGAGAGAGAGTCATGGGGGAGGGGAGGCATATTAGAATCCTAAAGGACCGTCCAGTGAACCCCCGAAAGACCTTCACCTTTGACGCTGTCTACGACTGGAAGAAATTTCATAGAGAGTGTGTGTGTGTTGTTGTTGCATGTGTTTCTCTCTCTCTCTCTCTCTCTATCTCTCTCTCTCTCTCTCTCTCTCTCTCTCTCTCTCTCTCTCTCTCTCTCTCTCTCTCTCTCTCTCTCTCTCTCTCTCTCTCTCTCTCTCTCTCTTTGTCTCTCTCTCTTTCTCTCTCTGTGTCTAATATCTCTATAGCGAGTTCAAAACTGTGCAGTTCGCCTCATACTGCATAAGCGCAAGCGTGATCATGGCACGCCACTTCTGAAGGAGCTCCATTGGCTCCCTGTGCAGTCCTGCCTTCAGTATAAGCTGGCTGTCCTATCCTTCCGTCACTTTGAACAGACCCTTCCGCCTTACCTCTCCAGTGCATTTCACACCTACACTCATTCCCGCTCACTCAGGTCCTCAAACACAAAACTTCTGAAAGTTCCAAAAACAAATCTAAAATCATTTGGTGACCGCAGTTTCAGTTTCAGTGCCCCTGCTGTTTGGAATTCCCTCCCAGTCGATCTCCGCCATGAACCAACTATCTCTAGTTTCAAAGCTAAACTCTAGACTCACTACTTTCAAAGCTCATTTGGTTTGTACATTTTTCCTTCTTGATCTTGTACCTGGGTGAATGATTGGGTAATAATGTCTTGTGTGACTGCGGGTGTATCAGTGAACGGAAGCGCTTTGAGTGTAAAATAATTATAGAAAGGCGCTATAGAAATACTATCAATTATTTTTTAAATTATTATATCCAGCTCCAAGCAGCAGGACCTGTACGATGAGACAGTGCACGATCTGGTGGACAGTGTGCTGGAAGGATTCAACGGAACCATCTTCGCCTACGGACAGACAGGCACCGGGAAGACTTACACCATGCAGGGTTGGTAGAACCTTTACCTTCTTATTTACCGGTTTCATCATTTTCATCGCTTCGTGATAATCATCATCATAATGATATTTTGGAAATGTTTAGTTGTCAGTCTCTGAGTGTGTTCTGTTCATGTTTACCGTTTTCATAATTTTCATCACTTCGTGATAATGATCAGATATTTTGGAAATGTTCAGTTGTCAGTCTCTGAGTCTGTTGTGGCTTTTTGTCAAGAACCGTAGATCCACAAAACAGCACATACATCCATGTAGTGATGTACTTGTGATCACCAGCGTGCAGTTTGCAAGGAAGTACTTGGGCATGTTTAACCCCTTCACTGCCAGAGGAAAACGGAGAAACTATCTTATTATACAATTTAATAAAAGAGACCTGTTGGAGACCTAATCTGAGAAAATGATCTGGAGATGTATCTTTCCTGACTTAGTTGTCTGAACCAAAAACCATCATTCCAGGGCCATGGCATCAAAGGTTAAGTTTAAAACCAAGGATAGGCCAAGGAAGGAGCTATAGGAACCAAAGGTCAATGTGGACATTCACAGTTCTTCCCTTGTGAATGTTGTGCTCTCTACGACTTCAGCACAGAGGATAGACAGTGTGATGAGGGTGTGTGTGTGTCTGTGTTTTCTTTGATTTCATGTCATTCCACTAAAAGTGATTCACACAATATTTGTGGTGGGAAATGTGAGCGTATGTTACACTGCTGATGACGTTGCACTGCAGACATCATGACACTGCAGACATCATGACACTGCAGACATCATGACACTGCAGACGTTACACTGCTGACGTTACACTGCTGACCTGATGTTACACTGCTGACATTACACTGCTGACATGACACTGCAGATACACTGCTGACGTTACACTGCTGACGTTATGCTGTTGATGTTACACTGCTGACGTTACACTGCTGACGTTATGCTGTTGATGTTACACTGCTGACATGACACTGCAGATACACTGCTGACGTTACACTGCTGACGTTATGCTGTTGATGTTACACTGCTGACGTTACACTGCTAACATTACACCGCTGACATTACACCGCTGACGTTACACTGCTGACGTTATGCTGTTGATGTTACACCGCTGACATTACACCGCTGACGTTACACTGCTGACATTACACCGCTGACGTTACACTGCTGACATTACACCGCTGACATTACACCGCTGACGTTACACTGCTGACATTACACTTCAGACGTTACACAGCTGATGTTACACTGCTGACGTTACACTGCTGCTGTTACACTGCTGACATTACACTGCTGACGTTACACTGCAGACGTTGCACTGCTGACGTTACACTGTTGATGTTACACTGCTGACGTTTCACTGCAGTCGTTACACTGCCGATATTACACTGCTGACGTTGTGTTAATGCTGTCGTTTTCATGCAGGTTACTGTTTCTATATGTTGCTGTAATTGTTTTCCCACTTGCACAGGTGTGAAGAGCAGTCCTGATCTGATGGGCGTCATACCTCGCTCCTTTGATCACGTCTTCAACCACATCTCGCGCTCACAGAACCAGCAATACTTGGTGCGAGCTTCTTACTTGGAAATTTACCAGGTGAGTGCTCTCTGTGCATGTCTGTGTGCATATGCAGGGCTCCCAGTCGTCCCGCAAAACAAGGCGTCCCAGGGACTCCTTCACTTACAGCATAGAGGGTCCTAGAGGCAGGATAGAGGGTCCCAGTGGCATAGCGAATGCCAAAAAGAATTTTTCTAGTGCATCCCTGGGACCCCCTGCACATTCTTTTAGAGGGTCCTTTAGAACTTGAGTACTTCATAGACCCCTAAATGGGAGTCCCTGGGAGCCTGTGCTACCCTTTAAGCTTTTTGCACGGTTTATGATTTAAAAAAAAATGAAACCTAAGGTCCATGAAAATACTGTCTATCATTATTGACGCTGTCAATGTTCTGGGGTCACTGGTGTAATGGTTTCTCAGCAAGAGGTCCAAGGACAATCAAAACGCTTGGTTCTGAAGGAGAGCCAGTTGTACATTATATTGATTTGGGTGTATTCTAGTCATAGAATTATCGCTGTGAAGTTCGAGCTCCGGAGAGTGCGTTTCTGCAAGCCCAGCGCCTACCTTTATTTGGGGGGGGGGAGGAGGGGGGGGGCAGACTTGGGAAAACTAACTATCAATTTCCATGCTCTTACCGACTTTTAACTGCCGTGGGATTTGTATGTGCGTAAAGCGCATGGGTCAGACTAGCTTTAAGTCCCCCCCCCCCCATCCGAAGGACTCAAAGTTCAGTTCGATTTTCATGTCGAACTAGAAAGAAAAGCTGGGATTCGAACCCAGAGAAACGGACATCGTGCATCGCCACGCTTCCGCGGCTTATGCTTCGACTCGGCTTATGCGTTACTTATTTTTAAAAGTAGGGGGTGCGGCTTATATTATGAAGCAGCTTGTAGTCCGTGAATTACGGCAGTGTTTCTTTTGACAGTCAGTGTTGCGTTGGTGCAGGAGGACATCAGGGACCTGTTGTCCAAGGATCAAGTCAAATGCCTGGAGCTAACAAAGGAGAGCCCCTTCACATTTACATTCTGTCTGATGCATTGTTGTTTTTCATATAGCATTTCTTTTGACAGTCAGTGTTGCGTTTGTGCAGGAGGACATCAGGGACCTGTTGTCCAAGGATCAAGTCAAATGCCTGGAGCTAACAAAGGAGAGCCCCTTCACATTTACATTCTGTCTGACGCATTGTTGTTTTTCATATAGCGTTTCTTTTGACAGTCAGTGTTGCGTTTGTGCAGGAGGACATCAGGGACCTGTTATCCAAGGACCAAAGCAAGCGCCTGGAGCTGAAGGAACGGCCCGACACTGGCGTCTACGTCAAGGTGAGGCAGTTATTTGTCCCTCAATTATGGTCCTAGCAATGAAACGAAGAAATTAGCATTTCCACTGTTAACGGTCAGGGTCCACTAGATTATTGTTATGAGACAGCGTGCGTCAACTTCAGGTTATTTAACCCCTTCAAGACTTCACCGCCTTAGGCAAACATCATGACTGGCCTGGAGTTGCCTAGAACTAGGAACTAGGGTACCCCCCTCCAGAACCCACCGTAAAGCAGAATTGTTTGTTGTGGAAAGTTGGCAGCTGTTCATGCACAATGGCAATAGCACTCCACGTTAAAGGGGGCAAAGGACTAATGAGCATACTACTACTCATTGTTGTCATGGAGTTATGAAGTGATTTGTTGGGGCAGAAAGTGAGTTGCAATGAGCTATTTCATTTTGCACTTATTACAATGTTTTTTAGAATTATCGGATTAACCCTTTCAACGCTAGCCATTTTCGGCCAAAACTTTCCATTGAACTTACCTGGGTAGAGAAATGATTATGTCTGCAATCTTGGGGATTCCTCTGTGACATGCATAAAATAGGGCCTATCCTTACCTCCCAAAATTAAGAGCATACGGTCACTGGATACCAGACCCTCATTTGATGCCTTTCAGTGACACAGGTGTTAAATCATTGTGGTGCCAAGAGGCGATAGTGGTGATGAAAGGGTTAAGAGATGTTGTTTTAAAGGCACTGAATGTATTCATCATAGTCAGCTTCTTCCATCTCTGTCTGTCTTTCTTTAATTTGGCGTGCTTTGTTGTTTGTGTGGCAGGATCTGTCGTCGTTTGTGACGAAGAGCATCCGCGAGATAGAGCATGTCATGAACGTCGGCAACCAGAACAGATCTGTGGGGTACGTCATGTCAGCATTGTCTGTGTCACTGATTGTAGGCATTTTCATCTCGCTTTTTCTTCATAATATTTGTGTGGACTCCCCCTCCCCCCCTCTCCCCCTGAATTTATTTGCATCAGTGACAAACATTAAACCAGTAAATATATCAAACTTGTATTGCCTTCAAAATGAGAGGTAGTCAAGATGTGGAATTTCTCTTGTCTGTATTATAATCTGCCAGTGATCTTGGATGCAACTGTAGATGTTGCTAGCTTACGCAAAGACTGAGCACTACCTGACCGCTTGTACTACTCCTAGGCATGCTGAAGACTGAGTGGTAGCTGTTTGATTGCCCTGCTGAACCTGCCACTCCCCCTGAACCTAGGCATGCTGAAGACTGAGTGGTAGCTGTTTGATTGCCCTGCTGAACCTGCCACTCCCCCTGAACCTAGGCATGCTGAAAACTGAGTGGTAGCATAAGCAGTTTGATTGCCCTGCTGAACCTGCCACTCCCCCTGAACCTAGGCATGCTGAAAACTGAGTGGTAGCATAAGCAGTTTGATTGCCCTGCTGAACCTGCCACTCCCCCTGAACCTAGGCATGCTGAAAACTGAGTGGTAGCATAAGCTGTTTGATTGCCCTGCTGAACCTGCCACTCCCCCTGGACCTAGGCATGCGGATGGCAGATGTGGTTTCTAGCTGGGAGCAAAGTGACTTGTCTTTGCGTCCAAGTGTCTTTGG
>CM065697.1:4984571-4997071 GCA_017654935.2 Phymorhynchus buccinoides
TCCAATTACGCTTATTTCTTAATTTTGGGAGGTAAGGATATTATTTTATGCATGTCACAGAGGAATCCTCAGTATTGCAGACGAAATCCTTTGTCTATTCAGGTAAGTTTAATGGAAAGTTTTGGCTGAAAAATGGCTGGCGTTGAAAGGGTTTGAAGAATTTCCCTAAAAACAAATGTTCAAAGGGGGAGAGCAGTTGTTTTGAATTAAGTGCTTTTGTAATTGTGTGCTTAATGCAGACCTGCCTACTGCTACGATTTGGCCATAGCAGCTACGAAAAATAAAGCTTTGCTACAGAGTTACGGCAACCTTAACGGTGTTACAGGGGGGAAAAAATTGCTGACCCATTTTATTTTTGCTTGTGCCGTTCCCGGTTTTGTCTGTTTCCAAGAGCAGATGCGCGATAACCTAGTTACTTCCGTTTTTATCAAAGTGACTGCGCATGCGTTCTTATTACGTTCTCTAAACAAATGGCAGACTCCAGCAGCAGTAGCGATTCGGGAGATGTTTCAAACAAAGAAAAACGAGCCCAAACCAGAAAATGAAAATCATCTGGCGCACCATCTTGTTCTAAAAAAAGACATCTGCCTGCCGCACAAATTTTCAAAATAGCTTACGCGGAGGAGTGGCCTTGCATCATCAGAAGTCGACTCGGTGCGAACCATGCTGACTGCAACCTCTGCCGTGCAGACTTCTCTGTGAATCATGGCGGTAGAGACGATTGCCGTCGACACGTTCAATCGGCGAAACATAAGCAGTACACTTCGGCCGTCTTTTGTGGATGCTACTGAAAAATTTGCCATGCTACTGAAAATTGATGGCTGGGCTACTGATTGGGAAAATTCCAAGTAGACAGGTCTGTCTGACTTCCCAGAATGTTCTAAATTCTTATTATTTCTTTTTGGAAGACTAGATAATGACTCTATTTTAACCCTTTCACCGCCAATGTCGCATTTATGCGCCAAAATGGTTTAACACCCAAGTCACTAAAAGGCATCAAACCGGGGCCTGTTATCCGAAGACCCTGTTTTCTCAATTTTGGGAGGTAAGGATAGGCCTAATGTTATACATGTCACAGAGGAATTGCCTGTATTGCAGTGAATTTTTTCTCTACACAGTTAGGTTTAATGGTATTTTGGGCTGAAAAATGGCTGGTGGCGAAAGGGTTAAAAAAGTATTAAGTCTTAGCGCTGGAAGGGGTGATGCTGAAATTATAGAAATGAGTGGACCTTAACAGATTTACCTTTTGCTGACATGACCGATGTTTGATGGCGACAGCGATGACAGCAATGTGGGTTTCTTTTCTCAGGTCAGATCATCGAAGATGACGATGACGATGACGACGATGACGATGATGACGAAGAAGGGGGCGATGACGAGGAAAGTGCTGAGCACTTCATGCAGGAGGAGATGTCCAAACTGGAGCAGGAGAAATCTGCCATCCTCAACAACCAGTCCCTGATAGCCGAGGTACACTGGAGGGCCAATAGTTAAGTGAGAGCAAGAGCTCCGTCATCGATGGTTGTCAACAGTAGTGGGAAGTTAATCATTTCTTCTTCTGCGTTCCCAGGCCATATGGCCATAATGAGTAAGGTACATATGTGTTTGGTTTTCAGTTTTCACTGGTCTCCCCGCTGCGTACAGCCGACACATTCTGATTTTGGAGGAGCTCAAGAGAAAATTATTTGGAAGATTTTTTTTTAAAGGCAGGAGAATGGGCCAATAAGTCAGAAAGATAGTAGACGATGGGAAGCGAAGGGAAAAGGCAGAGTCAAAGAGAGTGGCAGATTAGAGGAAGTTACAAGCACAGAAGGTGGGGGGACTATTTTTATGAAAGACCCCCCGGTATCCCCATGGGGGGGAAGTTAATAATAACAAGAAAAGGAAAGTCATTTTACAACTTAGTGTATTTGTGAATGACTGCAAAATCTCCAATGGCTTTTATCACTGGTTGACATTGGCCTGTAGAAAGGGCCAATAGTAAATGAGAGCTGTACAATACACGATTGTCTACAGTATTGGAATATCGTGGTACAGCTTAGTCTTTCGTGGAAGACTATGACTCTCTAACTAGGGGGGGCATTTGCACCGGCTCTAGTGCTGCAGCCAATGGGATTGGTTGGCCTTTGGGGACCTTCCCCAACGCCAACTCTCGTCCTCAAATCCCTTTGGCCGAGAGAGGGGATGTACCCTGGGCAAGGCTTCTCCGCTATAAACAAACTATAGCTCAGCCCGCCGGAATATCAGCTGCCCTCTGTGCTATCTGGCAGTGATTGTCGGAAACACCAAACAGGCAACAACAACAACAACATCTGACAATGGGAGGCCTTTGCACTGGCTCATAGCTCTCTTTATTACTGGTGTCTACGCCCCTCCGCCCTTCTCTGTCAATCAACAACAACATCTGACAATGGGAGGCCTTTGCACTGGCTCATAGCTCTCTTTATTACTGGTGTCTACGCCCCTCCGCCCTTCTCTGTCAATCAACAACAACATCTGACAATGGGAGGCCTTTGCACTGGCTCATAGCTCTCTTTATTACTGGTGTCTACGCCCCTCCGCCCTTCTCTGTCAATCAACAACAACATCTGACAATGGGAGGCCTTTGCACTGGCTCATAGCTCTCTTTATTACTGGTGTCTACGCCCCTCCGCCCTTCTCTGTCAATCAACAACAACATCTGACAATGGGAGGCCTTTGCACTGGCTCATAGCTCTCTTTATTACTGGTGTCTACGCCCCTCCGCCCCTCTCTGTCAATCAACAACAACATCTGACAATGGGAGGCCTTTGCACTGGCTCATAGCTCTCTTTATTACTGGTGTCTACGCCCCTCCGCCCCTCTCTGTCAATCAACAACAACATCTGACAATGGGAGGCCTTTGCACTGGCTCATAGCTCTCTTTATTACTGGTGTCTACGCCCCTCCGCCCCTCTCTGTCAATCAACAACAACATCTGACAATGGGAGGCCTTTGCACTGGCTCATAGCTCTCTTTATTACTGGTGTCTACGCCCCTCCGCCCCTCTCTGTCAATCAACAACAACATCTGACAATGGGAGGCCTTTGCACTGGCTCATAGCTCTCTTTATTACTGGTGTCTACGCCCCTCCGCCCCTCTCTGTCAATCAACAACAACATCTGACAATGGGAGGCCTTTGCACTGGCTCATAGCTCTCTTTATTACTGGTGTCTACGCCCCTCCGCCCCTCTCTGTCAATCAACAACAACATCTGACAATGGGAGGCCTTTGCACTGGCTCATAGCTCTCTTTATTACTGGTGTCTACGCCCCTCCGCCCCTCTCTGTCAATCAACAACAACATCTGACAATGGGAGGCCTTTGCACTGGCTCATAGCTCTCTTTATTACTGGTGTCTACGCCCCTCCGCCCCTCTCTGTCAATCAACAACAACATCTGACAATGGGAGGCCTTTGCACTGGCTCATAGCTCTCTTTATTACTGGTGTCTACGCCCCTCCGCCCTTCTCTGTCAATCACATCTTGTCTCTCTGTCGACTATTCTCATTTTGTGTGATGTTAAATGCGGCGTAACTGGCTGAGTAGAAGGACTGCTCTTTCTTCTCTCTTTTTTTTATCTATCCCCAGGGACGCTCCTCTCTCCTCTGAAGATCAAGGTGTGTGGGTTTCTCTCTTCTCTCTCTCTCTCTCCTCTCTCTCTCTCTCTCTCTCTCTTGAGAGAGATGGGGGACTCTCTCTCTCAGAGGCTGTCCTCTCTCTCTCCTCCCTCAGAGGGACGCCCTGGCCATGAAGATCCCTCTCCCTCTCCCTCTCCAATGAACAAGTATCATGCCCTGTGTACCTTACAGGAGAAGGAGCGTCTGTTGCAAGAGATGGGGGACAAGGAGGAGAGGCTGTCCAAGGAAAAGGAACAGAGGGACGCCCTGGCCATGAAGATCAAGGTGTGTGGGTTTGTCTTGGGCAGGGTGGGTGGGAGGGGGGTGTTGTATTTCATGGGTGCAACTTCTCCTGGTATACAAGGATTTCCTATTTTTGAATGTTACCAGAAAAAGGAAGTTCCTTTATTTAAAATTTGTCAAACAAAATATTTGTGTGTACTGTATTTTTCAAACAATTTGAGATAAGCGTTTGTATAAATTGTGGAAAAAGCAAACTAAAATACCTTCATAAATCCATTTTTGCTTCAGCTGCAGGGGGACATTACCCCAGGACCCCGGCCTTTCAGGGTTTTTTCATTTTGTGTAGTTGCACCCATGGGATTTGCTTCATGCTTCAATCGAGAAAGGTGGCACAGTGGTTAAGACGTTCGCCTGCCAAGTGTAATGCATGACTGCAGCGTGAGTGACCCGGGTTCCAATCCCGGCCTCCTCGCCCTTTCTTTCTAGTTTGACAGGAAAATTGAACTGAACGTCCAGTCCTTCGGATGGGGACTTAAAGCTAGTCTGACCCGTGTGCTTTTCACACGTAAAAATCCCACGGCTGTTGAAAGTCGGTAAGAGCAGGGAGAAATCTCGCTGCCTGGTATGGCCAAATTGATAGCTAGGTTTCCAAGTGTGCCCCCCCCCCCCTCCTCACCATGTGCCCTCCCCCCCAAAATTTTTTTATAAATTGGGGAGGCGCTGCACTTGTGGCGACTCTCTCTCCAGGGGAGAGCAGCCCAAATTTCACAGAGATAAGGCTGTGACTAGAATATGCCAAATACCAAATATGTTCTTTTATCCTAAGATGCCTTAAGTAAGGAAATGGAAGGTGTCTTTTCATGTACTATTATAATTATTGACATATTGTATTTTTGCGGGTTAAAATGATTATGTTGCAGCATAATTCTTTCCTTCCTATCTCTGTGTGTGTGCGTGTATACATTTGTTTTGTGATTGTAAAATGTGAGAAATAAAGATAGAAAACAAGGTTATGCTGTTATGATGATGACATTGATGATAATTTACCGTACTTTTCTGACTGTAAGGCGCACCTTCGTATAAGGCGCGCACCCCAAATTTTACCCCAATTTCAGATTTTGTGACTACATTTTCTTACTATTTCATCAGTCACGTTGTAAGGCGCAGGGGTCTGAGTCTTGGAACAAAAGTATCGCCTTATAGTCCGAAAAATACGGTATATTGTTTGGTTGTTCAGGCCATGGAGAGCAAGCTGCTGATGGGCGGGAAGAACATCGTGGATCACACCAACGAACAACAGAGGGCGCTGGAGCAGAGACGGCAGGAGATCATGGAACAGGCTGTACGTTGTTCCTCCTGTCTGTCCGTCTGTCTCTGTCTCTCTCTCATTCTGTGTGTGTGTCTGTGTGTGTTTGACCCTGTCTCCACCTGTATGCCTGTCTATTTCTGTCTGCCTCTATGGGGGTGGTCTCTCTCTTTGTGTGTGTGTTAGTGTGTGTGTGTGTGTGTGTCTGCCTCTCTTTATGTCAAAGAGCTACTAGATTGTAGAGTTGAGAACCGGTTCAAAAATCCGAACCGGTTTTAAACCGGGTTTTCTTAGTCGAACCGGTTTTATTGAACCGGTTTTTTTAACCAGTACTCGCATCACTATAGTTGCCATATATCAGCCATAGTTGCATCTTACAAAGTCAAGTCAAAGTCATACACCACCACAAACTAGAAACAGCTACTCTTGGTTTACAAACACACAATCTGCGCTGATATTTACTGTTGTTCTTCGACAAGAATGTTGTTATTCTAAGAAAAACTTACTTTCAGTTTGCAGTTAAAAAAAACGGTTCACAGCAACTCAAACCGGTTTTTCGAACCACAAAAATCTAGCACCAGTTTTTCGGTTCAAACCGGTTTTTCCCCCCACCTCTACTAGATTGTACAACCCAAAAACAGGCATATAATTGACAGACAGGAGATATTGTTGACCTCCCTCTTCACTCTCTCTCTCTCTCTCTCTCTCTCTCTCTCTCTCTCTCTCTCTCTCTCTCTCTCTCTCTCTCTCTCTCTCTCTCTCTCTCAAGGACAGATTGTAAGAATAGGCATCGCCTAAAATCTTTATCCTTGTTAAATAAAGTTTTTCAGTGTTCAGTGTTCTCTCTCTCTGTTTCTCTTTCATCACACACACCCCTCTCTCTCTGTCTTTTCACCCTCTCTCTCTCTCTCTCTCTCTCTCTCTCTCTCTCTCTCTCTCTCTCTCTCTCTCTCTCTCTCTCTCTCTCTCTCTCTCTCTCTCTTTCTCTTCTCTCTCTCTCTCTCTCTCTCTCTCTCTCTCTCTCTCTCTCTCTCTCTCTCTCTCTCTCTCTCTCTCTCTCTCTCTCTCTCTCTCTCTCTCTCTCCCTCTCTCTCTCTGTCTCCTCTCCGTGTTATTGATTATTTTCCTAATCATTATCCAGCGCAAGGAGCGTGAGATCCAGCAGAAGTTGGAGGAGAAGGAGGAATCTGCGGTGGAGATCAAGGAGACCTACAACTCCCTGCAGCAAGAGGTGGAGGTCAAGACCAAGAAACTGAAAAAGGTCAGGGCCGCAATTTATATTGTATGTGAATCGTATTCAAGCTTGCAACACAGTTGCAACAACAAAATAATGGCATGCAAAAAAATTTAAAAAAATTGGGTGGTGCGCCTCTGGCTGCGACGCGCTCTCCAGGTGGGAGCAACCCGAATTTCACAGAGTCGCCTCTGTGACTATAAAGTACCTAATTCCTAATACAGTTTCAAAAGTCTGAAAATGGGTTAACATTTGATGAAGAGATTTTCAGGCTCTGGTAAAGGGTTGGAAAATATACATTTTTAACCCTTTCACCGCCAATGTCCTATTTTAGCACCACAATGGTTTAACCCCTTGACTGCCACCAACGTATTATTACGTACTGACCTGATGACATCACTGATGATGTTATCAGATGAAGAGGAATAACCCTGACATGCTGGCTTTTGCTCTAACACAGTCAAGAGAGTTATATCCCCAGACCATTTTGCCAGATTGGCTCTATCAGTTGTCTTTACTATGGCATAATTTGCCCAATGATTTTTTCTTTAATTTTCTCTGGCAGTCAAGGGGTTAACACCCATGTCACTAAAAGGCATCAAATCAGGGCCTGTTATCCAAAGACCCTATTTTCTTAATTTTGGGAGGTAAGGATAGGCCTAATGTTATACATGTCACAGAGGAATTTGCAATATTGCAGATTTAGGTTTCTCAACCCAGTTAAGTTTAATGGTATTTTTTGGCTGAAAAATGGCTGGCGGTGAAAGGGTTAAAGTCTTTTACATTACATTTCATCAAAAGTTTGAAGAAGAAAAATGTTGCCCTGTTAAAAGTGCTGGTAATCAGTGAATAATTTCTCAATCAAATGATTTCTCACGTATGAGATAATAAAGTAGTTGGGAGTCTTAGTCTTGAAGAGTATTGTATAGAAGCGGATAGCATTTTGAAAGAAAATAAATCCTTTCGCTGTAGGGTAGTTTTGTGAAAAAGGAAAAAGACTGACCAACGATGCTGGAATGATAATAGCTGTTCTGAGTACTTATCATCAGCGAAATGAGAGAGACCAAAGACAGTGATCATTATCACTTATCATTGTGTGAGTACACTGCGATGGCTTGGAGTCAAAGCGGACTATCTTTAGATAGTGCAGTGACGTATTATTGGATTTATTACAAAAACTAATAACTTGTGTCAAACAATGACTGCAAAAATATAAAAAGGGGGTTTTGCTGTTTATATTTCAGCAGTCTTTTTTTTTTTATACAAGTTATTAGTTTTCATAATAAGTTCAATAATATGTCAATGGACTATCTAAAGATAGTCTGTTTTGACTCCCATCAATTTTTTTAAATTTTTGTTTAATGTCTCAGATTCTGTGGCTTGACAAGCCCTGCTCTCATGGTGACCTCAGTTTCGGTTTCTGATCCAGTCTATGCCTTGGTGCGTTCGGGTCAAAGTCATGGGGATCAGTGTGTTCTGGGGAGCTGTCGGTGGACGGTCGTGGTGGCGCCCTCAGAGGAGGACCTCACTCAGGCTGGTTCCGCGACTAAGAGAATAGTGTCGTCAGTAGGGGGCTTAGTAGGTGGTGTCCTGAACAGGCTCCACTGAACTCCACCGAAGTGACTCAGCAGCAGTGCAGTGTCTCCTCGGTTGGTTGCCTCCTGATGGCCTAACATAGATTCGCTCCTTTTGGACTGCTGGTTTCGGATTCTGCGACCTGAACAAGCGGAGGTGTGGCTGCGAGTTGGGACTCGGAATGAGGGGTGTGGGAGCAACGCCACTGTACGGCCCAGAAGATGGGACAGCAAAACATTTTTAATAAAAAAAAATTGAATTTAATTATGTGCTTTTCAGCTGTTTGGCAAGCTTCAAGCCACCAAGGCGGAGATCCAGGACCTGCAGGAGGAGCACACCAAGGAGAGGCAGGAGCTGGAGCAGACCCTCATGGAGCTGACCAGAGAGCTCAAGCTGAAGTGAGTCACTTAAAGGGGCACCCTGACGGATGAGTTTTTGCAAGAAACACGTCGAGATCACCAGAAAGACAGCCTTTTCAAGGATCGAAACACTCACTTTGCTCTGGTTTCCTAGAAATCAAACCGTCAAACCGGCGATTCCTCCTTGGCGGAGGTGCCGGAGAGAGAAGCCGTTTTGGATGGGGTGGGTGGAAGCCAATCCCATTGTGGTTGAAGTTTTATTTTATTTTTCATAGTGCAGTAAAAAAAAAAAAAGTGAAGCTATTTTTGTTGTTGTGAGCGAAACTCCTTTTGATAAACTGTATAAAAAATTTAAAAAATAATAATAAAAAGGCTTGTATTGCGAACATTTCGTGCAAACAATTTGGTCTAAACTCAGGACAAACATTAGAAAAGAGAAATCAACACAATGCCTTCTCTTTCACTGAAATAATCTGATTTCCTGCACCTCCGCCAAGGAGGAATCGCCGATTTTCAATTTTATTTCTAGGAAACCTCGGCAAAGTGAGTGTTCTGCGTGATGTCTGTAAAGGTGTGTTTTCATGGTGATCTGATGATGATGTGTTCTTACAAAAACTCATCCGTCAGGGTGCACCTTTAATACAGTGATGAGAAGGGTGATGAATATGAAGTAAGATAAGAAAAAGAGGAAGAGGAAGAACACATAGAGGAGAGAGAGAGGAACCAGAATAAACTCAAATCAAAACCCACTCTTTCCTTTCTCTGGCTCTGCGCTCTTAGAACTTTCCCTCGGTTTTTGTCTCGTAAATATCAAGGGGAAAGGTTCAGTGATTTACCGAGGATGGGAAAGTGATAGTACAAACTGTCCTGAGATGAGAGAAATCAATAGGAAAAGTGATAGGACAAACTGTCCTGAGACGAGAGAAATCAATAGGAAAAGTGATGACAAACTGTCCTGAGACGAGAGAAATCAATAGGAAAAGTGATGACAAACTGTCCTGAGACGAGAGAAATCAACAGGACAATGTCCTGGCTCTTTGCAGAAATCAGTAAGACAAAGCGTGCCAGTGTTAAACATTTAATCAGACATTTGTCCTGACAGGGGAGAACGCAGTATGACATTTTCAATGTTAATAGGTCAATGGCCTATGGCCAGGGCCTCGGGACATCACTGAAGGTTAATATCTGCGTGTATGTCCGTATATCTCAGCGTGTCGTATTCATATTGACAATGTTAATGATGATGATGATGATCTGTTTACAGGTACATGATCATTGAGAACTTTATTCCCTCGGAGGAGAAGACGAAGCTGATGAACCGAGCAGTGTACGATGAAGATGAGGATGCCTGGATGCTCCGCCCCTTGGCCAACAAAAAGTAAGGCGAAATAGACATATATGTTGCTTGAAGTTAAAGCACTGCGATGAAATTCTGCTTAACACTTTCATCGCCAAAGTCTCATTTTAGCACCACAATGATTATAACACCTATGTCACTAAAAGGCGTCAAATTGGGGTCTATTATTCCAAGACCCTATTGTCTTAGTTTTGTCTTATTTTATATATGTCACAGGAGAATCCCCAATACTGCAGATGGATTTTGCTCTCTACCCAGGTACATTTAATGGAAATGTTTGGCTGAAATATGGCTAGTGAAAGGGTTAACATCCTCCGGTCTGGGACACCATTAGTAGATATAAAGACGGTGGGAATGATCCTGGAGGCAGTGCAACACCATGGAAGTCCCGAATTTGTAACATTACAGATGTGTATTAGCTAAGTTAAAGCACTGCATTGCCTGTTGTGATACACCACCCAGATGAGCTCTGTGTCAGTTATGGCCAGCAGAAGTCATGGACAGAGAGGGAAAGTCAAAGAGTGTATGGGTGGGGGGGGGGGGGGGGGGGTCTGTCTGTCCACCATAGCAGCAGTGACACAACCCAGACAACAAATAATATCAGGCAGGCATGGGAATTGTCAGAGGATTTGCACATTCCAGAAGATTAAGTATTGCTGATGTACTGGACGAATGTATTTGTCCATGGTGCGGGAGTAGTTAACCTGCAACACTCTGCATCTCTTTTTCTGTGGAAGGGTGAACACATCTTATCTCATCTAGCACCACTCTACGCTCCCATCACATGCAACACTCTGCATCTCTTTTTCTGTGGAAGGGTGAACACATCTTATCTCATCTAGCACCACTCTACGCTCCCATCACATGCAACACTCTGCATCTCTTTTTCTGTGGAAGGGTGAACGCATCTTATCTCATCTAGCACCACTCTACGCTCCCATCACATGCAACACTCTGCATCTCTTTTTCTGTGGAAGGGTGAACGCATCTTATCTCATCTAGCACCACTCTACGCTCCCATCACATGCAACACTCTGCATCTCTTTTTCTGTGGAAGGGTGAACGCATCTTATCTCTTCTAGCACCACTCTACGCTCCCATCACATGCAACACTCTGCATCTCTTTTTCTGTGGAAGGGTGAACGCATCTTATATCTTCTAGCACCACTCTACGCTCCCATAACATGCAACACTCTGCATCTCTTTTTCTGTGGAAGGGTGAACACATCTTATATCTTCTAGCACCACTCTACGCTCCCATCACATGCAACACTCTGCATCTCTTGTTCTGTGGAAGGGTGAACGCATCTTATATCTTCTAGCACCACTCTACGCTCCCATCACATGCAACACACTGCATCTCTTTTTCTGTGGAAGGGTGAACGCATCTTATATCTTCTAGCACCACTCTACGCTCCCATCACATGCATTCTGTATTATTGATGTAACAGTACTCAGACAATGGCCTGTGTCGGCTGTGGGAAACAGACGACCTCAGTCGTTACTTTAACGACGTTGTTGACTGTATTCTGTTGTTATTGATGTAACAGTACTCAGACAATGGCCTGTGTCGGCTGTGGGAAACAGACGACCTCAGTCGTTACTTTAACGACGTGTTGACTGTATTCTGTTGTTATTGATGTAACAGTACTCAGACAATGGCCTGTGTCGGCTCTGGGAAACAGACGACCTCAGTCGTTACTTTAACGACGTTGTTGACTGTATTCTGTTGTTATTGATGTAACAGCACTCAGACAATGGCCTGTGTCGGCTGTGGGAAACAGACGACCTCAGTCGTTACTTTAACGACGTTGTTGACTGTATTCTGTTGTTATTGATGTCACAGCACTCAGACAATGGCCTGTGTCGGCTCTGGGAAACAGACGACCTCAGTCGTTACTTTAACGACGTTGTTGACTGTATTCTGTTGTTATTGATGTCACAGCACTCAGACAATGGCCTGTGTCGGCTCTGGGAAACAGACGACCTCAGTCGTTACTTTAACGACGTGTTGACTGTATTCTGTTGTTATTGATGACGCAGCACTCAGACAATGGCCAAGAGACCTGTGTCGGCTCTGGGAAACAGACGTTGTTGATGACATTGTTGACTGTATTCTGTTGTTATTGATGACACAGCACTCAGACAATGGCCAAGAGACCTGTGTCGGCTCTGGGAAACAGACGTTGTTGATGACATTGTTGACTGTATTCTGTTGTTATTTATGGCACAGCACTCAGACAATGGCCAAGAGACCTGTGTCGGCTCTGGGAAACAGACGACCTCAGTCGGAATTCGCACGGCAGGCCGGGGCCATGGGAGGCAACCCACGATTCAAGGTGAGAGAGAGAGATGTCTAACATGACGCAACATGGCAATGCTGGCCGCACACGTAACTTGCCGAATGCATGATGGAAGCATTGTAGAAAAGTGCAAAAACAAAAACTAAATTCCCCCCACTTTGCTCGGGGACTAATAAACAAGACAATGTGTTTGGTTGTGATGTACGTTATTTGGAGATTTTACACAGCTTGGAATTGCGAACATATTTGTATATCTCTTGTGTTGTTTGGTGACCCAGCACCACGAAAGGGACATTAAGTTTTTAATAACAGGCTTGGAAATTCAAAAATCTAATTTTTGGTCAATGTTTTAGTTATGGGTACATTCCTGTTCTCTAACATCGTATCTTTCATATTTATAAAGGACAATCTTTACCATGATCTCTAAATGGTCTTATAAGTGCTTTAAAACCAGTAGGTCCATGCATTTTCTTCAGCTAGGCTAGAC
>CM065697.1:5002071-5019571 GCA_017654935.2 Phymorhynchus buccinoides
GCAGACTGGTTTGGATAGTAAAGATCATTTACCTGAAGATGGTCAGACAGCTGTTTAAGAACCACCTTTTCCGTAAGCTTAGAAAGGAATGAAAGATTAGAGACAGGCCGATAGTTCTTTAGATTTTCAGGATCAAGACTAGGCTTCTTTAAGAGAGGTTTGACAACTGCAGATTTGAAATGAGTTGGAAAGCGGCCTGAACATAGAGATTCATTGATGATGGATGTAAAGTAAGGAAGGAGATCATCAAGACACTGGGAGAAGAGAGATGAAGGTAGAGGGTCTAGTTCACAGGTTTTAGTCTGAGTTCGGGTCAAAATCTTCTTAACCTCATCAGTGGAAACAGAACGGAACTCAGACCACATACTGCCAGAAAAGGAGGGATCAGGGACAGAGTCAGTTGATGGTGGAGCAGATTGAGAATCAAGATTGTGGCGGATGGTGGCTATCTTGCTGTGAAAGAAATCAGAGAAACGTTGAGGGAGTTCAGACACAGGGATAGAAGAAGGTAGAGGTGTGGACTTTGGTTTACCAAGGAGGGAGTTGGCTAAACTAAACAATTGACGTGAAGTGGTACAAGCGAGAATTTGGGCATTCAAACAAGAGCATTTGGCCTTATCTATAATGTCAGACACAATTTTGTTCATGGCTCGAAAAATCTGTTTGTGAATTTCAAGTCCAGTCTTAACCCACTGGCGCTCTGCACGGCGGCGTTCTTGTTTACCCTGAGTCACCTCAGGTGCCACAGAAGCATACCACGGTGATGGAGGCCTACTGGAGATCTTGCGACGGATGACAGGGGCGTGGAGGTCGAGTAGACTGGTCAGGAGGTGGTGGAGCTGGTCGGCAGAAGGCTGTAGAGATGAGTCAAGTCTGGCCCTGAGGTCAGACATGAAGGCAGTGATGTAGATGGAGGAGATCTTCCTGGTCTCAGCATACACAGGAGGGCATGAAGGGCGAGATAAACGGAGGCAGGAAAGAACACAGAGATGGTCAGAAAAGTCCAGGAAGGAGTCAGGAGCAGTAGACCGCAGGACATCTTCGTCGTCACGCCTGACGATAACCAGGTCAAGGATGTGACCTTTCTGGTGGGTGGGGAAGGCCACAGCCTGGTGCAGGTTGAAGTCATCCAGCAGTGCGGTGAAGCGGAGGGTGAGGGGGTCAGTGGGAACATCAACATGAATGTTGAAGTCGCCCATGATGATTGGAACACCGCTGATAGTGTTGCAGTGCTCCAGCAAAGAGGGAAACTCGTCGAGGAAGAGGGAGTCCGAAAGTTTGTTTTTCTTGTTGGGAGGTGGGCGGTAGAGGCAGAAAAGCTGGAGGCAGTGCTGACGGAGAGTAACAGAGAGCTGGGCCAGTTCAAAGGAGGAGTGTGGAATGGGGAAGAGGGAGGTAGAGGTGAGATGGAGGCACAGATTTTTCACGCACGACAAAGGCAATGCCTCCGCCACGTGAAGAGCGAGGATAGGAGATGGTTTTGTAGCCAGGGGGAGAGAGATCAGCGCATTTAGCTTCATCACCCGAAGGCAGAAGCCAGGATTCAGTGATGCAGAAAATATCAACATCGTTCTCTACAATGAAATAATTAATAGAAGAACGTTTCTGTGGGACGCCAACGGAACGGGGGTTAAACTGGGCAACAATAAAATTAGCATCTTTTGTAGGCGAAGCAACAGGAACAGTAAGTAAGTTAGATTATACCTACCTTATGTCATTAGAGCTTAAAGCTGTTGACATTGAAGGCTATTCATTGTCTCTGTCTCTCTGTGTGAATTATACCTACCTTATGTCATTAGAGCTTAAAGCTGTTGACATTGAAGGCTATTCATTGTCTCTGTCTCTCTGTGTGTGAATTATACCTACCTTATGTCATTAGAGCTTAAAGCTGTTGACATTGAAGGCTATTCATTGTCTCTGTCTCTCTGTGTGTGAATTATACCTACCTTATGTCATTAGAGCTTAAAGCTGTTGACATTGAAGGCTATTCATTGTCTCTGTCTCTCTGTGTGTGAATTATACCTACCTTATGTCATTAGAGCTTAAAGCTGTTGACATTGAAGGCTATTCATTGTCTCTGTCTCTCTGTGTGTGAATTATACCTACCTTATGTCATTAGAGCTTAAAGCTGTTGACATTGAAGGCTATTCATTGTCATTGTGTCTCTCTGTGTGTGAATTATACCTACCTTATGTCATTAGAGCTTAAAGCTGTTGACATTGAAGGCTATTCATTGTCATTGTCTCTGTCTCTCTGTGTGAATTATACCTACCTTATGTCATTAGAGCTTAAAGCTGTTGACATTGAAGGCTATTCATTGTCTCTGTCTCTCTGTGTGTGAATTATACCTACCTTATGTCATTAGAGCTTAAAGCTGTTGACATTGAAGGCTATTCATTGTCTCTGTCTCTGTGTGAATTATACCTACCTTATGTCATTAGAGCTTAAAGCTGTTGACATTGAAGGCTATTCATTGTCTCTGTCTCTCTGTGTGTGAATTATACCTACCTTATGTCATTAGAGCTTAAAGCTGTTGACATTGAAGGCTATTCATTGTCATTGTCTCTGTCTCTCTCTGTGTGAATTATACCTACCTTATGTCATTAGAGCTTAAAGCTGTTGACATTGAAGGCTATTCATTGTCTCTGTCTCTCTGTGTGTGAATTATACCTACCTTATGTCATTAGAGCTTAAAGCTGTTGACATTGAAGGCTATTCATTGTCATTGTTGTCTCTCTCTCTCCATGTTTAGGCTACAAATGAGTGAGAAAAGCTATCAACCGCAGTAAGTTAAAATGACAGAAAATGGTATCACTCTTTCTCTCTTGTTCATGCTTTCCCAGTTCGGGCAAACTTTCTTCTTATTTTGCATGATTTCTTCCTTACGCTTTCAAATTTTGACTGTTGTTATGCCATTTTCTGTTTTGTATTGTTTTTCTTTTCAGTTTATATGTGACCCAGCACCACGAAAGGGACATTAAGTGTCAAACTGAACATTCTGAGAAAATTATCACTTTGAAAACTTCAGACAATTCTCTTTCTAATGATACAAGAACCATTCTTGTATTTTTTTCCATTCCAGAGTTAAGAGTATTTCAGGATAGTAGGGTGAGTGTCGGCCATTTTGAGATAACACAGTCTAAAGTCTAGCCTAGCTGAAGAAAATCCATCAACCTACTCATTTTAAAACACTTATAAAACCATTAAGAGACCACATTGAAGATTATCCTTTATACATATGAAAGATAAGATGTTAGAGAACACAAAAATGCCTATAACTCAAAATTGACAACAAAATGATATTTTGGACTTTCCAAGCCTGTTGTGAGAACCTAGCTCAATGTCACTTTCATGGTGCTGGGTCACATATTGATAGTAAATGACATTTTTGTATTTCATTTTGTTTTGGTTTGATCTTTTTCAGTTTATATTTCTTGTCATTTTGTCCATCGCATTCATGCATGCACAATTTACACTTAATGGAAACGCATGTGCTTTTGTGAGAAAGCGCACATTTAGCTGCACTGTTGTTAACGTAATTTGAGAGGTATGGTGCAATTGAGTGATCAATGTATTTGATAGATTTTTTACATTGGATTTGGAAGTGAATTGTCAGAAGAAATTGTGCTGTGTGTGTGTGTGTGTGTGTGCATGTGCGCACACAGGTATGCATGTCTTCATAAGTCATAAGTTTCTTTATTGTCCATTGGCATTGTACAACGCACATGGAAACTTGTCTTCCACCGTGTAAAAATAAAAATATTAAATAAAAGTATGAAACATAAATTTACATTAACGAATATGTAACTCTCACACCACACCCAATCAATCATCCGCTCTCCGCTATCTTACTCAGTTTGTCTTTTAAATTATTTTATAAGTGACTTGAGCACTATTTAAGAACAGCTTATTTCTAGTACCATGGCGAATAGATTCTCCCAGTCCATCACACTTCACTCCCACCAAATGCAAAGACGTTCACTGCCAAGTGGCCTGAATGAATGAAAAATGGTGTTTTACGTCCTCTCGGTCTAGAACAGACACATATGGGACATTTGTAGATACAAAGATGGTGGGAACGATACTGGAGGCAATGCCTGGAGGCAGTGCAACTCCAGTAAAGTCCCGATTTTTTAACAATGCAGATAGGTGTAGCGGTAACCACGCCTCGGTTAAACCTCATTGGCTATGGTACCGCCACAAATCGTTATGGCCATGTGTTTATGTATTTGCAGGGCTTATGTCAGTGGTTTTGTCCGTTAAAGCAACGCATGCGCACTGGAACAAACAGTCACCCCCCTCATGTGGGTTGAGATGCAACACACAACCAGGAAGGTCAAACAACGCATGGCGCACTGGAACAAACAGTGACCCCCCTCATGGGGGTTGAGATGCAACACACAACCACGCATGGCACACTGGAACAAACAGTGACCCCCCTCATGTGAGTTGAGATGCAACACACAACCAGGAAGGTCAAACAACGCATGGCGCAGTGGAACAAACAGTGACCCCCCTCATGTGGGTTGAGATGCAACACACAACCAGGAAGGTCAAACAACGCATGGCGCAGTGGAACAAACAGTGACCCCCCTCATGTGGGTTGAGATGCAACACACAACCAGGAAGGTCAAACAACGCATGGCGCAGTGGAACAAACAGTGACCCCCCTCATGTGGGTTGAGATGCAACACACAACCAGGAAGGTCAAACAACGCATGGCGCACTGGAACAGTGACCCCCCTCATGTGGGTTGAGATGCAACACACAACCAGGAAGGTCAAACAACGCATGGCGCACTGGAACAGTGACCCCCCTCATGTGGGTTGAGATGTAACACACAACCAGGAAGGTCAAACAACGCATGGCACACTGGAACAAACAGTGACCCCCCTCATGTGGGTTGAGATGCAACACACAACCAGGAAGGTCAAACAACGCATGGCGCAGTGGAACAAACAGTGACCCCCCTCATGTGGGTTGAGATGCAACACACAACCAGGAAGGTCAAACAACGCATGGCGCACTGGAACAAACAGTGACCCCCCTCATGTGGGTTGAGATGCAACACACAACCAGGAAGGTCAAACAACGCATGGCGCAGTGGAACAAACAGTGACCCCCCTCATGTGGGTTGAGATGCAACACACAACCAGGAAGGTCAAACAACGCATGGCGCACTGGAACAAACAGTGACCCCCCTCATGTGGGTTGAGATGCAACACACAACCAGGAAGGTCAAACAACGCATGGCGCAGTGGAACAAACAGTGACCCCCCTCATGTGGGTTGAGATGCAACACACAACCAGGAAGGTCAAACAACGCATGGCGCAGTGGAACAAACAGTGACCCCCCTCATGTGGGTTGAGATGCAACACACAACCAGGAAGGTCAAACAACGCATGGCGCAGTGGAACAGTGACCCCCCTCATGTGGGTTGAGATGCAACACACAACCAGGAAGGTCAAACAACGCATGGCGCAGTGGAACAGTGACCCCCCTCATGTGGGTTGAGATGCAACACACAACCAGGAAGGTCAAACAACGCATGGCGCAGTGGAACAAACAGTGACCCCCCTCATGTGGGTTGAGATGCAACACACAACCAGGAAGGTCAAACAACGCATGGCGCAGTGGAACAAACAGTGACCCCCCTCATGTGGGTTGAGATGCAACACACAACCAGGAAGGTCAAACAACGCATGGCACAGTGGAACAGTGACCCACCTCATGTGGGTTGAGATGCAACACACAACCAGGAAGGTCAAACAACGCATGGCGCAGTGGAACAGTGACCCCCCTCATGTGGGTTGAGATGCAACACACAACCAGGAAGGTCAAACAACGCATGGCGCACTGGAACAGTGACCCACCTCATGTGGGTTGAGATGCAACACACAACCAGGAAGGTCAAACAACGCATGGCGCACTGGAACAAACAGTGACCCCCCTCATGTGGGTTGAGATGCAACACACAACCAGGAAGGTCAAACAACGCATGGCGCACTGGAACAAACAGTGACCCCCCTCATGTGGGTTGAGATGCAACACACAACCAGGAAGGTCAAACAACGCATGGCGCAGTGGAACAGTGAAGGTCAAACAACGCATGGCGCACTGGAACAGTGACCCCCCTCATGTGGGTTGAGATGCAACACACAACCAGGAAGGTCAAACAACGCATGGCGCACTGGAACAAACAGTGACCCCCCTCATGTGGGTTGAGATGCAACACACAACCAGGAAGGTCAAACAACGCATGGCGCAGTGGAACAAACAGTGACCCCCCTCATGTGGGTTGAGATGCAACACACAACCAGGAAGGTCAAACAACGCATGGCGCAGTGGAACAAACAGTGACCCCCCTCATGTGGGTTGAGATGCAACACACAACCAGGAAGGTCAAACAACGCATGGCGCACTGGAACAAACAGTGACCCCCCTCATGTGGGTTGAGATGCACCACACAACCAGGAAGGTCAAACAACGCATGGCACAGTGGAACAGTGACCCACCTCATGTGGGTTGAGATGCAACACACAACCAGGAAGGTCAAACAACGCATGGCGCAGTGGAACAAACAGTGACCCCCCTCATGTGGGTTGAGATGCAACACACAACCAGGAAGGTCAAACAACGCATGGCGCACTGGAACAAACAGTGACCCACCTCATGTGGGTTGAGATGCAACACACAACCAGGAAGGTCAAACAACGCATGGCACAGTGGAACAAACAGTGACCCCCCTCATGTGGGTTGAGATGCAACACACAACCAGGAAGGTCAAACAACGCATGGCACAGTGGAACAGTGACCCACCTCATGTGGGTTGAGATGCAACACACAACCAGGAAGGTCAAACAACGCATGGCGCAGTGGAACAAACAGTCACCCCCCTCATGTGGGTTGAGATGCAACACACAACCAGGAAGGTCAAACAACGCATGGCGCAGTGGAACAGTGACCCCCCTCATGTGGGTTGAGATGCAACACACAACCAGGAAGGTCAAACAACGCATGGCGCAGTGGAACAAACAGTGACCCACCTCATGTGGGTTGAGATGCAACACACAACCAGGAAGGTCAAACAACGCATGGCGCAGTGGAACAAACAGTGACCCCCCTCATGTGGGTTGAGATGCAACACACAACCAGGAAGGTCAAACAACGCATGGCGCAGTGGAACAAACAGTGACCCACCTCATGTGGGTTGAGATGCAACACACAACCAGGAAGGTCAAACAACGCATGGTGCAGTGGAACAGTGACCCCCCTCATGTGGGTTGAGATGCAACACACAACCAGGAAGGTCAAACAACGCATGGCGCAGTGGAACAAACAGTGACCCCCCTCATGTGGGTTGAGATGCAACACACAACCAGGAAGGTCAAACAACGCATGGCGCAGTGGAACAAACAGTGACCCCCCTCATGTGGGTTGAGATGCAACACACAACCAGGAAGGTCAAACAACGCATGGCGCAGTGGAACAAACAGTGACCCCCCTCATGTGGGTTGAGATGCAACACACAACCAGGAAGGTCAAACAACGCATGGCGCAGTGGAACAAACAGTGACCCACCTCATGTGGGTTGAGATGCAACACACAACCAGGAAGGTCAAACAACGCATGGCGCACTGGAACAGTGACCCCCCTCATGTGGGTTGAGATGCAACACACAACCAGGAAGGTCAAACAACGCATGGCGCAGTGGAACAAACAGTGACCCCCCTCATGTGGGTTGAGATGCAACACACAACCAGGAAGGTCAAACAACGCATGGCGCAGTGGAACAAACAGTGACCCCCCTCATGTGGGTTGAGATGCAACACACAACCAGGAAGGTCAAACAACGCATGGCGCAGTGGAACAAACAGTGACCCCCCTCATGTGGGTTGAGATGCAACACACAACCAGGAAGGTCAAACAACGCATGGCGCAGTGGAACAGTGACCCCCCTCATGTGGGTTGAGATGCAACACACAACCAGGAAGGTCAAACAACGCATGGCGCAGTGGAACAAACAGTGACCCCCCTCATGTGGGTTGAGATGCAACACACAACCAGGAAGGTCAAACAACGCATGGCGCAGTGGAACAAACAGTGACCCCCCTCATGTGGGTTGAGATGCAACACACAACCAGGAAGGTCAAACAACGCATGGCGCAGTGGAACAAACAGTGACCCCCCTCATGTGGGTTGAGATGCAACACACAACCAGGAAGGTCAAACAACGCATGGCGCAGTGGAACAAACAGTGACCCACCTCATGTGGGTTGAGATGCAACACACAACCAGGAAGGTCAAACAACGCATGGCGCAGTGGAACAAACAGTGACCCCCCTCATGTGGGTTGAGATGCAACACACAACCAGGAAGGTCAAACAACGCATGGCGCAGTGGAACAGTGACCCCCCTCATGTGGGTTGAGATGCAACACACAACCAGGAAGGTCAAACAACGCATGGCGCAGTGGAACAGTGACCCCCCTCATGTGGGTTGAGATGCAACACACAACCAGGAAGGTCAAACAACGCATGGCGCAGTGGAACAAACAGTCACCCCCCTCATGTGGGTTGAGATGCAACACACAACCAGGAAGGTCAAACAACGCATGGCACACTGGAACAAACAGTGACCCCCCTCATGTGGGTTGAGATGCAACACACAACCAGGAAGGTCAAACAACGCATGGCGCAGTGGAACAAACAGTGACCCCCCTCATGTGGGTTGAGATGCAACACACAACCAGGAAGGTCAAACAACGCATGGCACACTGGAACAAACAGTGACCCCCCTCATGTGGGTTGAGATGCAACACACAACCAGGAAGGTCAAACAACGCATGGCGCAGTGGAACAAACAGTGACCCCCCTCATGTGGGTTGAGATGCAACACACAACCAGGAAGGTCAAACAACGCATGGCGCACTGGAACAAACAGTGACCCCCCTCATGTGGGTTGAGATGCAACACACAACCAGGAAGGTCAAACAACGCATGGCGCAGTGGAACAAACAGTGACCCCCCTCATGTGGGTTGAGATGCAACACACAACCAGGAAGGTCAAACAACGCATGGCACACTGGAACAAACAGTGACCCCCCTCATGTGGGTTGAGATGCAACACACAACCAGGAAGGTCAAACAACGCATGGCGCCGGAGGAGCTAATCCCACAGTCTGTCTTTACCCTTCTTTTTGTCCTCCTGCTCTTCTGCTTTCTTACGTCTCCTCCTCTTCCTCCTTTTCTTCTTCCTTGTATTTCTCTTCTTTTTCTCTTCCCCATTTCCTCTTTTACCGCCTTTTTCCTTCTTTCCGATTTTCTTTTCTTGTGCTTTTTCTTCTTTTTTTCCCTTGTCCTCCTCTTTCTCCTCCTCTTATTCTTTTCCTCTTCTTTTTTTTTTTCTTCCCCCCCCCCCCCCCGCCCTCTTCATTCTTAGTGCTTTTTCTTGTTCTTCTTTGTGGTTGATATGCTTACTATGATAAGGATTCCTGTTTAATCACTTTATTTGATCTAATACGTGTAGCGGTTACTGCTTTGGTTTTAGTGTTCCGTGTGCAGCGCTTTGAGCTCCCTGCGAAAGGAGTAAAGCGCTTTATGAATATCCATAATTGTTATCATTACTGATGATTTCTATTGCCCCTTCTCTCTGCTCACAGGCCAAAGACAGCCTCCAAACGAGTTGAAGACCAGAAATACCCATCTTCCAGAGGTCTAGTGCCCAAGTAACGCCGTTCGTTACGTCGCCTGGTACACCCACCACATCTCTTCCTCCACTCCCCCTCACACTCCTGCCTACACCTTACGCCGCCAATGTTCCTACTGATTGTTTCGCCGCTTTCCTAAGCTGCCGTCTCCAGTGAAAAGAACTGAGAATAGCGCACTTTTAACGTCGTTTCCTTGTGGCGCCGGTTGCATTAAAAATGTCAGGTTGATGTTGATATGAAATTGACATGCTGTCAATTTGTCGAATGTATTAGTTGGTGCAGTTGTGTATTGGCATTGGTATTTGGTACTTTATAGTCTGTGAAATTCGGGTTTCTCCCACCTGGAGAGCGCGTCGCAGCCAGAGACGCGCCACCCATTTGATTTTAATTTGCATGCGATTTTTGTGTGACTGATGAGGGGGGGGGGGGGGGTAAATTTTGACCAAATGACAACTTTTTAGTTGCCACTGGGTTTAACATGTGCTAAGTGAATGGGCACACGGGACCTCTGTTTATCTTCTCATCCGAAAGACTCCGCGTTCAGACCATAAGGCCTAGTGCAGAGTGAGAGGAAAAATCCCATGTACCCAGGTTCAAACTCGGGTTTATCGTGCACGAGGCGAACGCGTTACCTCTGTGCCACTCTCATGGAAATGGAGAGTTGTTCTAAGGTGTGAACTCTGTTGTGATCTCTCTCTCTCTCTCTCTCTCTCTCTCTCTCTCTCTCTCTCTCTCTCTCTCTCTCTCTCCTCTCTCTCTCTCTCTCTCTCTCTCTCTCTCTCTCTCTCTCTCTCTCTCTCTCTCTCTCTCTCTCTCTCTCTCTCTCTCTCTCTCTCTCTCTCTCTCTCTCTCTCTCTCTCTCTCTCTCTCTCTCTCTCTCTCTCTGTACATATAATCTAAAATGTGTTTAAAAAGCTTGGTATTAAATTAACCATATGTCATGCTTAATTGGAGAGTAATATATTTGTTCAAAAGCATGAAAGAAGCTTCAACATAAATTAATGTATCTCTCATTTTTGTTTTTGGACAATTTATGGCCTATACTTACATGTGGAGAATGTGTAAATCCACTTGCATTTTGTGATTAATATGTATATGTGCATTAATGTATAAATGAATTCATGTATGTTTTGCACAAATGATTTGACATTTAGAACTTACTAGGGGACTACATGATCAAAAATGAAACTAGATCTCGCTGTTAGTTCCGACTCTAATATTGGTAATTGTCTCTGTGTTCTTGTGTTTTAATGTGTTTGTGTGTGTTATTATTTTATTCACACGTATTCATGCATTTTGTGTAGCAAATCGCTGTGATATATGTCTTAGTAAGATAAACATTGTAGAGACATGTTTCATTTTCAACGGGTTATTCATTTGTAGTCTGAAGCGATGAAGTACACATGTGTATGAAGCATTTGCATTTATGGAAACAGTTATATGCGCATGCATGCACACACACACAGCGTAATAGATGCATGCAAACTCTTTCTCACACAAACACAAAAATTCTTTCTCTCTCAAACACATATGCATCTCACACACTCTCTCACTCTCATTCTCTCCCTCTCTCTCATGCATATTATATATCATAGATCAATTTTTACAGCAGTTAATGGAAAAATGCATGTATTCATCCATGAGAAAACATAATTATGTAATGTCTGCAGTCTGTCTAGCTCTTTTCTGTCAATTAATTATATATATATGTTACGCCCAATCTGTGAGATTGCCTATTTCATGAAATGGGCGAATTGCTTTGCCCAATTCATTAAATGGACAATGCACATATTTGTTTTCAATTTCCTTCCACACAGGAGTTAGTTAAGGTCGATACAACAGTAGCATACTTTTCTACATTGTATTTTTCACGAAATGGGCAATTTCACGGATTGGGCATAACATACCGTAAAAACTGCACTGTAAGACGCACCTGTATATAAACCGCATCCCTTAAATTGACCAACTATTAGGTATTTATTCACATACAAGGCGCACCAGTTTATAAGCCGCAGGGAAAATTATATGTACACAAAGCAACACAAATATATACATTCTCCTATTAGAGCATGAGCATTTAATGCTCTCATACACTTTAAGCATGAGATTTGAATCTATTGATTGCCAAAACAAGTTTTGAGAGCTCTAAAGGAGCTCAAATAGGCCGAAGAATGTGGCCAGAAACAAATTTAATCATGCTGACAAATGTAGAATGGAAAAAATCCACAGGTAAGCCGCATCAGTCTATAAGCCGCATGGGCCAAAGTTGAGGAAAAAATTAGCGGTTTATAGTCCGCATTTTACGGTATGCATGTAGCCTTTATTCTGCTATGAGCAGGGCTCAGTGCACTTTACAACGACAAGATTGGGTCACACAATGGGCTTTCCTACCCAGACAGAATCAAAATGACGGCTACCTTTAGGGGCGCTGGTTTACATTTAGTTTTTCATGCTGTTTATTATGCATTCACTTGCTAACTAAGTAAGGTTGTTTGCAAGGAAAATCAAAGGTTATCGGGTTTTTTAGGATAGCTTTTTTGTTTGATACTGTGTTGTTTTTTATCCTTACCCACGGACTTCAGCCGTGCATTTAACAAGAACATTGTCTTTAGTTTACTACCTGATTGTTTAGTTCACTAAATAATCGTAGCAATAATTCAATTACTGAAACATTTATTTTGTACATTTTACCTTTCATGAACCGATCTGTTTTAAAACGTTTTTTAAGGACAATTTATCTGAAAACACACACATACATGAGAAGGAAGACAGGAAATAACATTTGGTCATTTTGCTTCAAGAAATTATCTCAGATTTTTGTATGTCTCTTTTTGTAAAAATGATATTTGACTTATTTTCCCAGTTTGAAGGACAAAATGTTTCTGTTGTTCTTTCTTTGTTGTTGCTGTTTTATTTAATTTTAAGATGTCAAAAGAGCTCATGAGTTTCTTCTAAAAAAAAATTCATACAAAAATCAATGTCAAATGATTGTGTCTCTTGATAAAAAATAAATAAATTATGAATGCAAAGTATTGTACAGTCAATTTTGTGTGTGTGTGTGATTGACCAAATTGTTTTTTTTGTTTATTTGGTTTTTTATATATTTGAATTGGAACGAAAATTAAAAGCTATTCTCAATTTAAGGAAAAAAATGTGCGATGATTGTATGCATTGCCATAGTTGTGTGATATGAACTTTGAGATGCAAATGAGACAGGTTGTATTTATTTTTGCCCTCTATGTATCATGCACATGCAACTGCCATATATGAACTACTGTCGTATCTGTCCTGCCTGTCTCACATTTTGGGGGGCTGTTCGTGACGACATTTTTATCAGCTGCTGTTAATTTCTGTCTGTCTGTCTCCTTATTGTTATGTTTTCTGTTTTTTGATCAAGTTATGACTGTTTCTTGTCTTTTCATTTTTCTGTTTATTGATCAAGTTATGACTGTTTCTTGCCTTTTCATTTTTCTGTTTATTGATCAAGTTATGACTGTTTCTTGTCTTTTCATTTTTCTGTTTATTGATCAAGTTATGACTGTTTCTTGTCTTTTCATTTTTCTGTTTATTGATCAAGTTATGACTGTTTCTTGTCTTTTCATTTTTCTGTTTATTGATCAAGTTATGACTGTTTCTTGTCTTTTCATTTTTCTGTTTATTGATCAAGTTATGACTGTTTCTTGTTTTCATTTTTCTGTTTATTGATCAAGTTATGACTGTTTCTTGTGTTTATTGATCAAGTTATGACTGTTTCTTGCCTTTTCATTTTTCTTTCTCAAGCATTTTTCTCTGTATTTAAGTCATGTTCATTGCGTGTCAAAAGTGAATGGCGCATTTTTTGTCGTCCATAATATTCTATGTTTAAGGTGTGCTCATTTGGTAGAAAAGTGAGTTTTAAAGGAGAATTTTGCCTTTTGCTGTCTCTCACAATATTGTTTAAAATGTGCTCATTTTGTAGAAACAATATGAGTTTTAAAGGTGAATTTTGAGGTTTTCTGTCCCTCACAATATTCTATGTTGAAGTTGTGCTCATATTGAAGAGAAATAGATTGCGAGGATATCAAAAGCATCTAGTTTTTATACGTGTTTACTTCTGTTTCTTTGGCACATTAGTTATGTTTGAAGTTAACCTAATCTGTTCCTATTCATGCTGACATAAATTCAGGTGCCCTGTAGCAACAAGCTTCTCTCTCTCTCACCATACCCTTGCTCTTAAGCGAGGGCGGATTAGGGTCCTGGTTGTAGAGACCCCCTCCCTCACTAAATGCTCTCTCTCTCTCTCTCTCTCACCCCGTTTCGTTCACCCATTAACTTTTATTCAGAGCCACAAACTGTATGAAAATCTACTGGACCCCCCCCCCCCCTTATCATTCAACAGCATAATCCACCCCTGTTAAGTTAGGTATTCCCCCTATAAATCTGTTCCAGCCCAGGGCTCAGGAATAGCTGTTGCATCGTCTGGTATCTGGGAACCTAAGAGTCTCAAGCACAACTCTGAAAAGTTCACTCAAAAAAAATTTAACTTTAGTGTTGTACTGATTCGTTTTGGTATGTCGTTGATGCTGTTTGGGCTTTAAACAAAACTTTTCTGAGATTTTAAGAATATTTTTCGCTCAGTGTGTGACTGCGTATGGCAATATTGCATGAGAGATAGCGTGTGAGCATTTGCATTAAACAGAAATGAACAAAACCCACGAACACCTTTTGTATTTCGTTTTAGTACTATTTGGGGGATTTTGCTACCAGTTGCAAACAAACAACTTTAACAGGTTTATTGTTTCTGCCACTTTCTGAGAATTCCTGCATTTTAATGGGTTTTTCCTTCGATCAATTCGTTGCAATGCTTTTAGTTTGTTATAATTGTAAGTCCTTAATTTGTGTTTTTATGTGAAAAAAAATAATGTCATTTTTATTTTTTTAATTTGGCGTTCTTGATTGTTTAAAAATACATTTGACCCCTCACGGTTACATGAAAATTATTCATGCATTTTAATAACTTATGTTGGAGATTTGACATGACATATTTTATCATTTGTGTGATTCATTTTAGTCATATTTTATGTTTACTATTTTTATTTGACCTGTATTTTGTTTCGTTCCGTCCATTCTTTTCATTTATATAAATGAATAAACTTTTTTTTAGTCTTGGATTTTTTTGGATATTTTTTTTGTGTGTGTGTGTATGTGTGATGCAAGAGAAAGAGGGTGGAGAGAGAGTAACTATTTTTTTGGATATTTTTTCTTTGACTTTTTACTTCTGTGTGTGTGTGTGTGTATGTGTGATGCAAGAGAAAGAGGGTGGAGAGAGAGTAACTATCATTCTTTGACTTTTTACTTCTTTTATCTGTCTGTCTGAACCCCCTCCCCCTCTCTCTCTTTCTTTCTTTCTCTCTCACTATCTTTCAAAGTTTTTTCATAACCTTGTATACTTATTATTGTCGACCATCTCTCTGCTTAGTTGATTGCATGTATCCCCTTTGCCTACCCCCTTCTCTCTCTGTCTGTCTCTCTGTGTCTGTCTCTCTCTCTGTCTGTCTCTCTGTCTTTCTCTCTCTCTGTCTTTCTCTCTCTCTGTCTGTCTCTCTCTCTCCCACATCCCAGCCCTCTGATCAGTGTAGTCTACAAGAAGATGTATGAAACTAGAGCGTTAAGACGCTAGATCACCAGCCGCGCGGCAGTATTTTCGGCTGCAGTGCTTCGTCTGGCAGCTGGTAACGAACCTTAAGATATCACAATGTGAATACAGGCCCAAATGGTCGGCAGCATGTTCGGCTCATGTGACCTTGATCTTTGACCTATGATCTTCAATTTCAAAGCTGGCCTAGATATGTAAAGTACCTATCTGTATGCAAACTTTCAGCATCCTAGATAACTGTTCAAACGTTATCGTTTCAGCATTTTCGGCTCCAGTGACCTTGTCCTGTGACCTTCATTTTCAAACATGGCCTAGATATCCTTAGTACCTATCCGCATGCTAAATTGAGCGTCCTAGGTCCTTGCGTTCAAGTGCAGGTACTAAGCAGCATTTTCGGCTCCAGTGACCTTGACCTTTTACCTTCATTTTCGAATTTGGCCTAGATATTCTTAATACCAATCTGACTGCAAGATTTGAGTGTCCTAGGTCCCTCCGTTCAAACGTTATTGTGCGAGGTGCTCTGCAGCATTTTTGGCTCCAGTGACCTTGAACTTTGACCAATGACCATTTTCGAAATTATCTGAAGTATCTTTAGTACCTGTCAGCATGCAAAATGTGAGTGTCCTAGGTCCCTCCGTTATTGTGCCAGGTGCTCGGCAGCATTTTCGGCTCCAGTGACTTTGACCTTTAACCCATGATCTTCATTATTGACCTTGGCATAAATATCCTTAATACTTATCCGCATGGAAAATGTGAGCGTCCTAGGTCCTTCCGTTCAGACGCTATCGTGGTAAAATAGTCACTGAGCTAGGAACAGAACCCATTGAAAACATTACCAGCTTCGCTCTCTTCGTTCGCGGCTGGTAAATATACTTTAATGAAGGAGGAAAACAAGAAGAGAAGAAAGAAAGAAGGGGAAAGATAGAGAGACACGCACGCACGCACGCGCGCGCGCACACGCGCACACACACACACACACACACACACACAGAGTAACATTCAATGCTCAGTTGTGCAGAGAACCAATGCAGTTCAGGAATCCAGATCCGATCAGACTCCCGCAAATGATCCAAAGATCAACGTGTCTCTGCACACACACACCCCTTCCAGCGTGGTGCAAACCTCCGTCAAGATCACTGTAGGGGACGTCTTGAAGCCACGTACCTCTTGCCCTCTACATCAGAAACAGGTGATGAGGTCACCAAATTCGGCAAATGTTAAGCTGAAGCCCCTGTACGCATTAGTACGCAGGTCACGCAGCTGATTGAATGTGAGGCATGATTCTCGTGAAATACTACTGTCTACACGAATCTGATAGAATCCTACTAGTTTCCTTCACTATAGTAAGACGGAGTAAAAAGCCCATGGGCGGGTAAGAAGCCCATGCCAATTATCTCATGAAATAAAGCACATTTCTGTCAACTTTGCCCATGAGACGATGTTTAGCATTCGTCTCATGGGCAAGAAGCCCATGCCAATTATCTCATGAAATAAAGCACATTTCAGTCAAATTTGCCCATGAGACCAATGCTAATGCTAATACATCGTCTCATGGGCAAATTTGACTGAAATGTGCCGTTTATTTCATGAGATAATTGGCATGGGCTTCTTACCCGCCCATGGGCTTTTTACCCCGTCTTCCCCTATATTTGCACTCGGGTCTACTAGTGGAATCATGCACGTGTTCTGTGTTTCTGTATCAGACATTGATTTGTTTGTATGTTGTCCTCTCCACCATTGTTGATGTGTACTGTGTAGGTCGAGGGTCATAAAGGCGAGCTTGGCACATTCTTTTTGTAAGAATGATGCTTTGCTTGTCTCACTTTGGTTCTGACCCACGCACTGCTAGGTGAATGGTATCGTAATCAACTTTGGTGGAAGGGAGTTAATTAGAAAAAGAGAGTAATTACCCTTTGTTCAATTTCGTCATCTCCTCTCTTGGCCTCACTATTTTCATTCTTTGATTATCAGACATTAATTTTTGTCAGATCAGTTTTGTGTGTTGGATCTACATGGATCTACATGGATCTACATAGTGAACACAAATAGTAGGATTTCATCAGAATCACTTAGACGGTAGTTGTTTTTGTGTTTTTTATCAGGAGTCGTGCCTCACAGAATTACAGAATTCGTTGGTTGGATAGTCGCACGCTGA
>CM065697.1:5027071-5029571 GCA_017654935.2 Phymorhynchus buccinoides
AGTTTGATGCGCCGCTTGTGTGTGAGAGATTCGCGGCGCAGCAGGATTTTTGATGCGTAGCTGCGCGATTTTGTGTTGCTCGAGAATAGAACCGGCTCTAATTTTGATGCTCAAGATCGCAGAGATCGTGAAACTAGCCAATCACAACGGACGGAAGGACCATAACTCAGATTGAAGAAAAAAAATGCTGTTGTTTCTAAGAGGAGGTTTGACGCTAGAGTAATCTTTCCTTGCTTTCCAAATAAGGAAGTTCGCGCGACAAGAGGCGAAGCGACAAGAGTCGTGTGTGAGAACACCACTGCCTGCTGCAATGTGTGCTGTGATGCACGCGTCAACGCGTCAAGGCGTTGCTCTGAGAAACAATTGACGCCTGATGCTAGTGTGCGAATCCCTTAACCCTTTCCTTTTCTTTCTTTTTTTGCGGCCCTGATCGAACTGCTGTTATAAGTATAACTTATGTTTTATTTCTTCTTTTCGCCCTTTCTTCTTCGTTTCCTTTCTTTTCTTTTTCCCTTTCTGTCTGTCTGTATTATTTCGGTTCTTGCTTTTTGCCTGTGGCAGGTAGGCTTAGCTCTGCTGTGATCACAATCACGCGGAAACCAACCCTGAACTGATGTTACATGTTTTCTGTTCTTAGTAGTTTCACATTTTCTTTCCTTCACATACTTTTTTGGGGGTCATCTTTTGAGAGAGAGAGAGAGAGAGAGAGAGAGAGAGAGAGAGAGAGAGAGAGAGAGAGAGAGAGAGAGAGAGAGAGAGAGAGAGAGAGAGAGAGATAACTCGGAAATATTTTAATGACTTAGGCCAACAGCCCCTATCATGACAAGAAAACACTATCAGAGAACATACACAACAGCAGCACATAGTTCTCAAAATCAACATACACACACTCGCACACGCGCGCAAACACACACGCGCGCAAACACACACACACACACACACACACACACACACACACACACACACACACACACACACACACACACACACACACACACCGGCTAACACCATCCCATACGCACGCGCACATACGCTCATACGCGCTCACGCATATACGCTCATTACACTTACAGACGCACACACACAAAAACACACGCGCACAAGCACGCTCACATAATTATACACACACTAAAGCAAGAGAGAGAGAGAGAGAGAGAGAGAGAGAGAGAGAGATTGATTGATTGGGTAGGGAAGAGAGAGAACAAGACATGAAGACTTTTCTTTCATTAACATTTTTTTGGGCATCGGTTCCTTGGTTTGTGTCTGCCCAATCTTGATCACTGATGGATTGTCCATAGGCACGGTCTCTGAGAAGAAGAAGAAGCATTTCTTTGCGCTTACTCTTAAGTGCTTACAAAATAATAATAATAATAATTATAATAATAAATAGCATAAATTATTGACAAAATAGAGGTCACTACCAAGAACACAACACGCGCACACAAACACAAACACACACACACACACACACACACACACACACACACACACACACACACACACACACACACACACACACACACACACACGCGCGCGCGCGCGCGCACGCACATTAAAATACATAGATGTTCGTGTGTGCGTGCGTGCGTGCGTGTGTGTGTGTGTGTGTGTGTGTGTGTGTGTGTGTGTGTGTGTGTGTGTGTGTGTGCGCGCGTGCGCACATGTACGAACGACACGAGCGTTTTTTTGTTGTTGTGTGGATTAAATATGGTATATTATAATATATATATATATTTTATAAACTGTAGCCTATTATGGCATGCATGTCATTGATATGATTTATTACTCATGTCTATGTTTTGCAGCTTGGGTTTTTGTGCTAAACGCTACCAGCTAACCCCTCAAGATGGCGGATGAAGAAGCGTAAGTTGTCAACGATGCTTTGTTTTCTTGGTCCTTGAGATGGCATGACTCGTTTCTTGACTTCTTCTTCTGAATGCCCTATTTCCTGCTGCTTTAAAACATGTCATTCTGAACGATTCTCTATGTGTGATTCTTTTTGTTTGTTGATAACTGTCATTGTGTGTGTGTTTTCTTGAATGGATTCTTGAGATTACTGAATAGTCTCTTCTTTTGTATTTTCATGGTTTCACTTCTTGTGCGCGTTGTTTTGTGTGTGATGTTCTTTTTACACGTGATCTTTAAAGACAACGTGATTCATAACTGAACATTGGGGTTTTGTGTGAATTTGTTGTCGGATGAAGTAAATGAGATGTACAACTTTACAAGCATGCATGCACATGCACACGCATGCTTGCATGCATCACACGAGCCCAGAACATAAGCACGTGCGCACACACGCACGCGCACGCACGCACGCACGCACACACAACACACATATGTGTGTGAGTGTGATTGTGATTGCAAAAAACCCACTCAAAAAAGGCTTTGTGTGGCATCCAGATGAATTGATGCATGTGACTGTGCTTAAGAAAACCAGATATAGTGCATTTTCTATAATAGTTAAGACTTTGCTTCCATCTATAAGACATGTTGCTGT
>CM065697.1:5044571-5049571 GCA_017654935.2 Phymorhynchus buccinoides
TGTAGACATCTCTTCTTTCTATCATTCACAGACAGAAGACAGAAGTGTGTAGACATCTCTTCTTTCTATCATTCACAGGAAGAAGACAGAAGTGTGTAGACATCTCTTCTTTCTATCATCCACAGAAAGGAGACAGAAGTGTGTAGACATCTCTTCTTTCTATCATTCACAGGAAGAAGACAGAAGTGTGTAGACATCTCTTCTTTCTATCATCCACAGAAAGGAGACAGAAGTGTGTAGACATCTCTTCTTTCTATCATTCACAGACAGAAGACAGAAGTGTGTAGACATCTCTTCTTTCTATCATTCACAGGAAGAAGACAGAAGTGTGTAGACTTTTACTCTTTCTATCACCCACAGGAAGAAGACAGAAGTGTGTAGACTTTTACTCTTTCTATCATTCACAGGAAGAAGACAGAAGTGTGTAGACTTTTACTCTTTCTATCATTCACAGGAAGAAGACAGAAGTGTGTAGACTTTTACTCTTTCTATCACCCACAGGAAGAAGACAGAAGTGTGTAGACATCTCTTCTTTCTATCATTCACAGGAAGAAGACAGAAGTGTGTAGACTTTTACTCTTTCTATCACCCACAGGAAGAAGACAGAAGTGTGTAGACTTTTACTCTTTCTATCATTCACAGGAAGAAGACAGAAGTGTGTAGACTTTTACTCTTTCTATCATTCACAGGAAGAAGACAGAAGTGTGTAGACTTTTACTCTTTCTATCACCCACAGGAAGAAGACAGAAGTGTGTAGACTTTTACTCTTTCTATCACCCACAGGAAGAAGACAGAAGTGTGTAGACTTTTACTCTTTCTATCATTCACAGGAAGAAGACAGAAGTGTGTAGACTTTTACTCTTTCTTTCATTCACAGGAAGAGAGGCGCCGCAAGAAGATCGAAGAAGAGCAGAAGAAGAAGGAAGATAGAGAGAGAAAGAAGAAAGAGGCGGAGGAACGCCTCTCCAAGAAGGGACCTAACTTCGTCATCACCAAACGCAACGACGGCGAGAAAGGAGGGGTGAGTCATCTGCCCTTTGCCAAAGTTACATTTTTATATTGCTATAAATTTGTAAAAAAAACCTCTTAATTGGGGATACGGGGGGATCTTTTGTAGAAATAGTTCCCCCACTTTCTGGAAGTTCTGTGCTTGTAACTTCCTCTAATCTGTCACTCTCTTTGACTCTGCCTTCTCCCTCTGCTTCTGGTCATCTATTATTTTCTGCCTTACCGGTCCATTCTCGGGCCTTTTATCAAGAAACACTTACATTATTACAGAAGATGTTTTCTCCAGCCGAAGGCGGACATGTTACTGGGCCTAACTACTCATTAGTTTGGCGCATAACGGCAGCATGACGCATCTGCGCTTATATGACAGGAAACTGTCCGAGTGATCGTTGAAGATGAAGAATTAGAAAGACAAAATAGTAGTAGTAGGTTGTTTGTTTTTTCAAGAAGCTGCTCAGCATTGTGTTTAAGAGATTTGTGTGTTCATGCGTGTGTTCGTTCAATTGTTGAGTCGTTTAGTTTAGGTTGGGTGTTTTTGTTTTGTTTTTGTTTTTAGGAATAAGTCTGTGCACATTATTTCACGCGCAACTTCCGTATACGGAAACCGATCCACAATAAAATGCAAAAAATAAATAAATCTGGAAGTAAGAAATAGGAAAGAGTGTGTGTGCACATACAACCCATCCCCATGTCCCATCCACTCGCTTCTTGCTTTGTTTGACTTTATTGGCGGATTGCGTGTGGGTGTCCATACGGAACTTGCGCGTAAAATGTGCACACAGCCAAAGGTTACTCGGTTTTAACCCTTTCACCGCCAATGTCGCATTTATGCACCACAATGGTTTAGAAACCCATGTCACTAAAAAGCATCAAATCAGGGCCTGTTATTTGTCAGACCCCATTTTCTTGATGTTAGCAGGTGAGGATGGGCCTAATGTTATACATCATCATGTCACAGAGGAATTCCCTATACTGCAGATTTTGTCTCTACCCAATTAAGTTTAATGTTATTTGGGGGGGCTGAAAAATGGCTGGCGGCGGTGAAAGGGTTGAAACGCAGATTGGGATGTATGAGAACGCTGTAAATGGAATTGGGGACAGACTCCAGGGACTGCTGTATGGAGATGAATTGCTGTATCTTGTGCTACTGTTTTTCATTTTTTGTTGTTACTGATTTTAAGCTTTTGGTGTTGTTAAGCAGCCTGGATGGTTGTGTTGATGTGTTTTGTTGTTATGGCTTGAGATGGCTGATTGCGATCGATGTTGTCTGCGATATGTATGACACCATAATATCTGTGTATGTGTGTATTATGTGCGTATGTTTGTTTGTTCTTAATGATGTATGATCTGGCCACTGTAGTGTCCGTTTTAGTGATAGAATTGTACGGTCAGATCTGCTTGGATCAAATCCAAACATATTTTTGTTTCTTATCTCTCTCGCTCATGCTTTGCCACAGACACATGTGTGTTTCATCAGTTACGATTTGTTTTCTGAGATAATATTGAATCATTATTACAAACAAAAATATTTGAAATTTACCCCGTAAAAGATCATGACATCTTTGAAAGGTTACCCCATAAATAATTTTTATGAAAGTTGAGTTGTTAAAAATATTGACAAGACATTTGCTCAAAATTTTGAAACTTATCCTGTTTTTGTTACTGTTTGACGGCTTGATTCACTTGGCTAGAATTTTTTTTAAAAAGAGAAAAAATAATCTAAAAATACTGAAGAAAAGCCCCATTTGAAAATGAAAGAATTGTTTGTTGTTGTTTTTTTAAATGCAAGACAAGGCAGATCTGATCCAATTTGGCTTATGTCGTACTAGAAAGAAACAATCTTTAGTCACTCAGCCTTACGATCTAAATCAAAGAGCTCTTGCATTGGTAATGTTAATCGTAATGCATAGTCGTAGTGATCCGTAGTCTGTAACCGTAATTTCTTGTAAACTGTAGCTTTGCACTGAAAGCTATGACAATGTTAATCGTAATGCATAGTCGTAGTCATAGTCGTAGTCTGTAACCGTAATTTCTTGTAATCTGTAGCTTTGCACTGAAAGCTATGACAATGTTAATCGTAATGCATAGTCGTAGTGATCCGTAGTCTGTAACCGTAGTTTCTTGTTGTAATCTGTAGCTTTGCACTGAAAGCTATGACAATATTAATCGTAATGCATAGTCATAGTGATCAGTAGCTGTAGTCTGTAATCGTAATGGCAGTTTGTCGTCTTAATCTGTAGTCTTAGTGTCCATGCACCCGGTACCAAAATACCTGCTTTGTTCGTTCTTACGGGCTGATCATAGATGTGTGACCCAGCACCTCGAAAGGGACATTAAGTCGCTGGGCTAGGTTCTCACATCAAGTCAAAAATATCATTTGTTATCAATTTTGAGTTATGGGTATTTTCGTGTTCTCTGACAACCCATCTTTCATATTTATGAAGGACAGTCTTTGCTATGGTCTCTGAATACTCCTTAAAGTGCTTTAAAATGAGTAGGCCAATGCATTTTCTTCAGCTAGGCTAAACTTCTAAACGTGATTTATCAAAATGGCCGACAGTCATCTTACCAACTTTAAATGCTCATAACTGTAAAACGGGAACAGTTACAGGAATGGTCCTTATATCATTGGAAAGAGAATTGTTTGAAGTTTGTAACTGTACCATTATCTCAGAACTGTCATTTGGACACTTAATGTCCCTTTCGTAGTGCTGGGTCACATGTTCGCCATAATGTCAAAGTTGTGCTTATTATTTTTCTCACCCAATCTTTATTTCAGCAGCTGCACTGACGATATGTTTATTTGACTATGCTCGGTGGATTCTGTTGCCTCACGATTTATGTCCATTAACCCTTTGTGTTCTAATTGTCACCCAGGAATTAAAGGGACCGAGGGTAAACAAAGCGTTCCGAGTGCTCTGGGTTCCAATCCCCACTTGTCTTCCCATTTTCCTTTCTCATTCACTGTATTCTGTCTGACTTGACCAAGGCTTGTTTCTTTAAACTAACAACTTCACAACGGTGTTGGTTTTTAACTCAACGAGAGATTCCTGTGCTTATTCTATCTAACATTTTTGGTGTGGTTTTGTTGGGTTAATAATTCATTTTGGGTTATTTGTGTTTCGCTTATCAATTTCGTTTGAGGTGGCTCTGCTAATGATTCTTTTGATTCTCTGTTAGCTGAGCTTTGAACATAAAAAACGTATTTCAGACGGATTTTTTAGTTTTTTGTTTTTGTTTGTTTGTTTTTGGTGATTAGTAGTTGTTGTTGTTTGTTTTAAAGTCTTCAACACAAATTTTTGAAGAAAGAAAATAGTCCATGCATATTGTTTTCTTCTGTGTTATGTTTTTTCAGTCTTGGTTTTTGTGTATGTTGTTTCTTTGCTTTCCTTTCTTTCTCCCTGGTTTTAACATTTGTAACTGTAACTAACATCCAGGTGTGCTGTCGTCTATCCTTTGTGTTGATATAACCGGGTTCTCTCATTGAAGGTATTATTTTGATTATTGTGTTTCCTTGTCACATGACACGTACAGTGCTCTTTAGTTGTGGGATGCTGTTTGTCTTGTTAACTGTTGCCTCTGAGCCGGTTTGAATGCGCCTGTTCTGTGCTTGCAGTTTGTTTGGTTTGGTTGCAAATGTTGGTATTTAGAAATAACCCCAATAACTGTGAGTTTAAAAAATAAAGAGAGAGAGAGAGAGAGAGAGAGAGAGAGGGAGGGAGGGAGAGAGGGAGGGAGGAGGGAGGGAGGGAGAGAGAGAGAGAGAGAGAGAGAGAGAGAGAGAGAGAGAGAGAGAGAGAGAGAGAGAGAGAGAGAGAGAGAGAGAGAGTGTTGATAACCTTTTCATACAATGAACGCAAACAGGAATTTCAAAGTCAAGTTCAAGAATAATAACTGCTTGAAACTTGATGGAAAAAACCCTATTTGTACCTTTTAATTTCAAATGATTGAGAAGTCGTTCATCGTTCTTATCTTATAATGATCATGTGGTT
>CM065697.1:5057071-5062071 GCA_017654935.2 Phymorhynchus buccinoides
GATCACGTGATCGAATCGTATCGTACAGTCGTGCGATTTTAGTGGACGTGTGGCTTGCCCTTAATTAAAATGTCTGCTTTAAAAAAAAAAATTATTCTGTGTATCTGTTTCTCTCTTTGTTGTCAGTCTCCCTGACTTTCAATCTGTTTCTCTCCACCTTTCCTTTCCTCTCGACTAACTCTGTCTTTTTAGTCTGCGATTCAGTTTGCGTGCCTTTATTTATAGCCTCTCTCTCTCTCTCCCTCTCTCTCTCTCTCTCTCTCTCTCTCTCTCTCTCTCTCTCTCTCTCTCTCTCTCTCTCTCTCTCTCTCTCTCTCTCTCCTCTCTCTCTCTCTCTCTCTCTCTCTCTCTCTCTCTCTCTCTCTCTCTCTCTCTCTCTCTCTCTCTGTGGGGGTGGGTGGGTGGGGTGGGGGGGGTGCGTGTGTGTGTGGGTGTGTGTGTGTGCGTGCGTGCGTGTGTGTGCTCGTGTGTGTTTGTTTTGTGAACTTGATCTCTGAAGATTCACCCGACCGTGAAAAAGATGTATTTGTCGAATATAAAATGATTCTTATCACCAGTCCATTTTGGTGTGTGTGTGTGTTTGCGCGCCCGTGTGTGTGTGTGTGTGTGTGCGTGCGTGTATGTGTGTGTGTGTGTGTGCATGTATGTGTGTGTGTGCGTGTGCGTGAGAAAGAAAGAGAGCGATATATATATATATTTTTTAGTATTTTTCAATAAAGCAGCCTTTTTGTGCTTTGTCTGTTCCAGTTTTTGATTGGTCCCCTTTTCCTCGAACCTCCTGTAACGATTGGCTCCGCCAGTGCCCCGCCTCCACGATTCGTCCAATGAGATTGGCGTTAACAACAAACACTCTCCTCCACTCCTCCTCCTCCACTTTCTCCTCTTTCTTATTTCCATTGGACGGAACCTAAGCCACACTCTCATTGGACAGAATCTAAACTACGGTCTCATTGGATAGAATCTAAGCAACACTCCTCTCAGGCAATATTGTATATTGTTAAAAATTCGGGACTTTACTGGTGTTGCACTGCCTCCGGGCATTGCCTCCAGGATCGTTCCCACCATCTTTATATCTACTAATGTCCCATATGTGTCTATTCTAGACCGGAGGACGTTACACGGATTTTCATTTCACAACATTGTATGTTATTGTTGCGCCCAGCCTTTGACGTTTAAATTTGAACGAAGAGGAAAGAACATCTAGCGAAGTCTATGCTGTATATAATTACAACGTCATGGTATACAGTTCTGGAAAATGAAAGAACATGGAATTGTTCAACTTTTAACCTTCCACTTTGAATATTGCTGTTAGTGAGGAGAAAATGACATTTTAAAAAGGCTGGATTCCAATTTCTTTTTTAGCACACACAAAAATAGAGTGCCTTCAAACTAACACACTAAAGAGTACTTTTTGAGTGGTTTATAACTGTGTGAGGAGAAAAATAAATGTTGATAAAGAGGCTGTATTCCATCTGGCAGTGAAATTATGAAAAAGACCTTTCACGTTTGGGGGGGGGGGGGGGGGGGGGGGGCAACCCTACGAAACCACATACTATTTTTTATTGGAAACACCTCAATCTATTTCTGTGTGAGGCTCGGTCCACTTTTAGGGCTGATTGTTTACCTTTTTTTCTGTTTTAGATTTCCCTCTTTACCCCTAAGGGTCTTTTATTTATTTACAAATGAGTTTTACCCTATAGTGTGAACCAGTACAAACTCATTGCTCAAAACATCGTTTGGTTGAAGAATGCTATTGGAGTAATGTGCCTTTTTTATCTTTTTGAAATTTTTCTTAAAGAATTGGTTGCTTGCAAATCCTCATTTCATTTCGACTGGTTCCAAATTCATGGGAATAAATTCTACTGCGATAAACAACACTAACAAAGAAAAGACTGTAAATAGCAATGTTTAACACATCCTACAGTTTACTGCTGATTCCATCGTTGATTTGAACTGTTTTAATTCAGCTCATATTCGGGTTCTTTAGACTAAATTGTACAGCATAAATTCAAATTGGATTATTTCGATTCATTATTTGGATGTTTTATACTAAATTCTACAGCATCAACCATCCATGCATTGAGAGTAAAGATAGAATATTTTCTGTGTATATAACCCATTTGATAATTCATTATTGGCCATTCCAACTTTTAGTCTTCTCTGGGGCTGCACTAATTTATATGGGGGTGAATTAGAGCATCTTCAGAAAGACCAATTTCAGGCCAGTAGGTTTATCAGGAAGAAGAATTGAAATTGTTCATCATTTGGGTATTTTACCATCATGTTTTGTTGTAGAATCAAGTGGTCTCTAATCAATCAAAGGTTCAAATTCACACACAAAAATAACCAACAAACGACAGTATTGAGGAGAAATTAATTTTTGATGTATTTCATATTCTTTAGAAAATTAGGTTAGCTTTTGTCGTGCAAAAGCTTTGAATCCAATTTCATCAGGTTTTTACAGTTTTTATCTTTCGTCCATTTTCTTATCGATACTTTTTTTTCAATCAAAAAGCATTTTGATAGATTTCGTTTTGCTTTCGAAAATCCCTTTTTGTTTTTATGTACAGTTTGTAATAACTTATTTGTATTACATTTTATGTTGCAATGAGGATGGCATAATTTTGTGTTTGTGGTATTCCACTATTTAAACATTAACAAACATTAGTAAAGCAAACGAAAAAGTTCAGCAAGCCTGGCAGAACTGTGCATTGTTTTCACGATAATAAACTGTTTAGGTTGTGTTGACATGAGCGTTTTGTTGTGTTTGTGAATGGGGTCTGATCAAAACAAACACCAAAAGAAACCACACTCAACATGTTGGTCTCTGTCTCTGTCTCTTTCTGTCTCTATGCATTCCTTTCTGTCTCTCTCTCTCTCTCTCTCTCTCTCTCTCTCTCTCTCTCTCTCTCTCTCTCTCTCTCTCTCTCTCTCTCTCTCTCTCTCTCTCTCTCTCTCTCTCTCTCTCTCTCTCTCTCTCTCTCTCTCTCTCTCTCTCTCTCTCTCTCTCTCTCTCTCTCTCTCTCTCTCTCTCTCTCTAGTGAGTGTCCTAGGTCTCAAACGTTGTTGTGCTAGGTGCTCAGCAGCATTTTCGGATCCAGTGACCTTGACCTTTGACCCATAACCTTCATTTTCGAACTCGGTCTAGATATTCTTAGTACCTATGCGCATGCAAAATGTGTGCATGATAAGTCCCTCCGTTCAAACCACAGGCTCTGGTTCAAACGTTATCGTGTTCACGCAGTCAGATAGGAACGGAAAACGAATTATCTGAACACATTACCATCTCGCTATGCGGCTGGTAACAAACGAACAAAAAAGTGACCATTTCGCCATTTCCATGCTTTAGTACCAAAACTGCAAGTGGAAGGATATTTACCAGAAATTGTTATTAGCCATCTTTAGCTACTTCTTTTGTTCTGAAAGTATTTTCTGGCAGGGGCATAGCATCCAGATCAGGCACTCAGGCTCTGTTCTCAGGCTAGAACAGGACAACCTTTTTCGGTTAAAGAAAACAACGCGCGCGCGCACATACACGCGCACACGCACACGCACGCACACACACACACACACACACAAACACACACTCGCTCACACACACACACACATACACACACAAACACAGAGAAACACACACACACACAGAAACACACTCACATGCACACACACACACACACACACACACACACACACACACTTTTGCATTAAAAACCGCATTCAGTCCTAGGCAAGGAATCACCACAATAAACATTCTAGCCTAGCCTGCCCAAAACTGCATTTTTCTAGGCAAAGCATCACCACGATAAACAAATTCAGCAGCCATGGTCGGAAACGACTGACTAGCATGCGTGAGGTGATGAACAGGGGGTGCAGCGAGTTGGAGTGTTGATCGAATCGATGGTCACACCGGCTCAAGGGTTGACTAGAGAGCAATATGGATCGATAATTCACATCCTATTCTCCCAGGAGAGGCTTCCATTGCTTCTTGTATATTAAAACTTTTGTCAGCTTCTGGGGGAGGGGGGGGGGGGGGGGGCAAACCACCCCAAGAGAATTTGGGGGAGTCCCCCCATTTCCGAGTCAGCTTGACCACTTCAATAAGGCTTGCTACGCTCCTGTCTGGCGAAACCCCCTCGACAATGAGGTATACAAGTTGATGTGATTGAGATATCAACTGATGCCAGTTCACCATTCAAGAAGAGGTAAGGGAGGGGGTGCTCTCTCTCTCTCTCTCTCTCTCTCTCTCTCTCTCTCTCTCTCTCTCTCTCTCTCTCTCTCTCTCTCTCTCTCTCTCTCTCTCTCTCTCTCTCTCTCTCTCTCTCTCTCTCTCTCTCTCTCTGAGTGTGTGCATGTGCAGGCATAATATCAGTTATGTCTGCACAATTATTAAGTCTGGCATACTCGGGCAGATCACAAGTTTTCTCTCGGTGTGTGTATGTGTGTGAGTGAGTGCGCGCGCGCATGTTGAGCCTAATGTGTGTGCAGTGTGTGTGCGCGCCCGCACTGTGCCGCGCGTGTGTGTGTGCCAGTGTGTTGTATGTGTGCGCGCGTGTGTAGTGTGTGTGTGTGTATGTATGTGTGCGCGCGCGTGTGTAGTGTGTGTGTGTAGCTTTGTATGATGTGCGTGTGCGCGCGCGCGCATATATATATATATATATATATATATATATATATATATATATATATATATATATATATATATATATATATGTGTGTGTGTGTGACAGAAAGGGAATGGGGATGGGGGAGTGGGATCGTAAGGAATAAGCATGTAATAACTATGATTGAACACAATATACTTTATCCCTCTCTTTCACACACACACGCGCGCGCGCGCGCAAACACACACACACGCGCGCGCGCGCGCGTAAACACACACACACACACACACACACACACACACACACACACACCGACACCCCACCCCTTCCCTTGCACCAATAGTGCAATGATCGGCCCATTTCTCTTGAAAGGGGAGACAGCTTATTCCATTACTCAAC
>CM065697.1:5072071-5079571 GCA_017654935.2 Phymorhynchus buccinoides
AAAACGCATGTTCTTGCAGCATGCTATGGCTTTTTGACACTGACACAGTACAAACACACAGTCACACACGCGCGCACGCACAAACACGTGCAGTGATCGAGACAAAAACGATATGGCATAGGCCTACATGACATTACAAATTTACGATTCAGAAAAAGGGCTAAACACATTAAGACACCAAAAAAACCCGGACGAATTGATAACATCATTGCACACAGAAATCCTTGCCACCACACACAAGCAGCCTACATGTCCTGAAGCTACAGGTTTGAAACACAATAGGTGTCTTCAAACAGCACCCCCCCCCCCCCCTCCCCATCCACCTTGAGCCAAAGGAATACACTTTGCACAATGACATCAACACAATCGGGACAATAAAGCCTATAAAATTATACACAGAGAGTCCAATTCAGAAATGCCAAAAAAAGTCTGCGGCAAATTCGGGGGCTGCTCTTGTGTTGGTAGGGCAGGTGGTCCCATTAATTGGCACCCGTTCGTGGGGTGTTTCTATTTCAATTTCGTCCACATTCAGAATAATGCTAAAGAGTCTGCCAAGTTCAGAGGTTCATTGATTAAGCTCGTAGTCACTAATAATTCCTTTCTAGTTCCATCCCCACAAATAAAAGCAATACAAAGAAAACCTGGCAATACAAAGAAAACCTGGCAATACAAAGAAAACCTTCATTATTATACTTGTGGCGGTGCCATAGCCGATGAGGTTTAACCGAGGCGTGGTTACAGCTATCTGTATTAATATAAAAAAATCGGGACTTTACTGGTTTCGTACTGCCTCCGGGCATTGTCTCCAGTATTGTTCCCACCATATTTGTATTCACAAATGTCCCATATGTGTCTGATTCAGACCAAGAGGACGTAAAACACCATTTTTGCCTGGCAATGGTGATCCAAATAAACTTAAAAAGTGATAATATTTGTTCACAGGCAAGAGTCTAAACTAATTTGAAGATGCAGAGTCAACTTAAACAAACAGTTAGCAGTTAAGCGAGCAAATCCCCAAATTCCACGGTTGGTGAAGGCCTGCTCTTATGTTGGTAGGGCGGGTGTAGCCAGTCAGAGGCCTTTCTGGGTCCCATCAGCACAACATTTCTCCATCAGGAGAGAGTTTTATTTTGAGGCTGCCACATCCAATCCAAACAGGGAACAGTGATTGTATGACAGTGGCACACAGGCATTGGCTGGGATCAGACAGAGAGGAATTGACGTCACGAAGAGACGCCATGGAGGCAGGAAGTGACGTCACGCACGTGGCGGGAGTGACGTCAGACCCACACTCCGCTCTGGTTGGTCGTGTTGAAGGGGGGCATGAGGCCTGGTTTGGGTGCTGTCTTGTTGTCCGCGTTTCCTTCATCCGGTTCAGGAAAACTCAGATTGTTGGTTAACAGCTGGCGTAAAACTGGAAAACAACAAGAATGACAGACCTTTGTGGATTAGTGAGAGACACAGAGAGAGAGAGAGAGAACAACAATGAACAATGAACAATATCTTACTGAACTGGGCCATCTGCCCATGTCAAAGGGGACAGCGTGGTAGGGTCATCAACAAATATGAAAATAAATAGAAAATACAATAAACAAGAGCATGTAAATCGATTCAAACTTTAAAAAAAGAATGCGAGGTAGTAGAAAAGACACAGAGAGAGAGAGAGAGTGAGAGAGAGAGAGAGAGAGAGAGAGAGAGAGAGAGAGAGAGAGAGAGAGAGAGAGAGAGAGAGAGAGAGAGAGTGAGAGAGAGAGAGAGAGAGAGTATGGGTATGTGTGTGCGAGTGTAGAGGTGTGTGTGTGTGTGTGTGTGTGTGTGTGTGTGTGTGTGTGTGTGTGTGTGTGTGTGTGCGTGTGTGCGTGCGTGTGCGTGCGTGTGCGTGCGTGTGCGTGTGTGTCCCTGTACAAACATGTATGTCCATCATGCCCCAGGGCAAAAGGGTATCACGATCCAGTTGATAACCTAGTGTCATTAAGTGTGCACGCATGTTAATTACAATTGTTATATTGATCCTTCCCAAAGCAATCCAATGCTAAACTTCTTCGATTTTTCTCCCCATCATCTTTTTAAAGTCTGTACTGTCACATGCATGCATGCGTGCGCGAGCATACACATACACACACGCCGCTCTCATTCTCTCTCACTCATGCACACATACGCACACATACACACGTTCTTTATCTCACGTACACACACGCGTACGCGCACGCGCACATACGCGGCGTACGCGCGCGCGCACACACACACACTCTCTCCTCTATCTCACTCACGCACGCATACGCACACACTATCTCTCTCTCACGCACACACACGACTATACAGACACACAGACAGAAAACCCACAAACCCACAAACACACGCACACACACAGACACACACACACACACACACACACAGACACACACACACACACACACACACGCGCGCGCGCGCGCGCGCGCACGCACACACACACACACACACACAAACCTCAATCACTCACCATTCTGTCTCTCCTTTCCACCAACACCCTCCGCCTTCTTCTCCCCCTCCTCCCCCTCCACGCACCCCCTCCTTTCCCCTAGCGGCTCCTCCAAATTCTCCTCCTCCTGCACATTCTCCTGCAGTGCCAGTTCTCCTTCCAGCCCCCTCATCACCCCCTCCTTCTCCTCCAGTTTCTCCTCCAGAGCCCTAAGCTCAACCTCCGTCGAGGCCAGAGCGGTTTCATTATCCGCTGAATGTTCTTGCAGGTGCGCGAAATGCGCGCGAAGTCGCTCGATCTCTTCCCGCGTTTTCCTCTCTTCTTCCTTCACTCTTTCTTCTTCCTCTCTCAGTCGTTCTTCCTCTCTCTCCGCGAGCTGTTGTTCTTCTTGTTGGAGTTGTTCCATCAGTTCGTTTTCGGTGGCGGTCATTTCTTGCAGCTGGGTGTCCTTTTCGATGACCCGAGCTTTGCAGGTGGCGAGTTGAAGAGTTAGGTCCACCTGTTGACAAAAACAAATTAGAAGCTTTGTTTAACTCCTTGAATGCCAAAGATCGAATATGTTATACAGTTAGCCTACTTAAGTACAATAAACAGCAAGCTGGCTGGAGTGCATTTAATTAGGCCTAATGTAGTCTCTTATGTTAAATATAAAAAACAACCATCGGGAACCAAAGGTCAAAATATGCAATTGTGATGGTGCATGGGAAACACAGACATAGGTTGCTCAGAATAGTTTGGAGCAAAAGCCAAAAATAGTCACCAACCCCCAAAATATACATTTGCTATTTAGGGCATAGTTATGTCTATGTTTATGTATTCTACCAGTACTCAGAACAGGAAAGACCATTCTGAATGATTTCTTTGTTTATTTGATTGCTTTTTAAATCAAGTCAATAGAAAGAAAGAGGCAAAATTCTGTCTTCTATGTCCAGTTTCTGCTAATGATCTATCTCGGATGCCCAATTTCAAATAATTATAAAATAAAAACTAGACAAGATAACTCAAGTCAGTTTTCTGTGTATTGACAAGGCATCGTTGATCCTTCATGAAAAAGTAAAATCTCAATTTATGCCAAAATTCCATTATGTCTGAACTTTGTACTTTTTTAATTACCAAGCTACATCACACGGAACCTAAGAATTGTACATAGTAATGCACGTGCAAATGTAATGCTGTTGGATGCCATAGTCTTTATGATTACAATGCCATTTCTTAAAAAGCATCCTTCGCTACTTAAGTTAAATTCAATCAGGAGAATATGTGTCAAAGAATATGTTGTAGACAATGATTATTATGTTATTGGCTATGATGCTTGTCAGTGTCCTCAGTCCTCCTCCCTCTACTACTTCTGCTACCACCACCATCATCAACCTTCCAACCACTATCAATATCATCATCACCATCATCATCATCGTCATCACCACCATCATCTTCATCATCATCATCATCATCATCGTCATCATCATCACCCACCTCCACTCGTTTCTCCTCTTCAATGACATTCTCCCAGTCCACACCATCCAAGGTCTGCAGTTCGTGGTCCAGCTCCCTCTGTCTGTTCTCCTGCAGGAGAAGTTCTTCCATGATCTCCTGAAGGTTCTCCTCCATCTCCGCCTCCTTCTCCTCCAGGTTGGAGATATCTGTGTAGGAGAATAAAGAAAATGAACGATAATCTCATGTAATATAATATCAATCTCTGCCTGCTCTCCTGTAAGAGAAATGCGATCTTTCAAATTCTCCTTGAAGATTCTCCTACATCTCTCGACCTTTCTCCTTCAAGTTAGAGCTATCCGTGCAGGAGAAAAAAAGAAATAAACAATTGAATATCTCCTGCAATTTATGGAAAACACGTATATCTCTCTGCTGTTCTCCTGTAGGAGAAATGTCTGTATCAAATATCCAGAAGATTCTCCTACATCTCTTCTTCCTTCTCCTCCAAATTCGAAATCTCTGTGTAGGAGAAAAATACAGAAGGAAACTCGATAAATATTTTCTGTTTGAAAGTCAGCTCTCTCTCCTTCTCTCTTTCTGCTCCAGCGAGAGAAGTCACAACGCGAGTGCACACACTAGCATACCCCCAAAAAAACCACGAGCACACGCAAAACACACACACGAACACATTCACGTACGTACACACACTCACACAGACACAGACACACACTGAGAGAGAGAGAGAGAGAGAGAGAGAGAGAGAGAGAGAGAGAGAGAGAGAGAGAGAGAGAGAGAGACAGACAGACAGACAGACAGACAGACAGACACAAACACAGACACACAGACACACACACTCACACACATCTCTCTCACACACATACACATACACACACACACACAAACTCTCTCTCTCTCTCACACACACACACACACACACACACACACACACACACACACACACACACACACACACACACACACACACACTCACTTACACACACACACACACACACACACACACACACACACACACACACACACACACACATTCACACTCACACATACAGAGACACACACACACACACACACAAACACACACACACCACACATACATACACACACACACACACACACCACACACACACACACACACTCACACAGACACACACACACAACACACTCACACACACACACACACACACACACACACACAGAGACACACACACACACACACACACACACACAGAGATAACACACACACACACACACACACACACACACACAGAGACACACACACACACACACACACACAACACACACACACACACACACACACACACACACACACACACACACACACACACACACACACACACAGACTGACCAGTGTTAACCAGGCCGATGTGGGATTCCTGGGTCTTGATCCTCTCCTGCTGCATGTGCACCAGCCTCAGCAACCGCGCGTGCTCCCCCTCAGCCTGACCCCCTGACCTTGACCCCGACCTTGACCTTGACCCCGTTGACCCCAGCCCTTCCTCCAGACGATACTCCGTGCTCTCCGGCTGGTTGGCATAGTGGTGATTGTGGTTCAAATCTTTCGCGTGTGAAAACAAAGACGATGAGAGAGCGAAGTGGTTGTCCAAGTCGTATTCTTCGATTTCCAAAGCGTTTTGTGTCGTTGATGATGATGGTGGTGGTGAAGACGCTTGTGTTGAGGCGTTGAACTGAGAAGAAGGCTGGTACTGGGAATAAAAAGGAGAATTATCCCCAGTAGATGCAGCATTAGACTCTTTGCCCGAAGAAGAAATCGGAGCTTGGTGAGTTCTGGATTCAGTGTTTTGATTATTGGAAAGGTTTTGCCCGTGGTTTGCTGTTGCAGAAAACGGTGGGCGATTCGAGACGTAATCCAACTCCTCAGGAGTTCTGTGGGAGTCCATGGGGTGTGAGCCAGAAGGGTCTGGGTACGGGAGGGAGCCTGGTGGAGGCTCCAGGCGAGATTTCAGGATGGAGTGAGGAGGAGGAGGGTTCGAGCGTTCTTCCGGAGACACGCCCCGAGAACGGGCGTTCCTGAGCGGCTGGAAAGCGGAAGGCCTGTTCGCGTCTCCCAAACCTCGATGAGTCAGCGACGGAGACAGGACGGGGTTTGTTGAATTGGTGTGCGATTCTTCCTCGTCTTGATGAGGAGGAGGAGGACGAAGAGGGGAAGGACGGCGATGAGGAGGAAGAGGATGAGGAGGGTTAGATGATGTGAGGATGCCTTTGACTCGCTTCACCTGGGTGGAGGAGTGCAGGGGGTGCGAATTGGGTTGAACAGACTTGCCCCTCTGGTCCCCCTCAGGGACGGGCCCTTGCTGCGTCTTCCTCAGCTTGCTGGTGGGCATGGAGCTGCTCATGGGCCAGGCGTGGCTCTCCCCGGGGATGGGGTGGGCTCCGCTGAACGTCAGCGAACGCTTCACGCTGGCCTCAGCATCCCTGTTGTGCGAGTGTGGAAGCGACCCGATCCTATACAAAGAGGTCGACTTCTCCAAAGAAGGACCCGATTTCTGCACAACCGAGCTCAACCTTTCACTCCGGTGGTTCAATCTCTCCTGGCTCGTTTCGCGAGAGCTCTGTCGCGGCTTGGCCTCGTCCGCCTGGCACAGGATGAAGCGCACCTCCCCGCCGTACTCGCCCCAAGTCTGCAGCACCTGGAGCGGGCACTCCCTGGGGGTGAGGGGCCGTTGGCTGTCCCTCCACCTCTCCAGCAGGCTGAAGCGGCCCGTGCGGCCCAGGGCGGTGGCCAGGGCGATGACCACGTCCTGACAGCTGGTGGTCAGCGTGGCGCCGGACACCACGCGCTGGATGCCGTCCACCCACACCTTCACCTCCATTGGAGTGGGGGCGGAGGGTTAGTGTGTGGCGGAGGGTTAGGGTGCTGCGGGAGGTCTTGGTTGAGCTTCAATGCGATATGGGTAGAAGGTAGTATGCTTAGAAAGCTACACCTTCACTCCCATGGATAGGGCGGAGGGAGGGTTAGGGTGTTGCGGGAGGTCTTGGTTGAGTTTCAATGCGATATGGATAGAAGGTAGTATGCTTAGAAAGCTACACCTTCACTCCCATGGATAGGGCGGAGGGGGTTTGCTTGGTTCGAAAGTGACGTCAATGGAAGACGGTATTTGAGAGTAATACACTAGCCGAATGTCTCGTCATCGTAACGGCTAAAAGCGGGAGAGGAGTGATTCTACACCCTGAGCAGCAAGTAGTACTTGGATGCAACACGGACTCTGCTGTTAGATCATCTAGAGATGTTTAACGACTGGGGCGCAGTAGTCAGGAGCAGTGAGTAAAACAGAACGCGAATCTCCTGAAGAACGTCTAGGGACTTGGACTATGTCAGTGCTCACAGTGTGGATGAGTCCTCACGGGAACAGTCTGCAAGCAAACAAAGCAGCACAAGATGAAATAGGTGCTCAATGTAGGCATAATATTATATGCGCCATTCTGTTGTTTCCGACTATGACTGCCAGATAGCGGAGGAGAGGAGCGGCTATTCCGGCTATGGTAGGTTAAAATGTGTTTATAGTGGAGGGTTAGGGTCTAACTTCTAGACTAGGGAACTGAATACTTGT
>CM065697.1:5082071-5084571 GCA_017654935.2 Phymorhynchus buccinoides
TACAACAGGTGTTCCAACGGCCAGCTTCTTCTTCTTCTTCTGCGTTCCCAGGCCATATGGCCATAATGAGGTAAGGTACGTAGGAGTACGGTTTTCAGTTTTCACCTTTTGGAGATGAACGTAAAAATGGTGGGCAACTTTGTTTGCTGTCTTCACTTCATGACTAAGTTGCTTAACCCTTTCGCCGCCAATGTCGCATTTTTTTTTTTTTTTTTTTTTTATGCACCACAATGGTTTAACACCCATGTCACTAAAAGGCATCAAATCAGGCGTATTTCTGTTATTCTGAAGACCCTATTTTTCTTAACATTGAAGGAGGTAAGGATAGGCAGGCTGAAAAAATAATGTTGTACATGACACACAGGAATTCCCAATATAGCGTAAAAATTTTGTCTCTACCCAGCTGTGTTTAATGGTATTTTCACTGGCTGAAAAACCAACAGCTGACGAAGTGAAAGGGTTAAGGCACGAAACGTTGGATCTTTCCCTTTCACAGGCACCTTGTTTTCTGTACACACCATTTGTACGTTAAGAAATAACAGTCAAACAACAAGAGGTCTACACAACCAGCTACTCATACACATTTTCAAACGAAAATACAAGAATATTAATAACAGAGCAGTGGCCTGATTTGTTAAATAGATACACCTGAAGCAAGCTTTCTTTCCTGTGTTAACTGTTTCTTAAAGTTTTAGAAAATAAACAAACTTTGCGAGTTTAACAAGTTTTCGTTTTCTGAGGGTATTCATCAAAGAACTAAATTTGATAATGTTTGGACGATGTTGAAAGTATGTAGGTAATATAGGCAAGCACACAACGAGTAATATAGAACATAGATAGAGGGAAAAAGGGGTGGGGGGGGGGGGGGCGGGGGGGCTAGCTTTTCAGTTTACAATTAAATCAAATGTAATTACAATTATATTTATACAATTTCTAAGGTACAGAAGCCCTTCTTATTGCTATTAAACTAAAAACAAAAACAAATTAGTTGTCCGTTTGTAAAATCTCTTTCTGTTTCTGTAACATATTTTTACAAACATACATACATGTGCAAGCTGGTGTCTGCGAGAGCTCGTGCCAATGATCAAACACACACACGCACGCACACATGCAGAGAGAGAGAGAGAGAGAGAGAGAGAGAGAGAGAGAGAGAGGAGAGAGAGAGAGAGAGAGAGAGAGGAGAGACGAGAGAGAGAGAGAGAGAGAGAGAGAGGAGACAGAGAGAGAGAGAGAGAGAGAGAGAGAGAGAGAAAGCGAGAGAGAGAGAGAGAGAGGGGAGAGAGGGGGGGGAGAGAGAGAGAGAGAGAGAGAGAGAGAGAGAGAGAGAGAGAGAGAGAGAGAGAGAGAGAGAGAGAGAGAGAGAGAGAGAGTTAGAGAGTTGAATGCGTAGGTAGACACAGAAATAACAGATTGCACTGATGATAGACATGAATTTGAACATACCTGTCTCCACACACAGTAAACCAAAGACAATTGTTCAAAGCAGCAATCACAACAATTGTGGTCATCATCGTACGAAAGTCAAACTTTCCCTATAAAAGTAACACTAACTGCCAATAAATACATTCTAGAATGAATGACTTCACAATTGCCACAGAACACCAATTGTCTCAAGCTGTCGATATCTTATTTCACCTCTTCGCCAGGAAGATGAGTTTAAAACTCATAAATTATATAAAATATAAAAATAAACAAATTATATAGTCTTGCTTAGCCTCTGTTTTCTATAAGTCTATTTGCTTTGTGCTTAATGTAATATTTAAAAGCAACTCACGTGGTTAAATGACCATCTTTATCCCAGAAAACCAGTGACAGTATAAACTCTTCCCGTACCCCGTGGTATTTGCACACATACTATTACTTTATGCTTCCTGTTTTCAAAACTGTTCATTGAATCTTGCTGAAATTTTATGACTTTGTCCATGAAAGATTCGAGCATGTCCACCCCGAAAATCAAGCATTTGTGTTGAAAAACAAGAAAGTAAATAAACAACAAATTCGTCGTTTAAACGTTAGCAGTTCTTGTGTGGGAAGAATTGGCCATGCTGATGCTACCTACCTACCACCACAAACTGTACAGTAAGCTATAGCACTCAAGGTCCAAATTCAAACTGGTCAAAAAAGCCCTCACTGGCTACTTAAAGTGCTAGTCCAAACTGACCGAGTGTGTGTAAGTGTTAGCCAAACAACAGAGCCGTTCGCTTTCAAACCATTGTTGTCACGATTCACTGGATATGTAGGACCAACATAACATCAGGAAAAATCCACTTCACACAATTCTCTGTCTCTCAGTCTCTCTCTCTGTCTCTCTCTCTCTCTCTCTCTCTCTCTCTCTCTCTCTCTCTCTCTCTCTCTCTCTCTCTCTCTGTCTCTTCTGTCTCTCTCTCTCTATCTAACTATCTCCCTCTCTGACTCTCTCTCTCTCTCTATCTCTCCACCCCCCTCCCTCTCTCTCTCTACCTATCTATCTCCCTCTCTCCCTCCCTCTCTCTCTCTCCCT
>CM065697.1:5089571-5092071 GCA_017654935.2 Phymorhynchus buccinoides
AGAACAAGAAGAGGAGGAGGAGGAGGAGGACGAGGAGGAAAACGATGGAACGACTGAGAAAGAGCTAGAAAGAAGAAGAAGAAGAAGAAGAAGAAGAAGAAGAAGAAGTGCGGTAAATCACAAACAGCTTTAAATCTAGGTAGGTAGGTATATAGGTTAGATTGTTTTTTGTTCACATCACAGCACCTTCGGGTGTTTCGTTTTCATTTTTCAGTAAGCAATGACAGCCCACCGGTTCAAGTTAAACCACTCGATCCATGTGATATTCGATGATCTGCATAGTTCACTCAAAAACTGCTACGATAATGCAGTGTTGTCATTAATATGACGCTATAACCTTCCTAACCTCTCCACGTCTCCGACAATAATGTCTACATTTGAAAGAAAAATAAAAGATTCCCGTGACAATTTGAATCCACAGTATCCATTCCTTCGTTGGGGGTGGGGGGTGGGTGAATTGGAAACGGGGGTGTCACTCACATACCAGCATAGTTTCCAGCATTGTAACCGAAGAATATACTCCAACACAAAGACACTGTTGACCCTGAAGATTGTCAGCAATACTACTTCAACGTCTAGTCCTGGTTTAAGGCCCCGCCACACTGCATACGATTTGACCCCAGTACCATGCGATTGTGACGATGTCTGTGAGTCATGATTCATGTGAAATACTCCCGTCTAGACATAACTGTTTTCCTTCACTCTACTCATGTAGACAGCAATACACGAAACAAATCAAATGTCCGATACAAAACTAAGATATTTGATCAGATTCCTGTACGGGGGAATTACAAATACAGCGAACATCACTAGTAGGATTTCACCAGATTTATTTAGACAGTAGAATGTCACGCCAATCGTGCCTCGTCAACCCCCCGTGGGGATACCGGGGAGTCTTCTGTATAAATAATTCCCCCACCTTCTGGAAGTTTTGTGCTTGTAACTTCCTCTAATCTGTCACTCTCTTTGACTCTGCCTTTTCCTTTCTGTCATCTGCTATCTTTCTGTCTTACCGGTCCATTCTCTTGCCTTTTTTCGAGTAACTCTTTCAAAAAGATTTCCTCCTCCAGCGAAAGTGTCGGACTTGCTGGGCCTACCTATTTCTTAGTTAGGCGCATAACGGCAGCATGACGCATCTGCGCTCATAATTGACAAGAAACTTGTCTGAGCGATCGAAGAAGAAGAAGAACAAAATGTCAAAATCGGATCGTAGTAAATCGAATCCTATGTGAGTGGGCCTTTAGGGTCGTGGGAGGCAAATGATAGCCCGCCTTCTGGATAATCCCTCACGATAGAGACATTCAGTATGTGTGTCGGGGTGGGGTGTGTGTGTGTGTGTGTTAGGGCATTTGGCGCTTGTGGGATTAGACCTCTTGTCGTGGGGGGATTGGGGTGTCCGTAGTTATGTAACAAGCTTGGAAATAGTGGAATTGTACATGGACATTTCAATAATATACTATCAAAGTCAAGTCAAAGTCAAAATCCATGCGAACGAGTGGTTCATACTATTAGGTTAGGTTAGGTACATTCTAGTCACAGAGGTGTCTCTGTGAAATTCGGGTTGCTCCCACCTGGAGAGCGCGTCGCAGCCAGAAGCGCGCCACCCAATTTTTAAAAAACAATTTGGCATGCGATCTTTTCTCTCTGCCTGTCGGCGTGTCTACTCTACTATTATATTTGTCAGTAATATCATTACGGTCATAATCTAAAAAAAATCCTCAATTTTCTCAAGCCCGAAGTCAGACATATATGCTGGGCCTAACTATTTCTTAGGCGCATAACGGCAGCATGACGCACCTGCACTCATATAACAGGAAACAGTCTGAGCGATCGACGAAGAAGACGAAGGCTGATCCTAACCCAATCCTTTTTATTCTTCGATAATGACAGAATGTTGCTTCTGAACATTTTTAATGCGAATATATTAAATTTGATGTGTGTGTGTGTGTTTGTTGTGTGTGTGTGTGTGTGTGTGTGTGTGTGTGTGTGTGTGTATGTTGTGTGTGTGTGTGTGTGTGTGTGTGTGTGTGTGTGTATGTGTGTGGTGTGTGTGTGTGTGTGTGTGTGTATGTGTGTGTGTGTGTGTGTGTGTGTGTGTGTGTGTGTGTGTGTGTGTGTGTGTGTGTACGTGCGTGTGTGTGTGTGTGTGTGTGTGTGTGTGTTTTCGTGTGTTCTTGTGTGTGTGTGTCTAAAAAAATATTATAATACAACTTAGCCCAAGATCCGTCACAAAAACTGTGAAACGATTTTCCCAACTGCAATAGAAAACTATTATGGTAGGGCAGCTGAATCAATATTGTTGAAAATGGTGAAGTGGCTTGAGTGTGCTGTTAATAGTAATGCGAGTCAAGTGATCTGTTTTGGTATTGTAATCAGCACTTGGTGACCTGAGAGAGAGAGAGAGAGAGAGAGAGAGAGAGAGAGAGAGAGAGAGAGAGAGAGAGAGAGAGAGAGAGAGAGAGAGAGAGAGAGAGAGAGAGAGAGAGAGAGAGAGAGAGAG
>CM065697.1:5097071-5099571 GCA_017654935.2 Phymorhynchus buccinoides
CAAAAAAACCGCCTTTACAGGTGAACATTGATCGAAAAAAGGAAAAAAATCTAAATTTCTTTGGTCATGTCCTATCAAGCAAGTAGAAACTAAAATCAAAGCACAGTGTTCAATTCTACAGAGACATAGACCCCTTTTTTCATAAAATGTAGACACTGTAACAAAAACTTCATCGATGCTGATATCTATTGGGATGTAGCCTAAACAAAGTTTAAAAATTATTAAAAGTAAGTTTGAAGTAAAGTTGTTGTTTTTTCCCAATCAAGCAAATAATATCATTTCTTTAGACACAATCTCAGATTTAATACTTTTTTTAAACCAATATACGTATCTGTGAATATTCATTTAATTAAAAAACAAACATAAATACACTGAATAACTTACAATGTTAATTCCGTTACAAGTCAAAACGGTTTCAATCTTAGTTGAATTCTGAAATATTATTTGAGCACAAAAGATGTTCAGTTAAGAATAATATCCAAACATTAAAATTAGTCTCTCTCTCTCTCTCTCTCTCTCTCTCTCTCTCTCTCTCTCTCTCTCTCTCTCTCTCTCTCTCTCATATCAATCAGTTTCTCTCACCTTCTCGTCAAAGACAGCACAGACTCCTCCGTCAGACTAGAAGGAAGAGTGACTGGCACTGTGATGCAACTTAGTGCACAGAAGCCAAAAGTACGGCAGAGAAAGACAGATCGTTGAAGGACGAACAGACGAGAAATGTCCACAACCGCTACCTCCCAATCCTTTTATAACAAACATCTTCCGCCCCGACCCCTCCAGTAACCCCCCCCCCCCCCCTTCTATTTTTGTGGCTCTCTCGGCAAGGAGGCCAGAAACAGCAGTAGCAGCTACCGTATCGTCCGCGCGACAAGCGAACAAAAACGTCGTCCGCCTTAGCAACACACGCACAGCGACACACAGAGGCGCACGCATGCACGCGCACGGATGCGCGCGCGCACACACATGCACACACACACAGAGACACGCACACACGCACACGCACGCACGCACACGCACACGCACACGCACGCACACACACACACACACACACACACACACACACTGTGACACAGCCAGTCTCTGAGAGACAAAGAGCATGGCAACCCACACCAACAGCGAAACAGCGAGAAAGTTGCCCTCCCTCCTCCCCACCCCCTCTCCGACACACACTAGATTTCCTCTTGCATACCCCCACCCCTCCCTCCCTACTCTTTCATAAAACGGTAATGAAATGGACGTCGCTCGGTGATTCCCCTTTTCTAGGGCTATTCTAATGATGAAGTTGTTGTCCATTTCCCGCCACAGTCGCAAAAAAAAGAGCATAATTTTTAGCACGTGACAACAAAGACACTGGTTTGCTACCTAGGCCTATCGATTCTAAGAACAAAGAGCACCTTGGCATAAGGCTGTGTCAAACCAATTGACATAAGCTAGAACACCAAGGCTACATCAAAATGTTATGTTCTGCATAGTCATGCTGGGATTGTCTTAAGCCATGACAAGCTCCTAGCATTAACATCATCACTGAGCCAAAATCGTCCGAAGTCGGAGTGTGGCTGAACACGTGGCGGGTTAATCAAAAACGGTCACACACGTAATATTCTCATCCCTAGCTGGTGCATTTTGTACCATAGTGTTCAAGTGCTTCGGCTGTTGGGATGATGATCCCTGGAGTTTTTAAGCCAGGGCACGACAACAACAACAAGAAGCACGTGACAACAAAGAAACTGGTTTGTATTGCTAGGCCTATCATCTTCTTCTGCGTTCCCAGGCCATATGGCCATAATGGGTAAGGTACGTATGTGTCTGGTTTTCAGTTTTCAATGGTCTCCCCGCTGCGTAGAGCCGACATATTCCGATTTCGGAGGATCTCAAAGGAGAAACTTGGGATGATTTTTTTTAGAACAAAAGGCAGGAGAATGGGCCGGCCAATAAGTCAGAAAGATAGTAGATGACAGCAAGCAAAGGGAAAAGGCAGAGTCAAAGAGAGTGGCAGATTAGAGGAAGTTACAAACACAGAACTTCCAGAAGGTGGGGGAACTATTTGTACGAAAGACCCCCGGTATCCCCACGGGGAAGCTAGGCCTATCGATTTTAATTTGAGAAGGGAGAGAAATTAGAGGACCCCAAGGTATCGCTTCTCGGTCTGAATGAATGGGATCAGGGCAGATCTTCAGGGCAGCCAGGCCTCGCGGCCTCTTGCCGTGCCCTTTCTTTTGATTGTTCGTTTTAGTTATTTTGTTTAGCAATCAGATTGGCATAGCTGCGACGCTTTTTGAGCAATCATTGTCGTATTAATCATAATTGTATTTCAATACAGCAATTTTGGGATCACTAGGTTTTTGAAATGGTTAACTTGATGTTCGAAGCAAGTTAAGTTTGTGCAGGGAGATCGTTCCAGTAGTGAGTGACTCTGAATCCAATCCAATCAAAGTGAACCTATGAATGTGTCCGACTACACACGCCAGATAGCAGAGGAGGTCACTGCTATTTTGGGAGG
>CM065697.1:5104571-5109571 GCA_017654935.2 Phymorhynchus buccinoides
CCCCAATGCACAGTCTGATAAAGGTCTGATACAGAAACACCGATATTATGATCAGATCCGTGTAGACCCCAATGCACAGTCTGATGAAGTGTCTGATACAGAAACACCGATATTATGATCAGATCCGTGTAGACCCCAATGCACAGTCTGATGAAGTGTCTGATACAGAAACACCGATATTATGATCAGATCCGTGTAGACCCCAATGCACAGTCTGATAAAGGTCTGATACAGAAACACCGATATTATGATCAGATCCGTGTAGACCCCAATGCACAGTCTGATGAAGTGTCTGATACAGAAACACCGATAGTCCATCAGATCCGTGTAGACCCCAATGCACAGTCTGATGAAGTGTCTGATACAGAAACACCGATAGTCCATCAGATCCGTGTAGACCCCAATGCACAGTCTGATGAAGTGTCTGATACAGAAACACCGATAGTCCATCAGATCCGTGTAGACCCCAATGCACAGTCTGATAAAGGTCTGACACAGAAACACCGATATTATGATCAGATCCGTGTAGACCCCAATGCACAGTCTGATGAAGTGTCTGATACAGAAACACCGATAGTCCATCAGATCCGTGTAGACCCCAATGCACAGTCTGATGAAGTGTCTGATACAGAAACACCGATAGTCCATCAGATCCGTGTAGACCCCAATGCACAGTCTGATGAAGTGTCTGACACAGAAACACCGATATTATGATCAGATCCGTGTAGACCCCAATGCACAGTCTGATGAAGTGTCTGACACAGAAACACCGATATTATGATCAGATCCGTGTAGACCCCAATGCACAGTCTGATGAAGTGTCTGACACAGAAACACCGATATTATGATCAGATCCGTGTAGACCCCAATGCACAGTCTGATGAAGTGTCTGACACAGAAACACCGATAGTCCATCAGATCCGTGTAGACCCCAATGCACAGTCTGATAAAGGTCTGACACAGAAACACCGATATTATGATCAGATCCGTGTAGACCCCAATGCACAGTCTGATGAAGTGTCTGATACAGAAACACCGATAGTCCATCAGATCCGTGTAGACCCCAATGCACAGTCTGATGAAGTGTCTGATACAGAAACACCGATAGTCCATCAGATCCGTGTAGACCCCAATGCACAGTCTGATGAAGTGTCTGACACAGAAACACCGATAGTCCATCAGATCCGTGTAGACCCCAATGCACAGTCTGATGAAGTGTCTGACACAGAAACACCGATATTATGATCAGATCCGTGTAGACCCCAATGCTCAGTCTGATGAAGTGTCTGATACAGAAACACCGATAGTCCATCAGGTTCGTGTACGGGGGACTACAAATACCAGCATAGGTCAGGTCAGGTCAGAGAATGAGGACAACTAGGCCTCGCGGCCTCTTAATGTGTCCTTTCTGATTATTTTTTTATTATTTTTCATGCTTGGCATGACTAGGACGCTTTTAGATGTGTTCATCATATTTCAATTGTTGAAGCTTGGTGTCTTTATCGAGGAGGTTTTTGAACTGATTAAGGTTCGGTGCCAATTTAATATGTGCTGGAAGAGAATTCCAGGATTTAGTGACTTTGTTACTAAAGACATTATTTATAATGTTAGTTCTGCTGCATTGGGTTAGTAGTTTCAAACCATTATTCCTAGTTTTTGAGTAGTTAGAAAGTTGCAACAAATGTTTGTTAGTAATATCAGAACTGTGAAACATTTTATAAACATTTATTAAATCACCACGTAGTCGCCGATATTTTAAGGATCGTAGTTTATCTAACCTGTCACCATAATCTAATTTTCGTAATGCTTTTACTAGTTTGGTTGCTCTCCTTTGAACCCGTTCAACAGCCTGAGACTGCCTTTTTAGGAAAGGATTCCAAATGATGTTGCCATATTCCAAATGGGGTCTCACCCAGTGAGCGAAACTAATAGGGTTTGGTCAGATTCGTTTCAGACAGTAGTGTTTCATGGGAACCATGCCTAACAAATGTCAGTTGGATAGCTCACCCGAAATAAAATAAAATATTGCGAAAATAAAAACTAATGTAAGGGGGATAAAAAAAAAGTAAATAACACAGAGAACTGGTAAGTTCCAAACCAGACATGAAAAGAATCAAGGAACCAAAGACAAAATATGGGATAGACGAGAGGGGGGGGGGGGGGGGGGGAGGGGTATAATTAAGTGGAGGAGGAGGGGTGTTGTGGGATGTGGGGGTAGGAATGAGTTTCCCAAGCAACAGCGGTCATCAATAGCTTCCGTCAAAGATCCAACCTTTCACTTGTACACGCGTTGATGCCAATCTAATCTACCTCAATAACATCCGCCTGCAATCAGCCTCATTAACACCCCACCCCACCACCCCCCTCCACTCACACAATCATCCCCATCCATTTTCCTGTTCCCTCCCGATCCCTCTTTCTTTGTCACCAGATCCAATCAGCGCAGCGCTCGATCGCGTAAGGCTCGTGCGACTCTAAAAATAGCACGAGAAACGAGCAACGTCACAAACATTGCCGCGATGCACGTGCGTGTGTGCGCGCACAGTTCTGGACGCAGGCCTCTCTCTCTCTCTCTCTCTCTCTCTCTCTCTCTCTCTCTCTCTCTCTCATCCGCCCGATACCCAGTTTCTACCCAGCGACGGCTGCTTATTTTGGCTTGGGCCACCCCGAAAAAGACTTGACCGGGTAGCGGCCCTGGGGTTGTTGGGTTTGTTTAGGAAGCTGTCGCCACGCTTACGCTTTGTGTACCTGCTGTCCCATGTTGGGTGGTATATTCAAGGTTGTTGTTACCGTAGATCTTCAACTAAAAGTCGGGTGGTTTCTTCTCTCTATCTTCCAATCTTCATCTGAATCTATATGCCATCCTCAGCTAATTTATGTTTATTTCCCCTCACGTCATTAAAAGATGATGGAATTTATATACCACGACCGTGCGTCAGTCTAAAATTGATATCATTTATATTTTTACGTCACATTTTGCAAGTTCTATCACTTTGTGGATACTGGCCGCCCCTCATTTTTCTAAAAAAAATGTTTGCAAGTCGCTGACTCGCATCCTGCGGATTCAAGCTTCGACGCCATGCCGCCATGGTTGCTATGGTTTTGACCGAGTAAGTCAAAGTCAAAGTCAAAAGTTTATTTTGAACCCCCCCCCCCCCCCCCCCAAGGGGCACATGAAAAATGTTCCACATCACAATGTAACCAATACAATAACACAATTGGCTTATAATCAATACAGACAGAAACACAAGGGCATGACATGGCATACCAAGGCATATACACTGTCACACACAACCTAACATCCGCACACATAGCACCAGTTTACTGAACACCACACAAATTGAGCTTAACCTATAAAATGGGCTATAACGAGGTCGAGGTAATCAACTCTCATTTTCACGAAGTGCTCTCCTCTATTTCATTTCTTCCGAAAATCGTGTATTGGCGTTTAGGTCTTCAAACGCGAATGACAGTAGACCTGCTCCCCAGGGGTGCGGAGAGGCACGTCAAATCAGAGCGGCAAGGAAATAAGTAAAATGCAGCAGCGAGCTTCAAATGATTGATTGACTAAATTTAAAATAATACAGTGGAACACGGCCCAGAAGATGGGGCAGCAAAGAACACAAAGGACAAGAACAGTGGAACCTGCCTTATGCAACTCCCTCCCACCTACTTCTCTGAGACGTTGCCCTTGTTTGTAAGTATCACAATTACCTGCCTTATGCAACTCCCTCCCACCTACTTCTCTGAGACGTTGCCCTTGTTTGTAAGTATTACAATTACCTGCCTTATAAGACTCCCTCCCACCTACTGCTCTGAGACGTTGCCCTTGTTTGTAAGTATTACAATTACCTCCCTTATACAACTCCCTCCCACCTACTTCTCTGAGACGTTGCCCTTGTTTGTAAGTATTACAATTACCTCCCTTATACAACTCCCTCCCACCTACTGCTCTGAGACGTTGCCCTTGTTTGTAAGTATTACAATTACCTCCCTTATACAACTCCCTCCCACCTACTTCTCTGAGACGTTGCCCTTGTTTGTAAGTATTACAATTACCTCCCTTATAAGAACTCCCTCCCACCTACTTCTCTGAGACGTTGCCCTTGTTTGTAAGTATTACAATTACCTCCCTTATACAACTCCCTCCCACCTACTTGTTTGTAAGTATCAAAATCTCTGAGACAACTTGCCCTTTCTTTGTAAGTATTACAATTACCTCCCTTATACAACTCCCTCCCACCTACTTCTCTGAGACGTTGCCCTTGTTTGTAAGTATTACAATTACCTCCCTTATACAACTCCCTCCCACCTACTTCTCTGAGACGCTGCCCTTGTTTGTAAGTATTACAATTACCTCCCTTATACAACTCCCTCCCACCTACTTCTCTGAGACGTTGCCCTTGTTTGTAAGTATTACAATTACCTCCCTTATACAACTCCCTCCCACCTACTTCTCTGAGACGTTGCCCTTGTTTGTAAGTATTACAATTACCTCCCTTATACAACTCCCTCCCACCTACTTCTCTGAGACGTTGCCCTTGTTTGTAAGTATTACAATTACCTCCCTTATACAACTCCCTCCCACCTACTTCTCTGAGACGTTGCCCTTGTTTGTAAGTATTACAATTACCTCCCTTATACAACTCCCTCCCACCTACTTCTCTGAGACGCTGCCCTTGTTTGTAAGTATTACAATTACCTCCCTTATACAACTCCCTCCCACCTACTTCTCTGAGACGTTGCCCTTGTTTGTAAGTATTACAATTACCTCCCTTATACAACTCCCTCCCACCTACTTCTCTGAGACATTCCCCTTGTTTGTAAGTATTACAATTACCTCCCTTATACAACTCCCTCCCACCTACTTCTCTGAGACATTCCCCTTGTTTGTAAGTATTACAATTACCTCCCTTATACAACTCCCTCCCACCTACTTCTCTGAGACGTTGCCCTTGTTTGTAAGTATTACAATTACCTCCCTTATACAACTCCCTCCC
>CM065697.1:5119571-5127071 GCA_017654935.2 Phymorhynchus buccinoides
ACACACACACACACACACACACACACACACACACACACACCAACGCATGTGCACGTGTGTGCGCTCACCAATACTCACAGAGAGGGGGAAGAAAAGAGAGAGAGAGAGAGAGAGAGAGAGAGAGAGAGAGAGAGAGAGAGAGAGAGAGAGAGAGAGAGTCATGTTCAATATTTCTCCGGCAATATTTTTGGAGGGGGAGTAGTACACCTGGAGTAGTAAACCAGAAGTACCGGAAGTCAGAATATTTTGTTTTGGGTTGACTGTCGATGATGAGAAGATCAATGCTGAATGAGTTAATCTACAGTGAGCTCACAGGACTAAAGCTGTCCACCCCAAAATAAGAGTGATCCGATCGTTTGTGAAGGTATGTCGTGTGCAGTTAACATTGATCAATTTACGAGCACCAAATCAGAGCGCTGTTTATTTCGTTTAATTTAAAAAGAGAATCTCGATCTGCATACATGATACAAGGAGGTTTTGCAAATCACTTTCACTGTGTTTCAGTTTCACTATTTTGTAAGAAGAAAAATCTGTTTAACGTCCTCTGGTCTGAAACAGACACATATGGGACATCATTAGTAGATATAAAGATGGTGGGAACGATCCTGGAGGCAATGCCCGGAGGCAGTGCAACACCAGGAAAGTCCAAAACATTTAACAATATATGATATTATTGTAACATAAGATTCTAGCTTTTTAAATACTGCACTACAGACTAACAGAGGAACCTTCATGTTATAACTTATATAAGACCTTCAAAAGTCACCCCAAATGAGGTCTTAAAATGCCTGGCTACTCGCAGACCATCAACATGAACGCAATCTGCTCAACATTCTGCCTTGCTCGGAAAGGAATAGGGTTAGGATTAGGTTATGGTTATTTTCATGAAACGGAAAGGAGGCATTGGAAGGCGAAAACATGGGATGGATAGTTAAAAAATTGTCTAAAACAGCCGATGGTCACAGTCAAGGGAAGTAAATCAACTAATGTTGCAAACCAGTGTAGAGTGGCACAGTGGTAGCGCGTTCGCCTCGTGCCAAGTAAACCCGAGTTCGAACCTGGGTACATGTGTGATGTTTCCCATTCATTCTTAAATTTTTTTTTTTTAATTTGTCAATTATTTCGTCATGCTTTTAGTTTTACTTGATGTTTGTTCGTTGGGTTCTGAAATTGTGACAGCAACCAAATTTCCTTCTATGCCGTGCATTTTTAAAGGACAATGAACATTGATTGATTGATTGACAGACGAGGCTCCACAAGGCTGCAGCACGATGGGCCAGGGGACCAGCGTGGATCAGAGCATGGCGGAGATAAAGCACCAACAGGGCAAGCTACAGGCCCACCTCTCCGTGCTGGGGAAACTGGCCACGCTGACCTACGAAGAGTTCCTGAAGTCCGTGGAAGACCTCAACAAAACGTCAGTGACATCATCGTTTTATTGTTATCTTTGTGATTATCGTTGGATTACTATTTGATCAAGATACACAGCAGCAGGGTATGCTGCAGGGGTTATCTGTCTGTCTGTTTTTAAGTCAAGTACATCATCTTCAACGAATGATTGCAAACAGGAATTGCCTGATTCTCATGCAATGTAAGATGGTTACGGCCATATGTGACCCAGCACTACGAAACTGTCGAAAGGGACATTAAGTCACAGGGCTAGTTTCTCACAACAGGCTTGCAAAGTCAAAAATATCATTTTTGTCAATTTTGAGTTAGGGGAATGTTTGTGTTCTCTAACATCTTATAAAGGACAATCTTTAATATGGTTTCTAAATGGGTTTTTAAGTGCTTTAAGGCAAGTAGGTCAATGCATTTTCTTCAGCTAGGCTACACTTTGGACTGTGTTTTCTCAAAATGGCCGATGCTCACCCTACTAGCTTTAAATGCTCATAACTCTGGAACAGAAGAAGATACAAGAAGCGTTCTTGTATCATTAGAATGAGAATTGTCTGAAGTTTTCAAATGTATAATTGTCTCAGAATGGTCAGTTTGACACTAAATGTCCCTTTCGTGGTGCTGGGTCACATATAACAAGGGTCAGTTGAATCAGTGGCAGAAGAATCAAATGTACGACACTCCGTTTTTCTGTTGTTAGCTTTGAATGTCTACACCACCATTATTGATGGTTCTTTTATTATCTAAATGATGTTTAAATGAAACAGCCGTTTGAATACATGTTTATAAATGCACTGTGTCATGAATCCTTCCAGCACAGATTGGGCCACTCTTTCCTTAGGCGGAGTGGGGTTAACACTATTGTGACTGATGCTGTCGCTGCCTATTCTCAGTGCAGGCCTGAGCCTGCCGTTGGGCAGCTCATAGAAATTGGGTGCTTCACTGCTTGTGAACAAACTTGTGTATGATCTAGCTAGCTAAGCTGAATAATGTACTATCAAGACTGAATTTCTATGGATGTTTGTGTATGCATGTAGATATGTAATATTGTATTACGAATGTATGCAGGTAAACTAAGGTATTTGTATTATATATAATTTGTGAATGCAAGTCATACGTTTGTATGTATGTATCATATGTGTAAGCATATTATGTACACAGATGGGTAGATAAATGGTTGTATACATGTATGTGCATGATGTGTTTAATGTGTTTGTGTATGTGTGCGTGTGTGTTTGTGTATGTGTGTGTGTATTTACTGTATACATGTGTGTGTGTGTGTGTGTGTGTGACCAAGAATTGTATGTGCGCACGGTGGTTAAAATAGTCTCATTTTGTGTGTGTGGCTTTTCTACATACTATGTCTGTCTTTATTGTGTTTTGTTGATTGTTTTATCACTGTAGAAAGAATGTCCCGTAAAATGGACAATAAAAATATTGATTGATTGATTGATTTCATAAGTCATAAATCATAAGTGATATATCATGTCATAAATCATAAGTCATAAGGTTCTTTGTTGTCCATTGGCATTATGCAGCTCACATGGAAACTTGGCTTCCTGCTGTATGTGTTTCAGCACCAGCACATTCAGCGACAATCGAGGCAAACAGCTGCAGTTTGTGGTGAAGAAAGGCACTGATGACACTTTTCTGTGGAAAGCTACCGTGAGGATACGATGCTACAAGGTAATGCGCACTTCTCCCAATTTCACACGCATGAAACAAATTTGTTAAGGCTTGAAAAAGTCAAAAGAAATAGAGGAGGAAAATGCAATTTCAGGGAGGAAAATAATATTTAAGAAAACAATGTTAGAGGGGGTATTGTTCTGTGTTTTTGTGTGGTGCTGTATTGTTTTTGCGTGACCCCTTATCTTCAACATTAATATATCAACACCAGAATTCCAAAGACTGGACCCCCGTTGGCCACAAATGATAAGGCGGTCAATCTGCCCAGATATATTGTCTTACATGTGTTTTCGTCTGACGATACAGTGTACAGACAAACCCCTATTTTACGACCCTCTGTTAAGCGACCACCTCTCATTTGAGACCGGATTTGTTGGCACGGATGCATTTTACTATGTAAACGACCTCTCTTAAACGACTTCCTCTAAAACGCGACTTACGACCGCCATTTTGTTGGTTTTTACGACCGTTGTTGTCGTCTGCATAGACTTCGAGCAAAGGGAAGCAACCACGGTCAAGGGCCTGAAAGCGGAGTCGCTTCCCTTGTTGTAGAAAAGATGGCGGAAAGCGTAGGAAAAGCACGAAAACCACTGACTTTGAAAAAGAAAACCACTGACTTTGGACGAGAGTGGAGGTGATTAACAGAAGTCGGCGAAGTGAAACTGTAATACATCGATTGCACAATCCCATGGAGTTGGAAAGACCCAAATCCAGTTTTAATATGTCATTGTATGTGTGCATGAAGAAGAGAGTATGAACTGTGCTGAACTTTTTCTTTCTACGACTGCCAGTGAAAACCTCCATCATACGACCCCTCCAATTTATGACCGATTTTTCCGGACATTTTGGAAGTCTTAAAATAGAGGTTTGTCTGTATTATATTTGTGAGTAAATCAAACCCAGAACAAAAAGCATGACCTCGTTGTCAGAAACGGACATTGTCTATGTCACATGCTCTGCTGTTAATAATATGCTGTGATTTGTTGTTTTGCATTATTGTAAATTATTGCACAGTTCAAGTTTTTCTTCAACACAAGAACAGAGCGTGGACTCATACTGATAATTACCGTTATAATAATATCCATATCAATGAATCATGAAGCACCTCCCGTGGGGATACCGGGGGGTCTTTTGTATAAATAGTTCCCCCACCTTCTGGAAGTTCAGCGCTTGTAACTTCCTTTATTCTATCACTCTCTTTGACTCTGCCTTTTCCCTTTGCTTACTGTCATCTAGTTTCTGCCTAACCGGTCCATTCTCCTGCCTTTTTTCAAGAAACACTTTCAAAAACATTTCCTCCAGCCGAAGTCGGACTTGCTGGGCCTATTTTGTGGTTAGGTGTATAACGGCAGCATGATGCATCTGCGCTTATAATGGACAGGAAACTGTCTGAACAATTGAAGAAGAAGAAGAATCATGAAGCAAGTGTCAACGTTGTCTAATCTGCAGTTCATTGTATTGTTTTATGGTATGATGGTATGCATTTCGTAGTATTGTATGTGAGGTGGGGGGTGGTGGTGGTGTTGAAGGGAGGTGGGTGTTACTGTGTTGTGTTATGATTATATGCAATGCATTATCTAATGTATTCATTTTCATATAGATGTATGGTGAGGATGCGTGAGCCAGTCTGTTAGAAATGTTTGTACGAATGGTGAGTGAAAAGCGCATTGAGTTGCTTAGCAAGATTATGCACTATATGAGCATTATTAATTATTATTATTACTATTATTACTGTCTTGTATTACTGTGTGATGGTATTATAGATCAACACCAGAACCAAGAGTGTGGATTCCTGTCGGTCACTCACGCTACGTCAGTACGCTCTGATGCATCGAGAAATCACCGAGCAAGTGTCAACACTGTCCAATCTACAGTCCCCTCGGAACCCTGAAGTTACGGCATCTGCCATCTTTAACGAGTGAGAATTTGTATTATTGTTTTGTGGGTGGTGTGATTTTTACGATATGATAATTATCTAATGTTATTTAACCCTTCCACCGCCAATCTCGCATTTATGCACCACAATGATTTAACATAACACCCATATCACTAAAACTGTAGTAAAAGGCATAAAATCGAGGCTTGTTATTCGAAGACCCTACTTTCTTAATTTGGAAAGGTAGGGATAGGCCTATTGTATGCATTTCACAGAGGAATTCCCAATATTGCAGATAGCTTTCCTTCTCTACCCAGTTTAGTTTAACGATATTTTTTGGCTGAAAAATGGCTGGCGGTGAAAGGGTTAAGTTTTGAAAAGTTTTCAAACTTAAAAAAAGGAAGGTTTAGAAATGAGCCATTTTCAACATTTTGCTTGACCTTGGGCTTAGCACATTTTGACGGGGCTTTTTGGAATTTAATAAACCTAAACCTTGACGATCATGTTCTGTTTATTTTTAATGTATGTGCACGAATGCATTTAAGTTTGTGTGTGTGTGTGTGTGTGTGTGTGTGTGTGTGTGTGCCTGCACGCTCTTGCACACAAACTTTAATTTCTAGTATAAGGATTATAAAATATCTTTGAAAGGTTTGTACATTTTTGTTCTTAGAAGTACAGCGGAGTACACAAAGTTGAGCCTTTCACTCCCAATCTTGAGTGAGTTTTGACGCACTTAGGGGGTATAACCTACTCAGTAGCCCAGATCTTAAAAGACTGAGTTGTTTCCCTTTCCTCTAGTTGACATGACTTTTGAAGGGCCTGAAAGTTTTTCTCAGGAAGTTTTGGGTCGATTTTGATGCGGTTTTTGTTGCATTTTGTAAAGCAAATCAATATGGCTGCCAGAAGGTGAATGCTTAGAAAACTACATGAAATTTGTTGAATTTTCTGACAATAAAAGTGATGAAAAGTGTGTTGGGAATACATTTTATGAAGTTGCTGTTCAACCCAATCATGATACAATTGATTCAGACCTGAATTTTTATTCTTATTTCTTTTTTAGCTCATTCAAGTCGTTCCGGCCAGAATTAATAGGTAGCTGTCAATTTGACGCATTTGCTTCAATGGAAGTAAATCTGTGTGCACAGATCACCTTGGTCACTTCTAAACTGACTTTGCTTTTGTAGTGGTTTGTTGTGGGGAAACCAATCAGTGTAGAGTTTTTCTAAATAAGCTCTATTATAAAAAAAAAAGTCTGATTTACCACTTGTCTATGTCTAAACCTGAAGTAAAAACCTGTAATCTTTTTTTATTTCTCCTTTTGTTTATTTTCGTTTTGTTTGTGTGTATGTCTGGAGTAATTTGTGAGTTTAATAATTCAAAATCGTTGTGATGCTAATTAGCTCTTTTTTTTTTTAATTATCTTTTTTTTCTTAAGATCTTGGTTATCTCCCCCTGATAATGTGTTATCTCACGCAGTCAACATTGAAAATGATAATAATCGTGTTCTCCATTCATATTCCTTCAATAAAACGAATACCATTATATTCTTTACAGCATCATTTCATTTTTAGTGATTTTTAAAAAAGTTAGGTAGCTCGTTCGCTAAAAGTACAAATAGTTCTGGGAGTGAAAGGGTTAACACAAAACTGGATAATATAGAATGTTGGTTAACACACAAAAATCTGTTTGAACGGACGAAACCCCTCTTTATTATTGCTGAATGCTTAACACAAATAATGGTTAATGCACACACAAAATCTTTGTCCCCTGAATTTTGCGTTAAGAGTTTTCCACTGTAGGTGTATGGATCTTGGATGTAGTGGGTCTGGATACCAGGGTTTTTTTCCAACTATTTTTTGCCCTTGGTGGGTGGGGGAAGATGCTTGAGTACTGACCAAACAAGGGAATAACTCTCGCCAATAACCCTGTTTGAAGCCACTGAATGGCTGCCTTTTGCAAGAGTGAATGCCCTTTTGGATACTGACCAACAAGGGCTTAACTCTTGCCATCAAGGGCGTTAATAACCCTAGATGCAGTGGTCAATATAAGTCAAACTAACCCTTTCACCGCCAATGTCGCATTTTTGCACCACAATGGTTTAACACCCATGTCACTGAAAGGCATCAAATCAGGGCCTGTTATCTAAAGACCCTGTTTTCATAATTTTGGGAGGTAAGGTTAGGCCTAATGTTTTACATGTCACAGAGGAATTGGCAATATTGCAGATATCTTTTTTGTCTACCCAGGTAAGTTTCATTGTATTTTTTGGATGAAAAATGGCTTTGCGGCGAAAGGGCTAATGACCTGTGATCATGATGACGTTTCAGTTTCAACGCGGACACAGTCGGGGTGGAGGATGATAATGAGTGCTGTATCTGCATGGAGCGGAGGGCGGAGGTCATCCTGACCTGTGGACATAACTTCTGTGAAATTTGCATTGACTCATGGACAAGGTCAGCTCACTTTGGTCTCTGTGTTTGTCTGTGTGTGAGTGTGTGTGTGTCTGTGTGCGCACGCATGTGCATGGGTGCTACTCTTTC